>CM067358.1:67377106-67564606 GCA_034190875.2 Urechis unicinctus | reverse complement strand
AAATATTCCACTGTTCATTCTTGGAGACTCTTCTATGGAATTGTTCTCGAACAGCTATTAGCACACAAAGGAGTGTCGTTATGGATCAAGTCATTGTTATCGGTAAATAATAAATCATCATACAAAGGTCCTGTAGCAGCACATTACTTCTCAGTTACCAGTGACCGACACAGATACTTTGCTTATGCAATTTTTACGGTTTACGTATATTGCTTTTGCAGCCTCGTACTCATAAACTGTTCGCTTCACACTATAGATGTTTAGTAAAAGATCCTCTCCGAAACCTTAACCAATGGAAAGTGGGCTTTATGATTTTAGTAGTAAGCTGTGTATCCCCTCATGTTCATAATCACGAGGCCGTTTGGCGAAGGTGGCGGGAGTGGTTTGTTGAGATAACAATAAGCAGATGCAAAACATAGAGCGATTAACTGTTCTGTGATATAATTATGCAAAACAGATCCAAAATGTTTCTTTATAACGTGTTTGCAACGACTGAACAGCCATTATAACAATATATTTATCTATTCAGCCAAGTAACCAAAGTGTGATCCAACAGCAGACATAGAATGATATAGCTGTCTTATAGGTAAGGTGAAATCATCTTTACATTTATCATTAGGTTTATAAAAGAGCGTCGTGAGAAACAACGGCCTCTTATCCGCTAACTAACTGTGTTCTCGCATCAAAGCCCAGCTGCGGTGGAAAAATAAGAGATTGTAGAATTATTTGCTGTTGCTGAGATTGATTATTAATTCAAGTAGGATTACTTTTTCCCGGAACAATATTATATCCTGTCGGATGCCCCGTCTTGTGTCATAGACTATCAAATAACGTTTCTGATCGGGCACTTGTCGTCAGTATACTAACGACAGGAGAGTATTGTTTAATATACGGCATTACGACCAATGCGGAAATGAAACAATGTCATGGTGCATTTATTGAGACGAAACCCGGATACAAAACATAATATCTTACTTGGATTCTTTTCAACAAGACACTACCGTGATTCATTTGTTATATTGATATTCAGTATGGTAGGTATGCATCTTGACAATCAACATCCGCAACTGCTGTTTTATGGTTTTAATGTTAACCTATGCTACTGTTTATTAGAATATCCTACTAAAATATATAACAAATATTAGTAATGTATTGTGACATGATCTGTTCTGAAGCTATTTGCATCGACATAAAAGCGACTAAAGTAAAAGATAAAGGTTTACATTAATGCAAATGAATATTTTCCTGTTATAAACTGTTATGTCCCTGGAGTAAGGCGATCAGAATAATCAGCAGTCCTTACAACTGCACAATTGTGTCAGCATATGATGTGTTGAGTAACTATAGATAATGTACAGGTATATATATTATAAAATCTACGCGCTTAACCGTTACTTTATTACCGATCAAATAATGGGGAGATATTGGTTATTTATTCAAAGGAGCTGCAATCGCTTAAGCAGCCATGGGAACATTGCTTTTAGTGGAATTAACTTGACTGGTTTGAGACGAACTTGGTTTAAACTTAAACCAAGATGACGCTAATACTAAAGTATAACTAGGCTGGCGCTCTAGTGAGGCATATTGCCTAATGTAGCGATTTTACGTTAAGTGTATATGTAATGTGCACTTACCATTCATTCGGACCACCATCTTTGGATTAGTCGCATACTCAACAAACGCACTCGGGTAAATCATGTTTTCAGTTTACATTCGCACTAGATGATGCACAAATATCCATTGCCTCCTGAGGATATATTGGGGTATTTAATATCTAACATTTATTACTCTCATATGCTTGAAACTTATATAAAAAAAAATATACTTGTACATCATATTAAACTCGGCTCTTATCCATTCACATGAAGGGGTGATGGATACTGGAAAGGGTGTTCTAATGGGCCTTTAACGAAACCCAATCTCGAGCTTACACTGTCAACCATTGGATAGTGGTCACTTCGCCTTACATTAGCACCCATTGGGTAGTATGAGAAGACTTTTCTGCGCCTATGCCCGACAGCCTTTCATAAACTGTCGAACGTAGGAGAGAGTAAGGAATAATGGCTTGGCATTGGGCGTGAAATAAGGAAGGATCCCTCTAGCAAAGCTCCATCAGTCCAAGATGGCGGACACCCGTTCAGGTGAGGATGCTTCGATGCTTAAATTGTTATTAAATCGTCCATTATGTACACTGACGAAGATTGGCTCAGGTGTAATCACCATGAAACTTGTCAAAGGGCCCATGTAGTAATATTTGTTTCATGCTTTTCACTTGTTTCATATTCACGCGCTCTCTATCTTAGGTTACGCAATATTTTTCGATCAGGGGAAGGGGGCTTTTGCTTCCCGCATACGGAGTTGATCCGTTTATGTCATTCCTATATTATCGGCCATCTGATATGATAATATGGAAATGTACAGCATTCCTTTTATCAGCAACCACCTCTATGTTCGTGGGTAGTTAGGGAGGTGCCTGTGGCAGTTGTACAGGCTGGTAAATGATCGTAATACCCTGTACTGTAGTATTATCGATCGCTATAGACAGGAAAATGAAAACGGTGAGGAGGTGTAAGTTGAGGGAAAGCTAGATAAACTGACATTAATGTTTGTTTTGGAACTATTGAAGGCTAGAAGTTCTGCAGATACAAAAATATTTGTAAAACGTTTGTTTAAATGCAGACCTTTAGAAGGCATTTGATAAAGGCGCTACTAAATTACTCAAAGCATTTTGCCTAGCTAAGGCAAAATCTTTCCGTCTTGTTGTTAACGCTCCCCTGAGGAGTACATCTGGTATAATACTACGTGGAGTGAAGCGGTACCCTTGTTAATTATGAAATATTCCAGAAAAATTCATTTAACAAAATTTACTAATATCTAAGAACATATTGAGGTGCACCATTTGCTTGTGTTATTAACAGTTCATACAGCCACTTCCGAAGAGGCCCTTATAAAGGTTAATCTTATTGGTAAGATTATAATATTTGTCAAGAGTTGCTTCACCAATTTTTATATAAAATGAAACTGTCAAACATTAATTAGCTGTTAAAGTGATAGTAAATTTATATGGAGTTATCTTCTGATAATAGATGTTAACTGGATAAAGGGGACAATTTAATTTATGACATTTGGAAGAAGTGCAGCCAATTATCTGACCAAGTACAAGATGACCATGATGATAGTGAGCTGACCGATTGGAAAAAGTGAAAACTGGAAAGCCAAAATCTTTTGGAGAATGTAGCTTGTGTTCAAATTCAGCGAAACTAAGTTAATGCTGGGCAAGTAATATTGTAATATCTACCTATGAATGAACTTTTTGTGCACTTATGTATAACTTTAATTTCCAGGTGTCTCTAGTGCCAGATTTTTATGTGTGAGAACCATGACAAAGCCCAACACCTTTGTAAAAGATGCCATGACAGGGAATCGTTTCATCTTGGTTTCTACTACCCACTTCTCTCTGAGATGCCAGAAGATAATTCCCAAGGCAGGTCTATTGGAGACTTTTCACACCCTGAAGTGTGAGCTACTGGGGACATCGGTGCGAGGGTTTTGGAGACCTTGAATCAAATATCTAGAAGCCACAGCAGATGAAGTATCAGTTATGGGAATAGAAATCTTGATATAGTATTTATGGAATAATTGACATGAGGTTACACTTTCATTCCCTCCGTTGCAGAAATGCTTCATTGTGCCAACAGCGTTTACATGTGCCTTAAGAGAATGGCAGAGATGCTCATATGAGTTGGACAAGCACCGTGCTTGTCCAGCCTGTGTGGTTGGGATTGCCAGGTTAGTAACTCTTTAAAAATAGCATAAATGTATCTTTATTCCTACAAGGCTTGTTCTTGGTTAATATTGATTATTTGTTTTACCTGCAAGATAACTAATGGGGGGGGGGGGTTTGCAGGGTCATGTGCACAGCGTGGAGAAGAACAAGAGATGGTCAACCAATACATGTCAAGAGCAGGATTCACAACAAGAACTATGACCAAAACAGGTCTGGTTCTTTGTGACTGTTAAAAAAAGAGGGATATATCATTGTGTTGATTGAAATAATTTGATTACTCTTTTGTATTTATTAATATATATCAAACAGGACGTAAAGAACAGCTGACACTCCATGTATTTGATTAGAATGGCAAGAATTTGTTGAAGCTACCTCAGTTGTTTCAATCACGGATACGAAGGGTAATGTGTTGGTAATTTGTTGGGATGTTCAACCTTTAGCCATTGAAAAGGATGTTCTGTTTTGTGTCTATTAATTGTCAATCTTAGAGCTGATCTAGTCAGATCGATGGCATCCACTAGCATTGGCCCTGTCCAAACTGATACCTTATGGCAGTAGTACCGAACCTCAAGTGGCACAGAGTAATGCTCTTACAAAACTTATCTATCTGGTGTACCATTCATACAAAATATCAGATTGTGAAATTTGAATGTCGAACATAATCAGTTGTCTCTTTCGTTGATTACATACTAGGTCATACGGATAAGAAGCCTCATTCAGACCTCTTGCCAGAGAAGCAGTTACACCAATTGCACACCACCGTATCAGATGACAGGTTACTTTGTGGTTTCGCCCCCTGTAGGTATCCAGGACAGGCACTCTGACGTAGAACCTCAAACCTTGTCACCCAGGCTGCGAAAAGAGTGCAAACACCGCAATTGCGCTCTTCAATGCAAGAGAAGTTCTCATTACAGCTAAGCAGGTATAAGATATATGATATATATATGGTTGATGTACTTATTTATGTTGAAGAACAGCACAAGTTCTGAAAATGAGCTAGTTATACAGGGCAAAGTCATACTGGCAAAAAGATCCATAACGTGGAGCTGACGATGACTAGTTTAATGACACGCAAGATGCACATTGAAATGTAGGCTGGTAATAATTCAAAGGTCACTTACAAGTTAAAACTCCAAATTTTGTGGCTATAATGATGAAATACTTTTGTATATGTGTATATTGATATAAGACAGCAGCAAAAGGTGCACACGTCATAGGACAAAACTCTCTGCAGAACGTCAACAATTATCACAGCTCCTGACAAGTTACAATTGCTTTGCCACAACCTTGCATGTCCCTCTTCTCAAGGGTGTACCTAAGAGTCAAGGCTCTTTGCCATGCATGGCTGCAAGGAACAGGTTAGCTTTTCTTATATCTGATATGCTCATGCAAAAATGATTTTTAATTATATTCTCATTTGATTATTAATGAATGAAAAGAAAAGGGAGCTCTGGTTGAGCAGTGGCTTCACCTGCAACGCTACAAAGAAGAAGGGAGACAGCTGACAAATAAAGTCAACGTCTACTTGACCGGCTTAAAATCACAACAGAATTCTCTCCTGGCAGACATAAACCAATTACAGTCAAGTATGAATTATTTCTAACATAATCTGATATCCTTATATAAAACTCCTGGCTGCTTACCATTAATAATATGTCTGTACGTTTCTCCAGGCAAGGAACCACTGCAACAGCGTGCAATCCTACCGAGGCTACACTATGACATTTACATGCATGAAAAGAATGCTCACCTGGCTATTGCTCAAGCGTTGGCAATTTTAGGATAAGTACAGATATATTTGTGGATGATATAACATAACCTCCTGTGTCACCAGATTCTGAATATGGGTCTGATGCATAGCAGTCTTATCTCCTAAGAAATTACATTTTTTAAAAATACCTTAAAACATAGATGGTTCATACCTCACAATAACAAACTGTATGATCAGGAAGTCATGAAATAAAGTAAAAAAAGTTCATTTGATGTCAAGCAAGATTCCTTGAAAAATCATGTACAGTTTGCATACGAAGTGCAGTTCTCCATGATGTGAGGTTTCCTATCCCTATTCTTGCTGTCATCTATCGTTTGTGTAAAGAAAAGATTACAAGCTAATAGCAATCAAGCAGGTTATCCCTAGTGCATATATCGACCAAATGGTATATTACCCGTATCCAATATCCCTAAACACCTACGGAATGTACTACTTGGAATAAATATTGAGCCTTGTTGATAAAGCGAAGTAAGGGTCTTGCTGCAGCAGAACTATCGAATAGACCAGCAAATTTCAAACAAACCTCGAATTATTCATTTTGGGATTGTACACTTTGTCTAAGTAAGTCACGTTACCTTAGTTACTACATAAACTATCGCCATATTGACTGCTGCCAAGCAAGTGTCATTATCTCATGCTACAGCACCGTAGCCAAGACAACACTATACAGTTACATCTCTGTAACATTTTGCCCCTGACAATTAATTACGATCGGATGTCACCATAATCTGCAGACAAAAACAATCGCCAAGATGTAACTCGCTGGCGCGACATATACCCATGTACTGACGCTGTTCTGTCATTAATTCATCTTAATTATAGAATAGATCGCGTCACTTTGGAAATCGTCCGTGCTGTTGACTACATTTGATTATCATGTCCATGCTGCCAAAATGCGATATCAGAGAGTCAACCATCAAGAGCGAGGTACCTTGGTCACTCATACAAACCGTGAAACCATGCAAGATCGAGAGTCGACTATCAAAGTGTACGGCATTCATTCATTCATCTCAGTGCTGACACTAATCCCAACTCTTATCACATCAAAATGTCCCGAATATCTATTACTGTGTCACTCAGGTAATCCAATGACGCATATAGAACAGTTATATTCCTTCTGCCTTTCTCCTAAAAGGTTCTGAAACACCGTTTTAAATGCGTTCGTATTAGTTCAACTAGATATCGGTAACATATAACCGAATAAATGCGTTTCAAATATAACTATTTTGGTATCAGATGTTTACACAGTCAAACAATATGACAACGCATATTGCGAATTGAAAATGTCATCTTATTGTACAGAACAGAGATCAGAGGAATCGATAAACTGTAAGATTTAGTGATGCTATTGACACGTAAACTGAAATAGCAGCGTCTTAAGTCTAAAATTAACGTACGTTTTTTTAGCGTTTTATTCTAAAACTGGGATGTATTTAGGACAGAAGCATTAGCAGATTATGTATTATTGTGTGAGATGTAACGTAACCATTATTACATTATCTGCACCAATGCACATAATGCATTATGCGCTGCGAGTCATCGTGACCATCGTGACCAAACTTTTATCCCAAACCCCGGGTCCCCACCTTGACCCTAGTAACCCTAATCTCCACAACTTTATCCCCACTGCGTCTCAACCCTAATTCCTGTACAACATGACGTACCCCACTCGAATGCCCAAAGACGGATATGCAAGTCCGGTGTCTAAACCATGATATGCAGTTAAAGATATAGCCTTGAATACTTATAGCCTCGAATGCTTATAACATTGAATGTAACGATATTGTGCAATCTGTGATCCGCTGCAAATATTCACTCTAAAAGTCTTATAAGTCAGATTTACTCTACAGTAGAATTGTTTACCCGTTTTTGTGTGAATTCTGGGAAATTTATATCTAATGATTCAAGAGGACCAGCGGAAAGTATTTTCCTTTGTGTAGCTTAATTAAAGGCTGAATTATTCGAGAAATCATTTCAGGTTAGAGCAGGTTTTTTTGCTTATCTAATGGACCATTGACATTTCCCTCATTGTGTTGTTACTGTCCCAGTATTGACCTAAAATGTATCTGTTGTCAATAGTTTAACCTATATATCAACCCCTTTTCCAAACATACAACTCGGTCTGGCAATAGGATCTACAGCCTTACTCCCTGTTTCTTCTGCCGCACATGCCAGCGGTTTCATGCCTTAAGGCGGCTGCATTGATAGCAATTGCGAGACGCCCGCGTTCACCTCGCCGGGCTGACCTAGATAAAATTTAGCTGCTGCGATGAGAGATTCTCCTTGTTTTCACTTCCGGTGTAAACAAAACAATTGATCTGTAGACTAACTTAGTGTCATACCGCCATCGTCGTTCCAAATCTTCCCATTTGAAAACTACCGCGCCTTCTTCCTATCGTTTTGTTCCTTCTTATTTCACCCGGATGGACATTGGAGCAAGTCCTGGCTATTGCCAAGTTTTTTATCAGCAAATAAGCCGTTAGTAAGAAGATAAATTATATAAGAGATAAAGCTGTCAATCGCTAATTGATGGTGTCATCTTTTATATGGGTGATGTTATCTTAGAATACAGAGGCAGTGTTAGAGCACATTTGAGCAATAGAGCAAAGCTGTACATTGGATCAAAAGAAAATAGTGGGCATCGTTGGGGGAATTGAGACAGGAGAATCAAAGAGTGGTCATTACTCAGATGTCCGCGATTATTAGTCACGTAGGTCCATCATAATCTAACACCATCGCTTACACAGGAACTTGATATGTCAGAATCTTTGAAGCCATGTTTGAGTTGTCGTTCATTTGCCACTGGATAGTTTTAGCGTTTTTAAGCGTTAATTCTTTCCGGAAAAATACATTATCCGTTTGAACTTGAAATCTAAAATTCAGAAGCGCTTTTGACTAAAAAGATAATAACAACATTTATACCTTAAGAAATATATTTCTTTTGACCAACGGAATATGAAAGGTTTTGGACCTTGTTCTTGTTTCCGGAAACATACAATCGGTCTGGCAATGATTTTTGTTTTGATGCGTTCATATTGCCACTGGATAAAATTCATAGCGCTCTACATACCTTAAGAAATAACATTTTATTTTTGGACTCAACAATGTCACATCGCGACTCAAAACGATGAGGGGAAACTGCAAACTGCGTTGTGGCCTGAAATTAACACGAATTCCCATTGCTGCTGCAAATGATGAGACAATGTACCACAAGACGGTTTTGAATTGGGCTAGTTAAAGCAATAATGTGTATTTCGGCTGGTGGCTATGATGCCTGGTGTAGGAAATTACAGGGCCAGATCATAGGATCCGATGCATGTACCTTCCAACTTGGCCTGTCGGAATTTAATTGTGACGTCGTTCAATTGTTTGTGGCTTATTTAGTTCGGTTTGTTCGTCCCATAAGGCAAGCAAAATGCATGAATTTACATATGTTAAGCACATTGACGTAGTATTGCATGTGTGTCAATACCTCGCCAATCAGCATGATTATGTGAAGCTAGAGGTGATCATTGAATAAACTTTCGATGCGTAAAATGAGTAGTTGCAATATTGTCTCAGCAATCAATAATTCAGTGCAAAATTTGTAAACCGACATAAAATTACTAAGATTTTGGCGCACACTGGGCATCATTATTGCCGTTTTCAGTCTGTCACATCATTATTACTAGGTCATCATGGAGAAACGAAGCATAATTGTTGATTTCGCGCATTAACATCGATGCACACCACTGCACGCACAGGTACACACACGGAAGCACACACATATACATACACCCACAGGTACACACAAGCACACACACACACACACACACACACACACACACACACACACACACACACACACACACACACACACACACACACACACACACACACACACACACACACACACACACACACACACACACACACACACACACACACACACACACACACACACACACACACACACACACACACACACACACACACACACACACACACACACACACACACACACACACACACACACACACACACATTAGCAGAATCTACAATGACGGAATGGCTTGCTAAGCGATGCGTGTTCGGCAAATTATCCAATTGAGATGACAGTTAACGTAATAATAGTTAATTGGCTGATGTTTCATCACTATAAGCTCAACACCAGCCAGTGATTGCACCATTGAACAGCCTATAAGTTTACTATATTACCACCACTTCCAATGAATATGGCATAATCCACAGTTATCCTGCGTTATCTTAAAGAATCTCGATAATCATGCTTAGCAATGCTGCCAGTGGTAGTTGCTGAGACGTTTCAGGACTATTTGTACAGAATTCCTTCATCGATATGATGATTAGTTTGTTACTATTCTCCTTCATACAATGGTGCAGAACATTTCAAGCCGCACTATCATATTGGCGATGATATTTTGTCATAAAGCTATTTTTAAGTCTCGGTCTGAAACAATGACGTAATCCAGGTTCCCGTGCGATGATACATCCGTCGTCCTAGAAACACGAACGGGATTAAGTTTGATCGCAAGTGTTTCAAAACAAGTTGTGTTATTCATATAGCGTGCAGGTTTTGTATCACATCGCACCGCCAACACCCACACACACATGCACTCACACACGCATTTATATATATAGATATATATATATATATATATATATATATATATATATATATATATATATATATATATATATAGATATATAGAGATATATATATATATATATATATATATATATATATATATATCTATATATATATATATATATATATATATATATATATATATATATATATATATATATATATATATCTCTATATATATATATATATATATATATATCCAACAGCTGTTTGTTAACTGCATAGTAATAATCATTCATCTAGCCAAATTACATTCCGTCCGATATGACTACATATGTTACTATGGAACTTTGATCCCCTTTCATGCTACAAAATGCAGTAATACCATGTAGCGCACTGTAACATTACAACTGTGCTGTTATCAAATCAGGCAAAGTGACTGTCTAAATATCTAGGGTTGACTATAAGTGGAAATTGTGATAATGTACCCCAATGGTAAACGGCAATATATATACAATATACAATAATACATTATCAATATTTTGGTACAAATCTTCTAAAATAATGGACAAGAGACTATTGTGTCTAGAAACGACTAAATATTATATTAAGCTATCCAATTAAGGTATTGCCATTGCGTGGCAAGTACCTTTGCGTTAACATTGAGTTTGCATGGGTGGTTATGTTTCTCAAATGCAAATGAACTTAGGCGCCTTCATTCGTGCAATATGGATTTTATAAGCCCAACGTACTAGTTTTAAGCACTTATTGTATATACATCCCAATCACAATCCCCAAATGTGCATGTCCCATGAGGGATGACGTCATTGTTCAAATGTGCTGCCCTGATGTCAGGTATTATCATCATTTTGTCTGGATGCTTGAGATCCCCACAGTATTACCCGCAGGTTACCTCGTGAAGCTGCAACATATATAACTATCGGGAGCATTGCGCTAATTGCACAGATACAGCAGCCTATTAGACAAGTTGTACAGTCGCGCTCATATAGTTGCCATTATTGGATGCTTATGAGTTTACAATAATAAACACAACAAGCACACAAAATGGCGATAGGGCTAACAGAATAAGGCTATTACATGCGATGTTTCTAATACGTCAACGAAACAACTGACATGATGGAAATAAACCATTATGATTACTACATGCATAAAAAATTTATGAATTCCCTTACGTATCAAGTTTATCATCGCCAGTAAACTATACTAAACCATATCGACACAATAATGGAAACTAAAGTAAGTGAGCGAAAGGATTAGCTTTTTGGCACAGTGAATCGCGACTGATTTCCGATTTAATGAATTGTCTGTTGTGCGTTAATGGACAAGATGAGTGTGCAAATTTGATCACTTTGACAAATATGGGGTCGAATCTATGGTGAATGACAGGCATTTTAAGGACGTCACATTAGCGCTTTGGTACATTAAAGCGCGGATAGCTTTTAATACGTGGCAAAGGCTCTTAGCTCATGAACGTTTTTTATGTGCCTGGTATGCAATTATTTCTCAAAAGGTAATGTTTACGGTGAATCTCATTCCGAGGGCTATTCCACAAGCTCATCTCCAGATAGCATTGCACTACCATCGGGATGTTATGTTAATGAAGGAGTCCTCAGAAACGTAATACCTCAGGCCAAGTTATTCATTGTGCTCTTAATTCCCGATTGAGTACCGTGCTTGCATTGGACAGAGAGTGTGAGCTAGGTGCATGACTATAATACGACGTAGGGCAAAGTTACCGCATACCCAGTCATATCACGTTTATCGCAAGAGTAACTACTTTCCGAAACGGCTCTGTACGAGCAATCAAATTAAGTCAAATATTTAAAACACTCAACAGGTTCATAAACGCAAAATATAACTAACCATAGACGCATCAAGATGGATCATCATTCCACTTTTATGAGCAATTTTAAGGGGAGGGTCAATGGAATCCTAATAATTGCACTGTACCCTATGCCGGGTGGTCATTTTTCATTATTAGCACTAATAAACAATCGACACCACGATTTGGAAGCATCACGGACAATAGTCGCATCTTCATCATTATCTTATCATTCATCCTAAAGGGACGATAGGATGCAAACTATAGGCAAATATACCATATACTTATTCACTTTCAATAGTAATATTGCAGCTGTAAAAATATTCTCTCCGGTAAGCAATCCCCTGATTATTAGATCGTTATGTATCACGTAATGCTTCCTGAAGATCGCATCATTGAATAACATATTTTGTGCATATTATCTATTAGCAGCCGCATCAAGAGATTTCTAATTCAGGTATGTGTCTTCAGTACGTAGTACTTAGGTTTTATGAATTCCTAAATCGAAATATCGGTTACTTCGAGGGCATTACAATTCTGCATTAGATATGCATTGCAATCAATTATAACAAGAGGAATGTTTTGTGGGGACAGGATAGATATTTGATAAGGCAGTGACTTTCAATAGTGACTACACGTTTCAAGCAAACTTAATAGTAGAATTGAATTATTTTCATGGCTAGGTTTTGTATGTGAACGACAAACGGTGTAACTTATGATATACCCAAGAACGTATCAGTAATACAAAACGACCAGTTATAGATGTGTGTAATGCTACGGACCAAGCCTCGCACAGCAACGATAACGGGTATTTTATTACGTGGTTCCCTGGTGATTAATGCTTTTAAACCAAGCAGGTCTTTGACAATAAGCGAGTCGTTTTGTGCCAGGATGTGTTGTACGAGTCAACTCTGGAAAGCATCTATTAGATATTGACCATAATCAACTGAGTACTCATACGCAGTTATTTCGATTATTACGCGAAAGAGTTCGACGGTATATGGAGTGTCCATAGGCTTAGAGAATTAGTATTGACAATGTAGGATGACCGTGATGCAGTGATGCGGACTTGCTTTAAGACGTATGCAGAATGACAAATACAAATGATATGCATTAACCACCCTGCTACGGAATGCTGTACGGTGGTGGAAATCTGTATAAGTATTTCAAATAGATTTCATCTTGATTGAATATCTTTGATGATCATGCGTTGCATTACACGAGTCAGTGCACCAATACAGGACATCAGCCCACATGTACCTAAGGTGATAATATTCGCAGCAACGTTACTCACAATCTGATGAACACCGACTTCTATCCGTCTAAATCGTATGTCATTATTCACCGCCTGATCGTATATAGGGGAGTATATGCTGCTGGCAGTTTGACCACTGACCATGGTGAATCCCTGCTTAATTTCCTGAGGAACGCTTGCTCAGAGCGCTGTTTATTGGATATCTTTAGTGCTACTCTGATGTGGTGGCTAACCAGAATTTGTACAGTTGTGGTGAAATGCTGTGTTCTTCAGTGGCAATCCTAACGCTGACTTAGCAACTCGAATAAAACTTCACACAGCATTGCTTAATATTCATTGCCAATCGCTGTAATCAACAAACACGCGATGTAATTGTCGGTACGAAGTTGTGAATTTCATAGAGGAAAAGCCCTCACGATGAACTGACACCCTTTATTCGTCTCCATTACGTTAGTGAACTTCACAAGCAATGTTTGTACAACTATTATATCCTGGATGACATATCTAGTTGTCACAGCTTGCAGGCGTTATTGCAACATATTCTACCCAATCAAGGCATATGTACCTTCTTATGGTTCGCAAAAGATTGACAAGTACAATATATATGCATAGCTTATTTCATACACAACAGAATTATTGTTACACTTAGGAAACGGTGTTCAAGAACCATTGGAATGCAATACAATAATAAGAGCAAGAAAAACGATGGTAGCATATACCGCGCTGTGTATTGGCTAACGATATATAACAGCTGTTCTACAAATACGAACAGGAATGATAAATAAAATGACTGCCTATGCCGAAATCATATTATTGGTTGCTTAACCGGTTGGTAAAGGGGATTGGGGTGCAAACAGCTTATTGGCCTGCAACCAAGGCAATACAATACCACAATGCAATGCGTTGCGATTTGAATATCATGAGCCAGTTTACATACAATATCGCTTGGTAACCAATGTCGGATCCATGTGATACACTGATTCTTTGATTTACAGGCAAATTCAAGATTCAATTATTATGTGCGCAATATAGTAGTCCGCAAAAAGACCAATTAACAGTGTAGAATATTCGACAATAACCAAATTATCGGTTGAAGATTTCATATTGGCAACCCGATTCCAAAACAATATGACACCATCTAAATATATTGCACGTCAATACCTATACCCTATTCTTCCTGGTGTGGCACCCATGTATGTACTCCCTTACAACAATATCATATTTTAAAGCGCGACATGTATCCAGATTCGTCTATGCTTATACCTATTTTATTCATACCGTTAGTCTTTTACTCCTCTGATTACATTAACGTATCATCAAAGTATAATTAGGCCTGATAACAAAAATATTTTTCAAACGCAACATGACGTCATTGCTTCTGTAATATAAGGCAACTGCGTTTGTTGTCATTGTATTTCTAAGTTTGAAAGCTACAATTACGACTTGCAACTGACCAATGAATATATATATATATATATATATATATATATATATATATATATATATATATATATATATATATATATATATATATATATATATATATATATATATATATATATATATATATATATATATATATATATATATATATATATATATATATACACGATGTGGCTTTTACATTTCATGGTGCATAGTATCGTATGATTGCGAGATCGCTTGAGATAGGATATAGCTTTGTCAACTGTATACGGTTATGCAATTACAATTACATCGCTTGTCAGAAATAGGATGGCTTACTATTTGAGTATCAGTATTCGATGTCGTCTGCTCTCCAACATTGATTACGCGAACAATAACAGAACGTTTCAATGACAGTAATTCTATACCGCAAACCATATGTGTTGCCTACTATTTTACAAATAACAATTTGTAATGTCATCTGCGATTTGTGGTATTTTAACGCAATAGGTATTTGAAGATTATGAACATCGCTGAATTATACTTTACTTGGCCTATTTTGTTGCTATTTGTGCTTGCATCAGATCTCTATCAGTAATTTACTAAATAATATTCTTAGGTGTCACAGCAAAAGGCTAACAGCTACGTTACAAGGGTTCACGACTAGCTTTGAGTTTAAAAATGAATGAAACGCACGCACTGTCATGAAATCAACACAAGTCTATAGGACTGTTGATCTAACGTCCCGGGCCTTCGCGTCTTTTTCTTAAGATGTAGAGTGTTCTGATTGTTTGAGGTGACCACGCCTGTGTATTGATCAGAAAATGCTGTCCAGGATTTAAGAGACAAAGCATAGTATTGCAAACTGATGCTAAATGGTCACTTAACACTTACTTGTTTTTATGTTTTAGATGTACCACAAAGTGCGCTGAGAAAGGTTACGCAAAAAGATAAGCGACAAGCTCTGTCATTATATTTACCACATAGTATACAAGGCTTACATAAATATCACGAGAATATATGATGTTCACCCTTTAATATGGGGTTGCTACTCTCGTTAAGCAATGACCGATCTGGATACGATAATGATCGAGGTGTAAGTCAGGTTCATAACCTCATTTTACAAATATTTAAAAAGACGCATACTTTAACCATTGAGTGATGGGTGGCAATGGTAAAAAGTGACGTAAGCACTCTGCAAGGGGATTCTGATTACAGAACACAATATCTAGCAATTGCAGTGCAACATAGTCCAGTAACAATTATCATCCAAAGCATCTTCGTCATTTAATAACGTTCAACTAAGAAGACCCCGGAGCATACATGAGGCGCCATCCGTGTTACATTACCGGAGAGAACGCGGATCTGATTACGTAATAGACAGACACAGAGACATCACCGAGTCGACACGGATTTGTACGGTGCTAAGACGGAGCTAACACAGATGCCCCGTAGGCAACACAGTACATCTCGGAAAAGACCCCGGAAGACGCAGGCAACAACATGGAGGACACCGGCAAAACCATGGAAGATCCCAGAAAAAACACGGAAGAGCCCGGAAGACACCCAAATCAAGGAGTATCACGGAGGAAGCCGGCACCAATAAGGCATTAACGCGGGACGGGCGGCAGCAACAGGTATAGAAAGCTGTGCCCATCATTTGATTGTACAAATTTCCAAAAACTTAAGCAGGTTTAATTTATAGGATGGCTCTGGAGACCCCGGTATCTGAAGGAAGAGGCAGACGTCAACATGGACACATGCCAGAGCCTACATGTAACAGCGTGGAGCACCTCGGTTTGCGACTCTGGGGTCTTCCGGGGACTACTCCGGCAATGTGAGACAGGGGCATAAGCATCAATATATCATACAACCAGTGTGAAGCCATATTGTCGTTGGGTTGTGTGTCATAGTGGTGACCTGGCGTGCTGCTGCAATTGAGCTTATACTTCCGACCATCTTGAAACTAGCATCATAACTTATTTTAAAAGAGACAGAAATGCCTAGGAAGGGCTAATGCATGATAATCGACGGATTGTTGGGGTGGTCGCTTAGAGATAAGGGATTACAAGACTCAGGGGTCCTATTGACATTTGAAGGCGCCGAATGTATAACCAGCTACAATCACAGCAGCATTGGATCTATGTCACGAAATTCAATGCTATTTATTGGTTACCTGTTTGTACTCCGAACATTATTAGTAATCGCTTTGAGTCATATGTCTGTTCTCTGATATAAGATTCTAAAAGTCTTTGCCTGATCGTGCCGGTTGATACCGAAACTCACTGTCCTCGATAGAATTTCCACTGAGCTGAACACAAGGTTGAGTTTAAAAAAAAGTCAGTTGTTGAAATACTGAAACGACTGGGAGGAGGGCAGTCGAGGTCTGTTGACCAAACATGTTGGTACCATCCGTAGAAGAAACCACACATAATTACTGAATATAAATTACGGATACGAGATAATTGATACTTAATTGAAACTCGGTAGACACGGCAGGTGTTTGATTCATGACATGCTCTAAGCAGCTGTGACAACTGAAAGAGCCGGTGCATCATTTGTTGTCGTCAACGATATTCGATTGTCGAATCCTATGTACTCTCGTATGAAAGCAGGTGTTAGCAGACGATACATGTGCTTATAAATACGTCGTTTCATGTTTTGAAATTCAGCCTTGTAACATATACATAGTCAGTCGCATTATAAGAGGAAATCCGCCATATAATGGACACGAGTCGATCATCAGATGAGTGGGGAGTAATCTGTCTTTTATAACTATGGAGATAATTAGGTGTTTTCCTAACAGAGACAAGCGGCTATATCACGCGCGTTCCCTATGATGTTAGTTTAAATTTCCAATAGGCGTTACGCATCTAATGTGCATGCGTAGTTTTGTTGAGGGCTTAACACTATTAGACACTATGATTTTCCCTATAAAACATGTGAGCTATTGGAGAATCCCGTTACAGTTACTGCTGATTCCTTTCTCCGGACGTGGTATTTAAGACGTGATTAGCCTAACAAAGTACAGTTAGGTGTCTGAGCATTCTCACTGAAAGAGCACATATATGTCAACGAAGTTTTAGTTCTTATTACGTTAACACCACCAATTGATTTAACTCTAAGATGATAAAGTAATACTTGTATGATTTCAATGACATTTTATGCATCTTCTCAGTACAATTAACTTTTCCAATGTGATCAAGCATTTGCTTGATTCACGGTACAGCTATCACTATCAACTAGACGAATATAATCTCGGCTGTTTGTTGTAAAAGCATGTCAAGGCAGTGAGCCACAACTACTACGTAATTGAAGTGGATCTAACTGAATGCTTCATTATCTAAGTTCTTGTTGGAGGAAGTGAGCAGCCGCAATACCAGCTATTGTAGATGCTAGATACTGAGTTTTACACCTAAATGCAATATAAATTTGTCACTGTACACGCCGAAGTCATATGTTAATATGTAAGGTAAACCATGCAACAATGTGTGATGGGAGAATACTGAAACAACAGTTATTATGTGGTTGAAACAAACGTTGGCACGCATGAAGATGTAGGTAAATTGTAGACCATTTTACGATTACATGAATGACATTGTCTTATGTCTATTGAATGACTAATATTCTGGTTTGTCTCTTTGACACGTGTAACTTGTCAGTGGAAGTGATATATAGCGCTCCAAATTTCCTAACACAATGACGCAATGCCTGATAAATAGCCGTAAGTCAAATATCTTTAAATGTAAGTTTAAAGATATATTGCTCGATGTCCTAGGATGTATCATACTACATAATTAATGGCGGCACAGTGCGACTCGGAAATATTGTTGTGACTTATATGTTATGACGATATGTGAATTGATTCAATTAAGAATTACAAAAAAAAACCAAATATGTGAATTTGAGAGACGCATTTGCTAATCCAACATGTATTGAAATATGCTCATCTGGTGTCGAGGAAAGTCTCATGGGGGCCATGTCCAGCTGACGTTACCATGAAAGAATAGGGTTGGGATATTCACCCTGGTATATTAAATACTGTGGTAAAGCGAAGATAGCTTTTGATTTGCACATTGCATCTCTATAATTATCATAAGTCACAACTGCTGCCAATAGGTATAAATAGTTAGATTGAGTGGGAGGAAAGATATGATTGGATAAATGGAGGAGAGAGTGACAATTCCCAAGCGAGCGCTGAATGCATAGGATGAGTTGGTAGGGGTCACTAGGTAAGATAAATGTAGCTCGATAATGGGCGTCATATTATATGCCACATCCTCTTTAAACATCGATCTGAGGAAATCCAGTCTGTGCTCGTATTCTCGGATTGTCTTATTCTCTTATTGATATTCCGACTAGCTAGTGTTAAACTCGACACAAAATCCATTCGGTCGCAGTCAAATACCTTGTATTATTGATTTGGGTCTACGAGCATCAAAATACTATTCAACACTATTTTATGCTTATAATAGATTCTTGCCAAAATCATGAGGTTAACTAACAATTTAGCCGTATAACTCAAATGGATCAATCTCAGCCAAGTGTTTGCTTAATGTCCTGTAAACCAATATAGCCCAAAAACATATACCATATGCAGGTTGTATTGATGCTCAAATGGTTTATAATAAGAAGCTTCCCTTTATGTTGGCACCATCAGTGACAGGTGGAACCAGCATAAGGTGAGTAACGAAACGGCCCTTAACAACTACACTAAGCAGAGTGGCATTTCGGGTTGCTGAAATGGTAGTGTGAGAGAGCAATGGTACAACCACACCATCGATAAAGGTGCAAACAAGGTTCTGCAGGGCGCGTTTAGATATATATCCCATATTTACTCGTCTAAAAATTGTGACATGTTCTTTCAATGGTGCAGGGCACCAGCGCATTTATTGTATTGCCTGACGTTTTTACATAAATCACTATTTGTGACGTGAATATTTGACGGGATTGTGTACAATAAACCAATGCAGTGCATTCCTCTCAACAAAAGGGTTAAATCTAGCCAGGTGCAGTCTGACAGGATATGACTTTCAATGTAACCAATGCATTCGAACTATTATATCTCTGCGAGAAAGAACAACGAGCCAAATAATTATTACTTACGTTGAATAATTTCACAAATCTACGTTATTCAATCAGTAAATATCTTTTTCATGGATCATTTCTTCATCGCACAAAGTATGTTGAGCTAATTTCTATGCAAAAGTATTTCGTAATTATGAAAAGGGAAAAGTGTAATACAATATGTTGCTACGATGGGCCTTTTGGTAGTGGCAGCTCCTGAAATAATGGGAAAGGCCCTGTTATACCCAAATACCACGTAAACCAACAAGGCATGACAAAGCAGATAAAACGTCATATAGTTGGTAAATCTATTTCTGAGCGCAAGGGAACAAAACTAGCTTTCTTTCACGACAAATATCAATAACAGTACAACTAAGGTAAATGCAATTACATTCTGTAGCATAAAGCAAGCCGCCCTGATGTGGAAGATTTCGCTGATGTGTGTGTGTGTGTGTGTGTGTGTGTGTGTGTGTGTGTGTGTGTGTGTGTGTGTGTGTGTGTGTGTGTGTGTGTGTGTGTGTGTGTGTGTGTGTGTGTGTGTGTGTGTGTGCGTGTGTGTATTATGTGTGTGTCCATATATGTGTGTATGTGTGCATGTATGTATGTATGTATGTATGTATATATATATATATATATGTATGTATGTATGTATGTATGTATGTATGTATGTATGTATGTATGTATGTATGTATGTATGTATGTATGTATGTATGTATGTATGTATGCATGCGTGTTTACGTTTGAGGGTGTGTGCATGTGTGTGCCTGTGTTTGCATGTGTGTTTGTGTGCGAGAACTACAATTATGCTAATATTTTTTATTTTTTTATCTGGACTATGCTAATGTTTTTTAATTTATGAGATAAAATAAGTTTCGTCTATTTGAGACTAAACAGCAGTTTACGGCTTTCCCTCCTTGTTTGAGAGTGCATAGTAACATTAGTGGCCACTCGGGAGAGATCAAACAACCTTGTTTTTCTGATGATTTAAAGCAATGTCATTGTCCATTGTAAGGTGGTCAATCAGCAAATGAATATATGCTGTTAATGACAATGTTGTCAACACCTTATGTACGGCTTCAACTCTTGTTTGAAAGACATCATCCAGGGTTTTAGTCCTGAACACCAAAGTGTGACCATCTTATAATAACCAAATTACTAATACGAGGATCATTACATTTCATAAACCTTGAAGCCATATTTGAATCGGCATTCAATAGCAACTGGATAGTTTGTCTTGTTCCAGAGTTGATGTTGAGAGTCTTGTAGTTACTGTACAGAGTTTTTCTTGAAAATAGGCTTTTTTGGGCTACATGATCAAGTATACAAGATTCAAAATAAAAATTTATTTGCGAATTAATCTTGGCTACCAAGAAAACAATAGGATTAAAAGCTCAAACAACATCTGCTAATATTGATTGGAATGAGTATATTGGAAGCGTATTTTTGTGTGAACTTTTTTGTCCAAGATTAGACAGCTGACGCTCGGTGGGCCATATAATATACACTGGGATTCTTCGAGGTCAGTCGCTAACGACTCAATTAAGCAAATGACATTAAACACGAATGGACATTACCAGTGCAGTCACGTATTTTTGTGGAAGGTTTATGACAATATATCTGACCAAAAAAAATTACGTCACTGCATTTAATATCAATTATTTGTAATAACAACAGGGCATATGCTCTATCCCATCCACATTTATCATCATTATGTTAAATATTTCCCATGCTTAGTGCACGACTAGTTCTGCCTTCACGAGTAATATGCGGACCGTCTCTACCATTACAGCCTTTCTCTATCTTCGGTCAACTTGGTACGAATGGTACCATTTAACATCAGCAAGGTGAATTGTGCTCTAGTATCGTCTTGTAATATCATATACAGCCTCTGTGGTCCAGGTCAGCCATCACAACAGGTGATAAAATACAAATTCGCAAATAAAATAATATGTGGGAATGAGAATAGAATATTATCTCTAAATGCACAATGCGTGTTTTGATGACCGCAATCACTACCTAGCTAAGCTTTGGCAAGCTGTCGCGAGGAATTGGAGTTTCCACAAAAATGGCCAGAACATGTATCTAACTAATGATCGGTTGCGAATTAGGCTGCTTACACCAAATGGAAAATATGTCAGTTAACTGCCATTGAACCGCAAATTATAAACATAAACGTCGCACACCCAGACTGCGGCAGAAGGGCATGCCCAATCATAGCCACGTCGAGAGTATATTACATCAGGATGATCCACTAAACCTGAAAACCAGTGGTTACAACCAATAACAAATTATTCGCCCAAATGCACAAAGACTATGTGTGTAAGATGCCTGCTCATTTAACACGACTATTGATTTAATTGCTTGTGTGCTGGCAGCACGCGACTGAATTGAATTGCTCCTCTTCCAGAACTCTACCACCGATATTTGCATTCAACGGGCGTCATTTAGGAATTGCCGCTCCGAACTGATGGGGTGAGGAAAAGCTAGAAAGCTAAAAACAGACAATGAGCTAAGCCTGTGACGAGGAGACGCGTATATTGCTTCTATATGTTGCTAGGGGCCATATCCCTAGCTTAGTCGCATCACACAATTACCAATTTCGTGCGCCGTACTGAGCCGTCTGTGTCTCAGAATCTCGGACGCTAATAATGATGAAGACGGTCCGTGCTCTATTGATGCTTTATTTGACACCCACGTCTTGGGTTGATAACAGAGGCCCAACGATCTAGGCTAGTGTCCGTCCTTCACACTAGCCCTATACTTGTCGTACTAATATTAATGTCTGAAGTAAGGAAGTACAATACCCAATACGGTATGTAATTAAAGCTAGTTGGCTATTTTTACAATACCCAACATCTTGGATTTGATGTTGTGGATATCGTTGCATAATGTAGTACCGAATCGGTTAATAAGAGGATTGTGATGTATGATGTCATGTTAAGTGGACCTTCTAGCAGTAGTAGTAATATAATTTGTTATTCGAGCCAAAATACCTTTTTGCGCAAGCTGCCGAGCTGTTTCTTATTTGCATCATCAAATCAATTGCCGATCAATCACCTGTATGCTGAGGACGTGCCTTAGCTATATGGCTATCTGTATCATCCAATTTGGCATAAATTCCCAGTTTCTGGTATTTGTGCTGTGAATGTCGAAACTATCTGATATTCGTTGGGGGTCCGATTTCTGCCAAGGGTATTTAGCGCAGTCCATTATCACCGCATAGAATATACGAGGAGTCAATGGATGGCCATGTTGCCGTTCAGTGACCTATACTTAGCCTTTAAGTCAAAACCGATGTCGTCCTCTAGACTATTGGACGCGCAACAAAAGGTGCACTATCAATTGTATCAATAGTTATGGCGTCTTCCGTCCGATACCTGACACCCCTGTTAGTAATACATATCATGCAAGATTCCAGCTAATGTCTTAGTAATCACGGAACGCATGTCAAATGCAATTACCGCTTTATGGTAAAAACTGGTTGATGGATTGATGAAATAAATCAAACATTTACAGCAACTACATAAATGCAGTAGCGTTGACCACGGAAAGCGTGAGTCATATAGTCAACATCTTATGCCTCCTATCCACTTATTACCATGTGCGCAATGTTCAGTCGAAAATAATGATGATGAAGTTAATATCGGTTTACCCGTCTCATGAACCACCTGCCTCCTATATACTAATAATAAATAACACCATCAATGAGTCAATAGCCATACTGTCAGCGTATCCCTTCAATGTTGCCCTCCACATCTATATATTGCATTCTGGATTTGACATATGT
This sequence comes from Urechis unicinctus, assembly GCA_034190875.2. Taxonomy (NCBI): domain Eukaryota; kingdom Metazoa; phylum Annelida; class Polychaeta; order Xenopneusta; family Urechidae; genus Urechis; species Urechis unicinctus. The sequence continues at coordinate 67,541,107 of CM067358.1, read as the reverse complement.
TGTATTTATTAGTTCAAATAATAGTTTACGAAAATGACATTAGCCCATCAGACGTATGAACGACATATCATTGCAACTGCTCTGTCATTCGTGTCTTGACATAAATATGTAATTCTGCTCGTCTTTCGATCATTACTTCCACCTCATATAGCTCGTCCATTTACTGCGCTACCTCATTAACAATAAACTTTGCCTCTCTTGACTTATGACCAGCCGCTTCACAGTGTGTTACTGGTATAACATGATAGCACATGACTACTACCAGCGTGAGGATGTTATAAATGTTATGATACGACTGAATATTTACGAATAGCATTCTCTCTATAAAAGCGTTGGTCCGAAGAAGGGTTATGTGCTTATCTATATGCCAACATACATTGGAACGACACGTGTGCTGCTCATGATTGCTTTTAATACAGTCAATAACTGCGACACTGAGCCACTAGGCGTATTATCTACAGACAATGTTCGATAACTGTGCAAAAATTGCGTTGCTCCATGACAACAACTTATATCATTCAGAACACAACCTCGATCTAATAAATCAGCATGCCGTTTATCTCACAACCTGATGTGTTCTCTGGTTTGGACGCAAAATAACCAGCTCGTAACCAAATGACCCAAACCTGGAAAATACATCGAGCCCGACGGAAAATATTGGCATCAATTTACGCCCCGTTTGAATCGAACCGCGACCCTGATAAGACCACGATACGACCAGTGCAATCATGATATTTTGGTTACTCGCACAAGTCGCTAAGTTTCTACTTTGATAGTTTATTTGCGTTTACAGTAAACCCCAATTCCGACCAAATCTTGGCCGAAACTTAGAAATCATCCATTCTTATTGCAACCTGATTACGACCACTCTCGTTGATCTCATATGTCTACAGCGGGTCTCAATGTCGCAACTAGTTTACGAAGCTCCAAGCGTTTATATAAGCGAGGCTGCAGTGACCACATTGCCCCTATGCAACGTTAGAGATCGACTTGCTACCGCATTGAGAGTGCTGCACGAGGCCTATGGCGAGCGCTGCAACCATTGGCGATCCCTCTGATTGTACGCGATTGCGTGGAACCCTTTTACGATTTGTAGGAACATTTTTGAGACTTAATTGTCAAAAACGTACATAAATCAATGCGACCATTGGCGATCATATATGTTTTCCACGTGCCACTATAAAGACAAAATGGATCCTGACATGGAAAATGTACTCTTGGCCCTTGTGATCTAGAACGAATCCCAGATTCAACACGAGCCTGCCCTCCGATAGAACTTGAAGAAGGAGGAAGAGAAGGCGAACCCGACAGTTTTGAATGAGAGGCTGTCTGATGAGGAGAGGCAGGAACACAGCCCGTATTATTACCTCGTCCAGACGCTCAAGAATGAAGAGCCAGTCATCTTTAAGAAATACATGAGGATGTCTGGATACCTCTTTGATGAAATCCTTGAGATGATGAGGCCCCACATCACAGTAGTAGGTACCAACTACCGACCCTCCTTGGATCCAGGGCTTAAACTGACACTCACCTGAGACATTTGGCCACTGGTGACCAGTATCCTAGCATTGTCCATAGCTACAGAGTTAGCAAGCCTGCCAATCAGTAATTTGAGTGCGTGACCATCATCAATGCCTGCAGGTATTAAGTCCGTATGACACCCAACACCTCTTGCAGAATGGGAGGAGGTCGCCACATAATTCAAGAGGAGGTGGCAGGTGCATCATGACTTTGGCATATTCATCTCTGTTACCTCTCTAGTACCTTATTAAGAGCAGTAACAACGCAAGGTTAAATCCATCTGGTCCATACATCATGTTGAGAAGCGTACTTACATGTAAAATATTGTGTATTCATTATGCCTCCGGTCTGGACGTCTAAACTGCTTAAAATATTTGACGATCATATTATAAGGTTTTTAAAAGCAATAGTCACAGCTAATGCCCCCACTTCAGCTGCATATGTTTACATACAACTCGATATATGACAATATTTATTAGGCGTTCAGCCAGTTCACATTCACAGCAATAAGTTTGAATTAATATATCTTTTGACAGTCAACATTTTTTCTGTTGTGCATAGTTATCACATTAGATTGATCAGAATCATATTGAGTAATATTAACATATCATGAAATTTTAATCAATGTTGTTGCACAGTAGAATCTATTATTGTATTGGTTGCTCTCCAGATATCTTCTTTTATGTGTCTTACCTTTATATTTGAAAATACTCAGCAGCTATCATTGCAACCAAGATGGTCGTAGTGGAGATATAGACTACGCTTATTTATTCTCTGACCGATGAGTTCAATGTGTTCAAGGCAAGAACAACTGGGGGCGTTATCAATGGAATATGATATTTGTTTTAAATCATAGGTAGGCATCATTATCTTAATCTTTATCCCAAATAAGTGGAATTAAAGCGTCTTTTGACGTATCTATTATGGTGTTCTTCAATGCGTCGCAAACTTTCAAATAATCTACTGGTGACTTAATTGTCGTTGGCCGACGCGACCGCGTTTGATTTAACACTTTAGTTTATGCCTTTTATAAATTATCGCTAAGATGAACTGGTGGGCATACGGACATATGACTGCAGTTGTGTAACCTGTTACTTGGTGAATTCACTCCAATAACCGACAGATCAAATGTATCATAGATATATGCAACATTTGCTGTTGGCACTAAGATTTCCAATTCTACGCAAGTGTGTATATTATGGTCATGGAAATGATAACATCGAGATAATGGGAAGCTTAGTTCATTAATCACACCGAAAGTAGAATATATCGCACAAGCTACCTTGGAAAAGCAACTTACTTTGTTTGCCTGTCCTCGGGAGTAAAGTAAATCAATGCATCCCTGGCATGCGCAGCATCATGTCATATCTATATAGAAGTGCAGCTAATAAACTCCTGTTATCTACCACTTTCCATCACGCTTGGTTTTGTAGCTTCACCAGCAGCGTCCGTATTTACCTCGCTGTAGTAAACAAACTAGGCACAGGACTCGTTGAGTTCCAACGGATGCAATAATATATAGCCTTGATTCCAATGCATCAGTTTCTATACCATTATATGGGTTATGTATGCTTAAAGATCCAGTGGTTTTGACTGAATGAAATGTAGCAGATACGAAGCTGTAGTAGGTCCGCTGAGGTCAATCTGAAGCTTGTATTTGGAGGATATACACGCTTTAATTAAGTTCACTGTTTTTCCTTACGGGATATCCACCTGACTAAACCCATTACACGTTAAGTTATCATTTATTTTCTTAATTCATTTTCGATGCTTTTGTCGCAAGCACGTCCTCGTGTCTCTAGCATTATGACCGGTCAAGCTGGCAGGGAGGCCATGTTGTGCATTCCTGTTCTGGAATGCGTTTTTCTCAAATATATTTTCAATCAACCGGCGCTATTCAGGAATTGTCCTGATAAGGTAACACATGGCCGGAGCTAAATGCCAGGCAATGTTACGTGGGGATGCCTATTTACGCAAGGATTACTTCACCTTCCACACAGTCCAAAGCTTTTCTATCGTCGCTTCTGATTCTAAGATAACTGAAGCCCACAGATTTCTACAGCTATATATAATGTCACTAATGCTTAGTGATATGTTATTTAAATGAACCATGCAGGAGAGGATCCAGGCAGGTCCGTACTCTTAGCTTAATGCAATTGCTCTCTGATGGCATACTGTACCTCCACTGTGTTGTGAAGCAATGTCCATTGTGTTGTGATAAGAATCACTCTTCGCCGTCTCGGTTTTGAGTAATGAAATGCGCATCTTGGCACCGATTCTGAAAACCTGAGAACGCGAGAGAAAAACACTTAGTAGCCGATCCTTAATCCATACACACCTAATAAGGCAGAATGGTTGCTCTGATAGTGTGCCGTGGCTATGGGACCCATCATGGCACCACAAAGAGAGCTCTTCCAACAAGCTAGATCCGACGGAGAAGAGCGATAATGGGAAGTTAGCTATTTAGACGCCGAGCCTAGTGGTAAACATGACTAGTAATATACCGGGAATAAGAACTCGAGTGTAATGATGATGATGATGATGATGATGATGATGATGATGATGATGATGATGATGAAAGTGCTTTATCTAACCATCGTCTACCTACCACCATCGCCCATTTAGCCACCCTCGCCCATTTAGCCAACTTCAACAGCATCATGGACTCAATATCATTGCAACAAGTGGATAAGTAGCGCCTACGCACGTCTCCCACTGTTAAATACAACCCGCAGATGTTAGTACTGAGTCTAGTACATCTAAAATCACTATAAGATCCTCTTGATTATATATATTGCACATCACCCATACAACTAAGCCTTTTGTACCGATAAAAGCGATCATCTTTCACGTAGGTAATTCAATTGCTTCTCATCTAGCCCATGCTGATTAGTTAAACAATGAGGCTATTTGTGTTTTCGGTATTCCCATTAGGGGGTCCTTTTTTGTGGGCACTCGTCTATCGTCGTCCCTCTCATCCAGGACGCCTTATTTCTTTAATCATGGAATGCTCAAACGCTCCCAAACGATTTTCATCCAACGGACATTATTAAGTAATTGTCTTTCTGCCCTAATGTGATGCGACATATACATACATTTAGTTGACGTCTGTGTGCGTATTTCGTTAATTACAACAACACAGTTAGCAGTCGTTTTTAGACATGACATCAAGAAGGTGAATATAGATTCAATAATGATAATGTTGATGATACTGATGCTGATGATGCCGACTCCGATGCTGCTGCTGCTTATAATGATGATGTGTCATTGAGTTATTACCATGACAATTAGTGGATATACAGTGTCTGAGCCACCAGGGGCGTACGGTCAATTCGCTGATGAATTTAGCCCTGAAACTTCGAAACCACATTAAGATCCCTTGATAATTCTGTTAGGAGGCTCTCGATGATCAGGGATACGTTCTAAAAGCATGATTCATCGTCATAGGTGCTTACAGCCAATTTATCTGCCACCGAGGTTTCTCTTATATGGAGAGGATCATGTGGCCATCAATACGAAATGTCATGATTCGATTTCCCCGAGACCAAAGCTGAAAGCGGAGCTTGGTTTAATTGCACAATATTGAACGCACATCACACGAAGGTTTAAGATAGTTACTGTGGATATATTGGTTCGTACTAACTTCCCGTATGGCCCCATATTCTGTTCATTACATCATCCTGTAATGTCCACCCTGAGATTGACACCGACACATGATATGATTACTCGGATCATTGCGGATATTCTTGCCTGAACCCAGATTATGCACAAGCAACTTCTATTAAGTACAAGCAAATGTGTGCTGTTGACCATCGCTCAATAACCTGAACATGTGCGTCCGTGGAACTCCATGTGCAAAGTAGCCACTGGTGTCAGATATTGCATTGGCCGGTGCTGAAGTCAATACAGTTATTCAAACAAGGTAATTTTTAACTTTTTAAGTCCACGTATGAACCAAGTTCATTGAGACTGAATGCCAACCAATTGCAATAACAACTTGCGAATAAGGTGTGTGGTTGTGAGAGCCATACTCACGGTTATTGTACAACTGCTGATGCATCTGAAAGGAAAGAATGTCATCTTTGCTGACTATCTCTCACGCATCAAACCAACAGAAGGACCAGAAATATGAATGGAACAAGCAATTCACACTGTGTATATCTCTAAAGGACAACTAGATATTGTACGCAGTGCAACGCAAAATGACAATGAGCTCTTAATGCTGAAAATACAAGCCACATATGGATGACCAGAGGATGCTAAATCTGTCCCGAAACCAATTCGTTCATATAGGACCATGCGAGATTTTATAACCATTGAAGATGGTGTGATGTATACAAGAAAACCGCATGATTGGTTCCACTGTGATTCGCACAGAGTACTTGGACGGAATTCACAAATGACATACGGGAATTACCAAATCGCAGCTACATGATAAAGAATGTCTATATTGGCCAAATATCCTGTGTGATATAAAACACATACGAGATTGTATCTACGGCTTGCAAAATGCTCGTAGCTTACAGACTGAGACCCCATGCAACCCCAAATCAACCGTGAGAATTTCTGTCAAGCGACCTCTTTGAACTTGATGGACTTATGTACATACTACTGGCCGACCATTACAGCAAAATGTCACTCGTGCAAGCACTAATTAGCAAACAGTTTATCAGATTCTGCAAAAACCTATATTCTGTGCATGGAATTTGCCAACGTCTATATTCTGACAATGGTCTGCAATTCAATATTAAAGAATTCCGAAAATTAGCAACCGATTGGGATTTAGAACATACTACAAGTAGCCCGAGGTAGTCCCAATGCAATGGATTTTATGAAAGAATGGTAGGAGTATTCCAAAGAAAGCAGAAAAATCGGGTACTGACCCCCAGTTAGCGCTTCTCAGTTGGCGCTTCTCAACTGCTAGTCTGGGAGCCAACTGCCATTTTTCCCCTTAACCTAAGTTAATATCGTATTACATAATAGTAATTTCCAAGATGGCTGCCAAGATGGCCGCCGTTACACTAAATCGGGCATATATACTATTTACTCCAAATTAGTCGTGAAGGTGTCTATCCCTGAGAATTTTGGAGACACATCTATCTGTATCAGATCAAAGTTCATATACTGATGATGTCAACTACAAATCCAAGATGGCTGCCAGTTTACAAGCACTGGTATAACTTCTATACTATTCAATCTTGGTGGAAAATATGAAAAGGTAAACGACCACAGGTTTTATATTATAACAAATGTTCTTTAATTGTAAATCTGAATTCTCACAGACTACCAAAAGCATATTATACAATTCATAATTAAGGATGGCTACCACTTTACCAAATAATCTACACTGTTGTACATTGTGTTGCCCATGTGCATCACAAAGACATGCAATCAGCTATGATATCAGGTTACAGCAACCCTGATTATAGCAGGCGCAAAATATTGTGCATTTCATGTTTGCAGAGTTGCAACTACAAGCACGTAAACTGCATGGAGTAGTACTGTGGCATCCACATTTTATTAGACGTAGTACCATCTGTGGGGCTAGTTCGACTTCATCAGGTAGGGTGACTGGTTGAAGGGACTTGTTTTGGTCATCCTTTACCCAACCATATTCCGTTGAGTCCAACTCGGGTGGATTCTGCGCTTCCAGTGACCGCCATACCAAAGCCTGATAGTGAGCTCTTTTAACATTCTCTTTGAATGCCTCAGTTGTTGGTGGCAAGGTACACAACTTCGGTGTTGATGACCCTTTGCCTGTTTGTGACAGCCATACCTTTAACCTTGTCTCTGACATTGTACTACAGTCTGTTTGTCCATAGCACGCGGAAATGAAGGAGGTAGCCTGTTGAATAACAGATTCCATAGAATGCCCTGGTGCACCCAACAAGTTAAGTGAGTGCCCCGATCGAAGTGTTTTGAGTACAGTAGCCTTTCCAATTTTAAAATAGGAGGCGACGGTGTCACAGCCAGAAAGTGTATGTGCCGGGAGTATTCCTTCGACTATCTGACAATGCTTCTGCACAGTTTTGCCTATATCAAGCACCGCCCTTCCTTTGATGGGGGACTCCATCAATACAACATTCTTGAGATTTGCCATGTGATGATAATGCAGCAACAGTACAAAGACGTCAGTGTCATCGGCAACAACAGTGTTTTTTTTTTCTGCATTTTCCGCGGCACAACTCAAGACCTGTTGGACAATGACGTTATCTGCTTCTTCGTGTGAAGTTGACAGATCTGCCCGTGAGATGACAACTCCACCTTCACTGATTTCGATTGGCACCGGATCTGCTCCTGTTACCACTAACTTGTGATGTTGTGTGTTTTCCTCATGAAACTTCTTATCCTGGACAAAATCATCAACTATCAGTTGCATCAGTTGCTTCTTGTTTTTGGAAGAGGTTAGTAGAATCTTCTGCGCTGGAAGTTTACTGTTGACTTGCAAATGATGAGCCCTACTGACACCAGTTGCCCTAGATCCTCTGGTAACACTCTTCGTGCTGTAATCATAATATCTGTCAAATATCAGATACACGTCCTCGACCCGTAACCTTTGAAGCCACATTTTTTTCTGTCAAGAAGCTATTTCGGCAATCCACATGATACCTTGCATCAGCTGCGTGAAGGTCACTTACAGTGCTATCTACCCTTTGCCGCACAACTTCTGATAACTCATCTTGACGCCGTTCGCAGGCTTCAAGTATAGTTTGCTGGAGTGACTTCTTGCCACCTGTGCTGCCTATTTCCCGACATGAATATGCTGGTCGCCAACGTTTTGGGTTTTTCGGATCTTTTTCAACCACACAAGTTTCACCACAAAACAAACAATGTACTTTGAAGATAAACCCTGGTAGTGATGACCGTCTCCTGGTCTTAGGTGGAATGTAAAACGAGTAACCTTCTGGATTCTTCCTTTTGTGCCTTTCAACCTGGAGGCTTGAAGTGTATGTTGAAGCACAGTTTCTGTGACATTTAACTGTGCATTCAGGATTTTCACTAACTTTTTCTTCAAGAAGTTCATGATACCTGTCCCCGTAGATTTTTGCTATGCTTGATAAAGTTTTGAATCCTGACAGGACCAGTGTCTTTCAACGGTTCAGTCTTATTCTCACATCCAAATTTGGACACGAAAAAGCACTGTTCTTCATTCATGTTTTACTATTAGTGATCGTCATACGGGCAGCACCTGAAAAGACAATAGTGAATTATTAGTGCCCGTCTATTACAATATGATATTAACATAATACTTAGTTCTAATGGATAGCTTGACCCCTAAAACCTAGGTATAGAGACAAAATTCACCTTCCTATGATGAACAGGTAGGGAGTTATGGTCATTTATATGTAATGGCGGCCATCTTGGACGCCATCTTGAATTTCTCAAATTGCTCAAAGGTGACAACATGTCATCAAGCAGTTTCTGAAAATAGAGACCCTTGGCTACCAAAATCAACAGTAAAAAAAACTTAATACAACAATGCAGGGTCAACCATCTCTGCCCCCGGACTATGCCATGCCCAGCAGAATCTAATGCTTACTGCAATAACAGCATTGATAGATCAAACTTTGATGTACATTAAGAACTGCCAGAACAGAGCTTACATCATTGTTAACTATACTGCGGTTATTGTTCCAATGTTTGTCTGGATGTTTTTCTGTCTTGATGTTTCAAGTAAATGACAAGTGAGTCACAAAAAAAACGCTATATTGCATTTATATCCTTTTTTCTGGTCTTACATAACGCTGTATTTGTTTTTTGTTGTACCTTTTATATGTCCGGATGAGTTATGCAGTTGTTCAAAACGACACCAACTAGCATAAGGATTGCGGGTTAGATCGGTTGGTCCCTGGTCGCAGAGTTCTTCGGTACAATCCATGTGCCGTAATGCTCCGCTCTCAGCGCTAAGAATATTAGTGTGTGAAATCCCAATGCCTATCTGTACAAAGCCATCAATAGTATGTGATGCTTGTTTAAGACGTTTTGCATAATGCTACTCATCTAAAAGTAATTCATTTGAGGGGCAGGTAGGGCGTTTTTTCAACTGATATATTCTTGTGAGAATCCTGGATTCGAACGCCCCTCTATTTGTTGTGAACCGCGTTGCCCATTACTTATTTATTAACAGCGAATTACGATGAATAATTAACTCTATTCTTCTTTCTTTCATATCCATTTTTCATATATCAGTGTCGTGGTTTGCACGAATAACTAATATAGCGATATCCCTCAGCAACATTCACATCGATCAAGCGAGGCCAGGGAAAAACGTCACAGTGAGTGTGAATATGATGGATGCATGTTATCAGGTCGGATCTGTCAACGCAAACGCAACATTTCCGTGTTCATTGCCACTATTCATCATGAACAAAAAACCCCCAGCATAGGCAATTTATGTCCGGGGTAAACTGCATTGCATGTGGTTATAACGGTGCATGTGGTTATAACGGTGTATGTGGTTATAACGTCCAGGTGGTTATAACGGTCCAGGTGGTAATAAAGTTGCGTGTAGTTATAACGGTGTCATTTTCTTTTTCTGACCAATATGTACCTTTAAACATCTAGTAATCACAAACTCGGCCAAAATACCAGAGGCTCATCACACCAAGTAGCAGGTATATTGCAGAGCGTCAGCATTACTGAGTGAGTTGACCCAGTTAATGCCCGGGTTCATTTCAGAACTATCGCAATAACATTGCTGCTGTTTATAATATAACGCAAGTTAACTATTGCCCAGTAACATAACGCACTACCGTAAAGTCACTGAGCAATTCGCATATTATTACAAAGCATTACAATAATGATGGTGCATATTGTTTCCCGATTCAAACGATTGGAAGGTGAAATGAATTGGGTTGGGGGTTTGAGTTTACATGTAAGTATAGGGGTTTAATAACACGCAAGCACAAGCTTGTTATATATTACCTAGGGAGTAAATGAAAGTGGAAGGACGTTCATCCCTATCTGGTGTGTGTGGGGGGGGGGGGGGGGGGCGCTTCCAATGGATAAACTGTGTATAAATAAGCAATGCATAAGCACGGTGTCATAAGTAAGCATCCATCGACATTAATTAATCAAGGCAAAATTAACTTATGCTCAATATTATAGAAGATTTACAACAACAACATTGTCATCTTTCGGTAGCTTTTTGCCGTTCTAAGCTTCATGTCGTTCAAAACATGGTCCACACACTTAGCAAAATGATATTAAAAATACAACTACAATTAATTCCGACGAAATAACCAATATAGTGATTGCATTTTTCCTGAAACATATATATACATATATAATGATGCTTTTGTAGTCTTTTAATCAAGTAAAAAGCTTACAAAAAGAGTTTTATACGCCACTAACGAATATATTGAAAGATAAGGATTATATATCCATGCGTGAATTACGAAAATGACTCCGGATCATTCAGATAGGTGTATTTGGGTTCTGTGTATTATTGGTATCGTCCCCAATTATTTATCTGTGACAAATATCTGCCTTGCTCTGTGGGATACGATGCGGATATCACCTGATGATACCGCAATTCGTTATGCCAAAATCAATCGAGTAGTTAATGCCCCACACTTATCAGCGAGGTGTGTTGCATATATGCCACTTCCATGAGATTAGAACTGCATCAGTTGATGAACAATGCAAGCATCACATGTTTAACACAGATGATTTTCCCATTTACAAAAGCATGATAAGCACTGCAAATTTGCAATGATCCTAAATGAGATCAATTCAAAGCGTGACAATTGTCTAGAAATGACTCAGTGACGTCCTTGGCTGAGCAAGAACAATGCATTTACAATCCACTTCACGTCCATTTGCCGACATAACAATCAACATTTCACATCATGACAGACGCCAAACCTTTTAACTTCTATATGCATTCGACGTTTGCGGTTCGGCACGCCGGTATACTATTTGGCCCATGCAACAACCGAGGATAATTATATAACACTTTTGTGATCAGCAGGTAAATTGAATTGAACACATGATGCACCCTGAGGCATTGGCCTGCTTCTTTTCATAAATCTGTCACTTCACTGTATATTCAAAACGATTGACAATAATAAGAAGGCGATGATTCGCGTGCCATGACAGCATATCCTACAACAAGCATAAATGTTTTGCACAATGTAAGTCTGGTTCATTATTTGCCTCAACGGGGGATGCAGTACAACTGCTCTTGGTCCCTCTTATCCAGGTAACGCTGAGTTGCTGCGGCAACAACTTGCTTTCCAATTCCTTAGATTCTATAATAACTGTCAAGCCTTATTATTTCACTTAACGCCCGAATTACAAAGCCAGCATTACAATGCTAGTAATACTTGCGTGTAATTAATTATTGACAACAGCCATTCTTATCTTTCAGTATCCGCCTATTATGGCGCAGTTATTTATGGGATCTAACCTGGGGTAATGTGCAGGTCCTGAACAACCATAGAATATAATTGTATAACTTTAGATGTACGATCAAAATCCTGTCATTATGAATGTCATTATTAATGTTGATTAAGTTATAAAAGCAAAAGTTGATTTTCCCACCCATTCTTCGTTGAAGTATATTCAATGGTTTGAAAGTTTTCATTTCAACTTTATTGGCATGGGCATTGCACATTCTGACCATGGGCTTGTTATATATCTCGGTAAATTTAACGCTGTACCTCATCAAAACTAATCATATAATATTTCCATGAGATTAAAAACCCGTCAAAGTTTAATTAGAAATGTAGATGAGGGTGTTACATGTGACTCCATGGGCCAGGGAGGTAGAAGGGCGTAGGGGTTTGCGGAAGAAAGGGTTATCATGGCTAGGGTTATCGCCTGATTTCCTTATACCGTAACTGTACGGCACATTGTGTAGCACAGAGCGTGTCTGATTTATGAGACAAATACCCGATACAATGACTCCTGAGTTTCCGAGATAACAGTTTATCGGCCGGCATGGACTCGTTATTGAGTTAAGCCGTCATTCCATCGCAGTAAATGGGAACACAGCGGCATTTATATTCCACTCTACTGCCTCGCTACAATCAGTTTGTTTGAAGTGATATTAGGCCGGTGCAGTTGAAGCATTAACAGTTGCTTGTTGTTTAAAACACGGATAGCTTTGTAAATTCGTAAAAATGAAATCGCCACGCTTTTAGTAGCTACGCATCACATTTAATCATCGCTCGTTTGATGATATTGTTTTCACATAGAAGACCAAAATTTTATGCTGTGTCATCCAGAGTAATTGGTTACTTCTTATTAAGCTACGTGCATAGAATAAGTGTGATTGTAGAAAATGTTCAACTATCATTAAGCTGATGGACATGATGGGAGCTTCTAAAACCTCATCTGTGACACATCTGCTATTCCAAGAAATGTCAGTGATCTTAATTTATGTAACTTAAAGTGCCTATCGCACGAAACATCATGTCATGTTTTTCGCCAGACTACGGCAATATAAACCAGAAGTAACTATTCTGTCTATGAATGGCTACGTTCTTCTGCTGATACTTAGTTCTAAGATTGGCCCTGATGGCCCCAGTTATACCGTGGGTACGATGACTCGTGATAAAACCATCGGTTTCCCTTGCTTGATGTTGATGGATCATGCTCCAATGATTTTGTATATGAAACCCACTTTTTCCGCTGTAAGCATGTACCCCACAAACGACAACCAAAGCCCTGTTACGGCCTTTTCTCTAATTATATACGCTGCTTTCTCAATTTATGACACAGTGGCACAATATCCCGTTCGGTATCCTATAAAAGCTGGTTTACTTTCCGAATGCTTCGACAAATTATACTGTTTATCCATAGCTGTATCATGGAGCACGACCAATATATATATATATTGCACAGCACCGATACAGCTAAGCTTTTTGTACCAATGAAAGCGATCATCGTTCACGTAGTTAATTCAATTGCTTCTGATCTAGCCCATGCTGATTAGTTAAACAATGTGGTTATTTGTGTTTTCGGCATTCGCATTAGGGGAACTGTGTTTTGTGGGCACTCGTCTATGACATTGAACTCGGCTGCGTCCATCTCACCCAGGACGCCTTATTTCTTCAATCATGGAATGAAACGCTCCCAAACGATTTGCATCCAACGGACATTATTCAGTAATTGTCTTTCTGCTCTAACGTGGTGCGACATATACATAAATTTAGTTGACGTCTGTGGGCGTATTTCGTTAATTACAACACAGTCAGCAGTCTTATAGGACAAAACATCACGAAGGTGAATTTAGATTCAATAAAGATAATGCTGATGTGTTTGATGCTGCTGCTGCTGCTGCTTATGATGATGATATGTCATCGAGTTAATACCATGACAACTAGTGGATATACAGTGTTTGAGCCACCGGGGGCTCTATTGCGTACGGTCCATTTGCTGATGATTGGATTTAGCCAAGAAACTTCGAAATCACATTAAGATCACTTGATGATCCTGTTAGGAGGCTTTCGATGATAGGGATACGTTCTAAAAGCATGATTCATCGTCATAGGTGCTTACGGCCAATTTACCTGCCACCGAGGTTTCTCTTATATGGAGAGGATCCTGTGGCCATCAACACGAAATGTCATGATTCGATTTCCCCGGGACCAAAGCCGAAAGCGGAGCTTGGTTTAAATGCACAATATTGAACACACATCACACGAAGGTTTAAAATAGTTACTGTGGATCTCTTGTTTTGTACCAACTTTCCATATGGCCCTATATTATGTTCATTACATCATCTTGTAATGTCTACCCTCAGTTTGACGCCGACACATGGTCTGATCACTCGGAACAATGCGGATCTTCTTGCCTGAATCCAGATTGTGCAGAAGCAACTGCGTGATAAAGAATGCCTATATTGGTCCAATATCCTGTGTGATAAAGAAAAACACTTACAAGATTGTATCTACGGCTTGCAAAATGCTCGTAGCTTACAGAACGAGCCACTGAGACCCCATGAAACCCCAACTCAACCGTGGGAATTTCTGTCAAGCGACTTCTTTGAACTTGATGGACATATGTACATACTACTGGCCGACCATTACAGCAAAATGTCACTCGTGCAAGCACTAATTAGCATACATTTGATCAGATTCTGCAAAAAAAAAATTGCAAACGTCTATATTTTGACAATGGTCAGCAATTCAATATTAAAGAATTCCGAAACTTAGCAACCGATTGGGATTTGGAAGATACTACAAGTAGCCCGAGGTAGTCCCAATGCAATGGATTTTATGAAAGAATGGTAGGAGTATTCCACAGAAAGCAGAAAAATCGGGTACTGACCCCCAGTAACCTGATGAAGTCCCAGTGCAATTGATGTTGTGAAAGAATGGTAGGGGCGGTCAAAACCGTTCTAAAGAAAGCAGAAAAATCTGGTACTGACCCCCAGTTAGCGCTTCTCAGTTAGCGCTTCTCAACTGCCATGCCCAGCAGAATAACTTAACAACAGTAAAATTCAATCGAATGCACACTGCCAAAACAACATTGATAGATCAAGCTTTGATGTACATTTAGAACTGCCAGAACAGAGCTTACATCATCGTTAACTATACTGCGATTATATGTCCGGATGAGTTATGCAGTTGTTCAAAACGACACCAACAAGCATAAGGATTGCGTGTTAGATCGGTTGGTCCCTTGTCGCAGAGTTCTTCGCTACAATCCATGTACCGTAATGCTCCGCTAAAAGCCATCAATAGTATGTGATGCTTGTTTAAGACGTTTTGCATCATGCTACTCATCTAAAAGTAATTCATTTGAGGGGCAGGTAGGGCGTTTTTTCAACTGATATATTCTTGTGAGAATCGTGAATTCGAACGCCCCTTTATTTGTTGTGAACCGCGTTCTGGTAACAAACCCCGACCACCAGTATGCAGCATGCACGTATTCCGACATCCTCTGTTCCATCTGGTAACAAACACCGACCATCAGTATGCAGCATGCAGGTAAACCGAGATCCAATGTTCCATCTGGTAACAAACACTGACCACCAGTATGCAGCATGCACGTAAACTGAGATCCAATGTTCCATCTGGTAACAAACAACGACCACCAGTATGCAGCATGCGCGTAAACCGAGATCCAATGTTCCATCTGGTAACAAACAACGACCACCAGTATGCAGCATGCATGTATACCGAGATCCAATGTTCCATCTGATGACTCAACCGTCCACAAACTGCCTTTCACGATGGCAACAACCAATGGAACGTTTCAGTATTTGGTGTATATCGACTAACTGACATTGTTAACCTTCATCGCGCATCCCTTTACATAGAATTCATGTCACGGCCGACGATGCGATCGTTTGGAAGGTCAATTGAGGTCAGCAAAACAGTGGAGATTAAATGAAGTGGGGAATTATGAAACATGTTGTTCTTGCAGTAAAATGTTGTGGTGATTAAAGCATCAGTTAATGATTGTTTGGCAAGATAGTTGTCATGCCACACGCCTGTTTTATGCTGGCAGGGGTTGGGATGGGTGTGACGTCTGGTCTATGAATGATGACGATGACGATGTTGGTGATGATGATGATGATGATGATGATAATGATGATGATGATGATGATGATGATGATGATGATGATGATGATGATGATGATGATGATGATGATTGAGATGCTTGTGATGATATGGCACAAACAAGCCATGTAAAGTCATCGCAAGTATCATGATTGCCAAAACATTCCTATGACGTTCAAATAAAACGCTACTTAAATATTGTGCATAGCAAACCCAGCGCCTTGATAGCGTCTGCGCTATATTCTACCACCTTTACACTAGTACCCTTTGTGTGTCCTGGCAATATGTCGGCTTCACAAGATAATGATGATGGTGATTTAATATGGTCTGTCTTGTACGATATGCAAGCTGCATTGCTAATAGATAAATAATGACACCCCTACGTCAGTAATGTCAATAGCCAGACAGCCAGCATACCCAGTCATTGTCAAATGCAACATTTAGAGGTTCAATGTACTCGATACAAACACGGGCTGCATTTCCTAGAGCTTATGATTTAAATCAGCCTTATATCTGAACTGCATTTCCCCCTACTCGATATCTGCATACATGATTTTATAACAGTGCGTCTGTCAAACATAACCAAGGGGAGTAGCACCTGACTGTTATTGGTCATTGCATTTCTATAACTTCCCAGTACGACCAGTGAGAAGTTCCCCCTATGTAGCCTATCTGTATGCAGCTACATTACAGCGGAACATAACAATAAATCCGGTATCTCCAAAAATAACTTAACTAATTTACTGGCTTTTGACTTATCCTCCCATTTCTTGTTAATGCGAATTTCCGACAAACTTAAGAACTTTGAAGAAGCTTTAGATACAGTGATATATGAGTGGATTCGATGGGATATACGTAGGGAATTGATGATGGTATGCCAATTTACCATAATATTGCAAAGCTGGTTGCATTTTGATAACCATATGCAATTTGATATAATGAACACATTCTCCATTACCTTTTTATTAACAGCGAATTACGATGTATAATTAACTCTATTCTTCTTTCTTTCATGTCCTTTGTTCATATAGCAGTGTCGTGGTTTGCACGAATAACTCATATAGCGATATCTCTCAGCAACATTCACATCGATTCAGTATCAAGCAAGGCCAGGGAAAAACGTCCCAGTGAGTGTGAATATGATGGATGCTTGTTATCAGGTGGGATCTGTCGACGCAAACGCAATATTTCCGTGTTCAATGCCACTATTCATCATAAACAAAATAACCCCAGCATAGACAATGTATGTCCGGGGTAAACTTCATTGCATGTGGTTATAACGGTGCATGTGGTTATAACGGTGCATGTGGTTATAACGGTCCAGGTGCTTATAACATTTCGTCTGGTTATAACTGTGTCATTTTCTTTTTCTGACATATATGTACCTTTCCACTTCTAGTAATCACAAACTCGGCCACAATACCAGAGGCTCATCCCACCAGGTAGCAAGTATATTGCAGAGTGTTAGCATAACCGACGGAAATTAGGATGGAGTGTGTTGAATTCAAGCTTTCTGTGCTAATAGTGTTGGGGTGAGTTGTAATCCAGTTACTGCCCGGGTTCATTTCAGAACGGTCGCAATAACATAGCTGCTGTATATAAGTTAACTATTGCCCAGTACATAATGCACTGCCGTAAAGTCACTGAGCAATTCGCATAATAATACAAAGCATGATGCTGCATATTTTTCCCGATTCAACGATTGGAAGGTGAAATGCATTGGGTTGGTGGTTTGAGTTTACATGTCAGTATAAGGGTTTAATAACACGCAAGCACAAGCGTGTTATATATTGCCTATGGGCATCAAGAGTAAACGAAAGTGGAAGGACGTTCATCTCTATCTAGGGTGTGTGCGTGGGGGGAGGGGGGGTGCTTCCAATGGATAAACTATGTATTAATAAGCAATGCATAAGCACGGTGTCATAAGTAAGCATCCAGCGACATTAATTAATCAATGCAAAAGGGCGTCAGACTTATGCTTAATATTATAGCAGATTTAGAACAACAATATTGTCACCTTTCGGTAGCTTTTCGCCGTTCTTAGCTTCATGTCGTTCAAAACATGGTCCACACACTTAGCAAAATGATATTAAAAATTCAACTACAATTAATTCCGACGGAAAAACCAATCTAGTAATTGCATTTTTCCTGAAACATATATAGATATATTATGATGCTTTTGTGGTTTTTTAATCAAGTAAAAAGCTTACAAAAAAGTTTTATACGCCACTAACGAATATATTGAAAGATAAGGATTATATATTCATGCGTGAATAACGAAAATGACTCCGAATCATTAAGATAGGGGTATTTGGGTTCTATGTATTATTGGTATCGTCCCCAATTATTTATCTGTGACGCAAATATGCCTTGCTCTGTGGCATACGATGCGGATTGCATCCTTCAACCTGATGAAACCGCAATTCGTTACGCCGAAATCAATCGAGTAGTTAATGCCCCACATTTATCAGCGAGGTGTGTTGCATACATACCATGAGATTAGAACTGCATCAGTTGATGAACAAGGAAAGCATCACATGTTTAACACAGATGATTTCTCCGTTTTACAACAAGCATAATAAGCACTGCAAATTTGCAATGATCCTATATGAGATCAATTCAATGCGTGACAATTGTCTAGAAATGACTCAGTGACGTCCTTGGCTGAGCACGAGAACAATGCATTTACAATCCACTTCACGTCCATTTGCCGACATAACAATCAACATTTCACATCATGACAGCTTTTAACTTCTACATGCATTCGACGTTTGCGGTTCGGCCGCCGGAATATCATTTGGCCCATGCAACAACAAGGGATAATCATATAACAGTTTTGTGATCAGCAGGTAAATTGAATTAAACACTTGATGCACCCTGATGTATTGGCCTGCTTCTTTTCATAAATCTGTCACATCACTGTATGTTCAAAACGATTGACCATAATAAGAAGGCGATGATTCGCAAGCCATGACAGCATATCCTACAACAAGCACAAATGTTTTGCACAATGTACCGTAAGTCTGGTTCATTATTTGCCTCAACGGGGGATACAGTACAACTGCTCTTGGTCCCTCTTATCCAGGTAACGCTGAGTTGCTGCGGCAAACGCTTGATGGATAACAACTTCCTCTCCAATTCCTTAAAATCTATAATAACTATCAACCCGAATTTCAAAGCCAGCAATATAATGCTAGTAATACTGGCGTGTAATTAATTATTGACAACAGCCATTCTTATCTTACAGTATCCGCCTATTATGACCGCAGTTATTTATGGGATCTAACCTGGGCTAATGTGCAGGTCCTGAACAACCATAGAATATAACTGTATAACTTTAGAGGTACGATCAAAATCCTGTCATTATGAATGTCATTATTAATGTTGATTAGGTTATAAAAGGAAAAGTTGATTTTCTCTCCCATTCTTCATTGCAGTATATCCAATGGTTTGAAAGTTTTCATTTCAACTTTATTGGCATGGGCATTGCACATTCTGACCATGGGCTTGTTATATATCTCAGTAAACTTTACGTTGTACCTCATCAAAACTAATCATATAATATTTCCATGAGATTAAAAACCCGTCAAAGTTTAATTGGAAATGTAGATGAGGGTGTCACATATGACTCCATGGGCCAGGGAGGTAGAAGGGCGTAGGGGTTTGCGGAAGGAAGGGTTATCATGGCTAGGGTTATCGCCTGATTTCCTTATACCGTAACTGTACGGCACATTGTGTAGCACAGAGCGTGTCTCATTTATGAGACAAATACCCGATACAATGACTCCTGAGTTTCCGAGATAACAGTTTATCGGCCGGCATAGACTCGTTATTGAGTTAAGCCGTCATTCCATCGCAGTAAATGTGAACACAGCGGCATTTATATTCCACTCTACTGCCTCGCTACAATCAGTCTGTTTGAAGCGATATTAGGCCGGTGCAGTTGAAGCATAAACAGTTGCTTGTCGTTTAAAACACGGATAGCTTTGTAAATTCGTAAAAATAAAATCGCCACGCTTTCAGTAGCTACGCATCACATTTAATCATCGCTTGTTTGATGATAATGTTTTCTCATAGAAGACAAAAATATTATGCTGTATCATCCAGGGTAATGCGTTTACTTCCTATTAAGCTACGTGCATAGAATAGGTGTGATTGTAGAAAATGTTCAACTATCATTAAGCTGATGGACATGATGGGAGCTTCTAAAACCATATCTGTGACACATCTGCTATTCCAAGAAATGTCAGTGCTCTCAATTTATGTAACTTAAAGGGCCTATCGCACGAAAAATCATGTCATGTTTTTCGCCAGACTACGGAAATATAAACCAGAGGTAACTATTCTGTCTATGTATCAGTCGTTAAATTGCGCGCTTTCGGATCGAAATTCGACTTTAAAGATGAGACCGGCGTATCGAGACGATGAGCTTATGAATAATTAATCGCCTCCGCGTGACGTCAGTTCCGGCATTGTTTTTGTTGCAAGGCGCGATCTGCGTTACGATAAGCGCAAAATTGCTGCTGGTTATTTCGCTATTCCATCACTTCAGGAGAGCGACGAAGAGACTAGCATCTGTTAATAAATAGAGATGCACTTTGATATAGAGAAGGTTTTACCAACGCAGATTACACTATTTTTAACAATTGATGTAGATTGAATCTGAGCTAGAACATATATAGGAGAGCAAGTACAACAGCTGTTTTCTCATAGGATTTTCAGTAAGCACATAAATGAATGCATAACTGGACTTAAGGAAATTAAGATTATGGTATTATATTATCATCGTGGTCAGTGTTACATCCGAGTTTCTATGAATGTACACAGCTAAAACATATTAGCCATACAATATGTCATCCTTTATTACATACATTAATATTCCCATCACTACATCATGTTACAGGTGTTTGTCTGGCTACTGTCAACCAATGACAACCATACCCTTATTGAAGAAAAACCAGCATCTTGGAGGCAAAATGGTTAACCAAACTATGGAGGGCTTCAACCTATGATGTTTGCAAGTCGCCGTACAGTTTGTGAACATCCTGGCAGAGCAGTTGGTTGATGACCAACTCTCTCTGCTTAACAGCTACATGACTGCCTGTTACAAGCAATTATGCATGTAATTTGGTAGCTCGATCGTTGCAGTATTTTGTAGAAGTAATTGACAGAAGCATCACCTAAAACTTGTCAAGGCATTAAACTAGACCATTTACTAAATCAATATTCAGAATTATCATATTTATATAGATCGATTAATTTGTTGCATGGTCGAAATGTATTGTATCCTCTTGACAAGACAATGGACTATTTTTTCAACACTAATGCAACAAGAAAGTCATGGAGTCTAACTAACCCTCAGCATCTCTCTCTTATAAAGGCAGGTCTGCTACTTTTGGGCTGGGGTGGAAGGGGTTCACTTGCCTCACCATTCTTTCTTGCTTGCTTGACAGCAGAGGCCTTCGCATAAAGATTAAGCATAGCATTTTGCTTCACAATCCGCTTACACCTGGTATCCATCCAAGCTATTCTCTAAGTTTCAGTGCCCGATCAAAACATTTCTCGGTGAAATGAACCGAGCACACAAACGAGTACTCGCGATCGTAGCACCTGGCCAGTCTATTGTTTTTTTCAAATCGTCCCTACTAGAAAACTAGAACAAGATCACGCCATCCAGACTGGTATGCGAGAAGCCTCCGACACAACAACGATTAACCATCGTGTTCGATTGGTCACAAGATGGCTGAAAACGATAAAAAAATCACAAAAATCCAACAAAATACAAATTAAACAACGGGGAACTCGAGCGCGCCAATATGATCTGACATTTTATCAAATTTTGGCCTTAACTGATCAGATTATTGACGGTTATTCGACCGGTTTGAGTATATTTATCACATTATGGATTGATTTCAGCGAAGTACCTATAACTGAGCGATTGACACTTAAAGCGAATTGTATAGGCTGAACAGGTGTATACAAACTATGTAGTTACCGTGGCCTGTGCCTGTGTACTGTGAAATAACAAATGGAATGCGTACAGTATAAAAATGGTATCATAATGTGGCTTGCTGACTTGACAACTATGCAAGTGAATAAACTAGCAAATGCATAGATAACTTCGAGTAACGCCACATTAATGCGATCAATCAAAGTCGTCCCCGCTATTTGTAGCCTCAATTTCAAATGATAGGTTTTAGCCATTTAAAGCCTGTATGAATGTTTTACATGTTGTTACAATTTGTTGTGACAATGTATCACATATTCCAAAAAGAGAACCTTGCAGCAATCGTGATGGATTGGCTGTACATCCTGTCTGTTTTACTGGCATTTGGTGATAAGACTGTAAAATACCTCAATATGGAGTACCATCGGAAAGGCTTTCGATACAGGAAGGGTCACACAGATCAATCTTTATATGACACTCATAGCAAAGCAATAGGCTTAACCAATATTCTGTCTTGTGGCTTCAGGCACTGATGCTAAAATCCGTTAGAATAGCAAACTAATCGATTGTGCCTTTTGTACGTAGTGCCCTTTTGTGCCTTGTTGTGCTTTATATTACAATGCAAAAATAACTTAATTTTCATCGCCGCATGTACAACAACAAATTAGGATTAAACGTTTGTGATGAAAAAAGATTATGCAAATAGTTCAATCTAGCCGTCAGTGGATAAACTATGCGTAATCTATTTAAGAAGATTAATAAGAAGAAGTTAGACCTCTAGAACATTAATTATATTAAGCATGATGAATGCTGCATGATGTATTCTTGGACTCTTCAGAGAGCCAATATCAAGGTTATGTGAGACAAGACCAGTTATAGATAGGTTAACGCAAGTAACGGGAGTGGGTATGGATTTAATTGAGTCTGGACAGCGTGCTCAACTTCGTCGCATATGTATCTAAAATATTGTACATTCTGGGCGATGGCTTGCTATGCTCTGCTCTGGTCATTGCGATATTGCAGACAATAAAGACATTGAGCTGTGGTTTACTTGTGATCATTTGAATTCAAAACACCAATGAATGCAAATGGATACCATCTCTCTGTTGTAATATGGTAGCACACAAGTCGGATCTGAAAGAGGCAAGTATTGCATTTATATATATTATCTGCTTCTTCAAGGCGCTATCGATTTAATTGTGATATCTTGAATATCAAATATATTGTGTCAGCTGATGAATTATTGTGTATTGATCGATAACCACATCCTCTCCATGTTGATAGGGTGTACCACACGTGTTTTACATGGATATCTTGTATCGAGGAAATGTGGTGGGTATTTATATTGTATTGTGGTAAAGAGGTGTGTAAAGGTGTTTTTAGAGATGTGCGGGTCAATATATGCGTACAGAAATGATATTACAAATGTATGAAAAGATCGGTGTAGATATTATGAGACATTATGATGAGACATTATGATGACAAATCATCATGAGTAGATGCAATACGCACACGGATCATAACGGAAGCCAGCCCTTGTAAAGGTTGTAGAACAACAAAGGAACTTAGGTTTTGCACTGCAAAAAGACGCTATACAAGACGCTTTATCAATGTCCTCAGTTGGCGAGGGGCAAGGAAACTACGCCTCTGCCAGCATTCGCACTGTTTATTGCTTTCGATATCTCATTTCCGCACCTCAGGTGACATAAGTTCATCAAAACACCGGGGGCGAGTGCCTTGCCTAGACACATAACATAACGGGCTCGACAGATTACCAGTGACTAAAGGCGCGCCGAATGCAGGTCATCAGTGGTCATTCCACTCGGTCAAGCAACACAATCCGAAAGATAACGGAGGGGGTACTTTCTATCCTTCATAAACAGCCTAATATATTTCCACATTGCATGCTTTCGTCGAATTGTTTTGATAGATTATAGGCCCCTTTGTGTCCCTGACCCAGATATGTATCAGCATCGATCCCAGCTCCAAGTGAATCATATCTGCTCTCTACGACGTCCCCTGAACGTTTTCCCCACCAGCACCTAAGTGTTGCACACACACCTTGTCTCTGACACTCTCATGCTCCTATCTTTTCGGTATTGATGAGTCGGAATCGTCAACTGAAGGTCGCTTTTGTCTGGCTGATTGTGTTGGTGTATGCTTTGGAGTTGAACTTGAATGACCTTCTTGAGAAATATCATCATCTACAGTTTCTGTGGAAATGTTATTCAGTTCCACTGTAGGTTTCCGAAAACTGTCTGGGCTTACAGTTTGCTTTTGATTCTCCAATTCTTCCTCGTCAACAACGGGGATCTTGGCCCCAGGAACCATGGCATACTTGGGTTCCTGGCCAAACACTAGCTTGTATGGGAGATCACTGGTTGTATCAGAGGGCTGAGCGTTCATATGGTACATGATGCGAGGCGGGAATGATTGGCAGATGTGTTGTAACATATATACATGTATATATGTATACATACATTAATTTATACGCTCCTAGGAGATCTGAAAACAGGATTATGTGCCTGTTGTTTTCACAATGGAGGAACGTATTCGTCCGCCGGCGTGCGAATGAAGTGAACTTATATTCCCATGCAAGCAAACGAATAACATCCGGTGTTCTCGTAATCGCACGCAAGCGCATATGCCAATTGGGACGCATGTACATTATTGTGCTATTGGAACCGTGATGACATGATTCCACAAGCGCAATTCCGTATCACGCTCTGGTTCCACTTGGTGTTTAGGTATGGGCCACTACAAAAATGTAACCCAGTGGGCACCACACGTGGAATCCACGTGGAAATCATGTGGATTTTTGGTGTATTGTTGGATCCACGTGGATTCCACGAGTATTAATCACGTGGAATTGACGTGTCAAAAACACGTGGAAAAGAATTATATTTTAGGACCCATTTGTAAATTATTATTTAAATATTCTTTTTTTCAGTTTATACCAGAAATATGGCCATGTGTTAACCTGACAGCCCCAGCTAGGCTTGTGCTAGATATGCCAAGATATAGTGGGTTTCACAACTTTTGGTGCTATCGATCTATGAGCTCTGGGGATAATGACGGTTTTTGGCTTTCATCTGCTTAGTTACTATCGTGACAGGGGTCTCCTGGAATAATGAGTCGAAATTCAGGTGAGATACTCTCCAAACGTAGGCGAAGTTCGAACCCGTGACCTGCTGGTCCGTGGTGGAGACCCCACCGGGGGTTAACCGCTAACCGCTGATTGGCGCGATTTGCTGCAGTTTTGGAAAGTTGAGAATTCATTTGCTATATTTTTGACAGTTTCTAAGTTTACAAGTGAGTCATATTCAAATGTTATTCTTTCAATGAAAATAAGTTTACTCAAGTAGCTGTACAAAATCTGCTTGCCGTGTATAATGTCTTCATGGTTTATGATTGTATGCTCATTGGTGCATGAAACCTGTATTATCGCTCTCAGCAAAGTGCCAGCCGTTGCAGCTAGTTAGTTGCAGCGGAAAGGCTGTAGGCACGCCTCGTGGTTTTTTGGAGGCTTGCTCCTTAATACACCACAACCATCTTATACACACGCCATGGTTCATCTGTTGACTGTTCCTCCATCTCACACAGTCATCGTTCATCTGTCAGTCCATCTCACAGTCATCGTTCATCTGTCAGTCTACCTCTGGTGTAACGGTTACATGAATTTATACCAGACGTCTTGTAGGGCTACTGTCAGTCCATCTCACAGTCATCGTTCATCAGTCAGTCCATCTCACAGTCATCGTTCATCTGTAAGTCCATCTCACAGTCATCGTTCATCATTCAGTCCATCTCACAGTCATCGTTCATCTGTCAATCCGTTCCACACGGTCGTCATCGCTCATTTGTCACTCAGTCCCACAGTCATGGCTCATCTGTCACTCATTCTAACAGTCGTTGGTTGAGCAATGATGGTTTTCCTTTAACATTAGTGCACATTTGTGAATATTTTCTTTAAATATGTTCTCTGTTTTAATGCTGCTATTGAGAAAGGTATTATTTATGAGTTTGTAGTCAGCAGCATAGTAATTGAACACTGCATAATTTGTTTGTGCACAGGTTTTCAGGAGCGCTGCCTCTCCTGCCTCTGCAAATCAGGGATATACTGAACAGGCAGGAGAGGAGAGAGCTGGCCGATAGTTGCAAAATGCTTCCTGAAGCTGTGCAGATGAACAGCACTGATGAGCAGTTTGTGGGTATGTAAAATTGCAGTTTTTTTAAGGAGGAGTGGGCATTAGATCTAATAAACAGCAATGAAATATTTTCCAAATGTCACATTTTTGTGTCAGTTTCAGAAGTGTATGAAAATCATTGTGCAGTGTCCGGGATACGATGAACGATTTGACAAGCAGGTGCGATTCTCTATGTATATGTATATGATGTAAATCCATGATCCAAACAACTTGCACTTATGCATTTTGTCTGAATTGGCTATGTTTAAGAAATTTTCATGCACCTATTGTATTCATTCAGACATATTGCTTGCAGATTAATCACTAATTCCCTACAGTGCAAGCTTAACATGAACGGGTCAGGTGACAAAGCCAGCTTTGAGAAAATGGCACTCTGCAAATTAATTGTCGGTAGGTTCACCATTGGCTAATTACTTGGAAGTCCAGGATAGTTTTTGATTTTAATGATACACAATAAATGATGAAAGTCAGTTGTACGATGTATGAAATTAGATAGCTTATATTGCCCTCTTTGTACTGTGCAGAAAGTGTAGTGAAGAGTCATGGGTTCACCGAGGCTGCTGTTAATGTCTTTCTAGCCAACCGACTGAGGAATGCACCCAAGAGAAGTTTAAATATTGCCTATTGGTAATGATTGTTGATTTACTCACACATTTATATTTTTCATAGATTTGACTAGATCGTTTACTTAAAGAGCCACTTACATGCAAAATTTGTGTTGTCATCTAATTATGAAGATGATTTTGTGACATTTTGACAACAGTATGACTGGTTGCCGAGATATTACCGATCAAACTCGCAGACTTTCCTGTATGAAGTCATCAAACTCATTCACTCACTTTCGTTTAGTGGTTTACTGATGAAAGCCATCCTAGACGAATTTGACTGATTTGTGTCAATTAGGTGACGTCACCCAGAAAGTCACTTCAAAATTATCATCAAAATGCGATTACAAAAATTCGGTTTTGCATTTCAGTGGCCTTTTAGGTACATTTTATAATTTGCATTTTATTAGGGTGAAAGTAAATCATGTTATATCTGTGTATATTCATGATGCTCATGCATGTAGTGACTGGTTTAATGTGTTTCATGAACAAACCTGCCTTTTTCCACAAATTTGTTGCCTTTGTATGTTGACATTTGCTCGTAATGTTTAAAACATGTTTAATATTGTTATTTGTGATCATGTGGCACTTATAGTTGGATATTTCTGAGAAATAAATGTACTTGGTTCAATGATCTTGTGAAATATATTAAAAAACATTACTAAAGAGGAAGTAAAAACCACCTGAATACAGATATTTTGTATCGTTGAATTTAGGTGGAAGAGCACACGTGTTTTCCACATGTCCATATCCACGTGAATTCAACTTGCCTTTTACGCGTATTATCTACGTGAATTACACCAGTTTCTCCACGTATTTTTCACGTGGATTCCACGTGGTGTGCCCACTGGGAAAATTTGACTGCAGGTGATAATTGTCCCAAAGTTGTAATATTATGACCTTCATCTTCCATTGAGTTAAAATGACAAACTTAGTGTTAATTTACTCAACAGTAAAGTAAATAAGACTTTGTGGTTATGAGCCTGTGAGTTGTATAAACTGGCAATGGATGAAACGGCAAGAAAAAGTATATGAACAGGCTGATGAACAAATAGAATATATACGAAAAATATGCAGCATTTCAGTTAGACTAGTCAAGGTCCCCTAGCCTGATGGCTGCGGGCGCTGTTTACATGTTACTGATATTCAATAGTCTCGCCTTCAGTCTAGGCAAGCTTAATGTCTTGAACTGGACAGGCATCCCAGATTTGGGATGCTCTGATCACAATCCGTGTCTCTCGATCATTCTCGGGTACTTTTGAGTCGTTGTCTCTCATTGGTTAGATCTACAATTTCCGAAGCACTTGTCCAACCGGACGAGTGACTTTTATGAGCCGGGCACACATTCTACAACACTCCGATTTGTTGAGTGGCACCGTTAATCACACAGTCGGCGCGAGAAGCAGACACACAACTGGTTCTTTTTAACAGACTATTACGTAAACATGCTATCGTGCAGCTAAGTGATTAAAGCGCTTGTTGTGGTGCCAATTTGAACTTTTGAGGCGCCCCATAATTCCAGAAGACATTCAATGTGTTCTCATTGGACGCAGACCACTCCAATGTGGGACGCAGACTACAGTGAGACGTACCATCATCACAAACGCACTGGGTCACTCTGAATTACATTCTCCGAATTCATATTTCCGGGCATATAACACTTCCTGATATCCATATACCGACTGTGAACAAACACGAATTATATGGTATTTACTCAATCAATGCCAGCGGTTATTTCCTTCATTTGAATGAGATGTATATTACACACCACAGAAAAGAAAACTTCCTTATTGAGATTTCAAACGTTTATCCAGTGCTGCACAAGCTGATCAACTGCTGTCTTATATGGTGCCGTTGTGGGTATTGAGCTCACTACATATAATCACGAGGTTATATATCTGCATCCACACTTACCAGTGCTCACTTGTGTGGTGCATTGAAGCAAAAAGAGTAGAACTGGTTAATACAGCTTTTGATGTTTGTTGGTCAAGGCGGCATGTAATTGACAGCATGGTTGCCGTCGCAGTTGACGAATTGAACGGTACCATGGTGATCTGTCCATTTTTTATATCTAAACTTATTCAAACGGATTCTTCTTGCGGTCCAGTTAAACTACAGATATAACCACGATGTCATTTTGACTGATATACGTCTAAACGACGACTGCAACGCGTGTGTGCGTGTCAATCGAATAATTTTTTTTTTTCAGCTCAGCAATATGGCCATAATACTAGCAATGTGCGTAACCCTTCGAGTGGTCACTATCAGGTAGCAGTTATTTTTAAAATCCCATTTCTATGATGGATGCTCGATTTTACTGACCATCGAGTCCTCAATAACCAGCCAGTTTGTCACACTTAGATACCGAACCACAGATCCATGGATCCAAACGGGAAGCTTTACGTAGGTAGGTAGGCAGGCAGGCAGGCAGGCAGGCAGGCAGGCAGGCAGGCAGGCAGGCAGGCAGGCAGGCAGGCAGGCAGGCAGGCAGGCAGGCATGTTATGTATGTATGTATGCATGTATATATGTATGTATGTATGTATGTATGTATGTATGTATGTATGTATGTATGTATGTATGTATGTATGTATGTATGTATGTATGTATGTATGTATGTATGTATTTATGTATGTATGTATGTATGTATGTATGTATGTATGTATGTGTGTGTGTGTGTGTGTGTGTGTGTATGTATGTATGTATGTATGTATATGTATGTATGTATGTATGTATGTATGTCTGTATGTATGTATGTATGTATGTATGTATGTATGTATGTATGTATGTATGTATGTATGTATGTATGTATGTATGTATGTATGTATGTATGTATGTATGTATGTATGTATGTATGTATGTATGTATGTATGTATGTATGTATGTATGTATGTATGTAGGTAGGTAGGTAGGTAAGAAGGTAAGCAGGCCGGCAGGCAGGCAGGCAGGCAGGCAGGCAGGCAGGCAGGCAGGCAGGCAGGCAGGCAGGCAGGCAGGCAGGCAGGCAGGCATGTTATGTATGTATGTATCAATGTATGTATGTATGTATGCATGTATGCATGTATGTATGTATGTATGTATGTATGTATGTATGTATGTATGTATGTATGTATGTATGTATGCATGTGTGTGTGTGTGTGTGTGTATGTATGTATATATGTATGTATGTATGTATGTATGTATGTATGTATGTATGTATGTATGTATGTATGTATGTATGTATGTATGTATGTATGTATGTATGTATGTATGTATGTATGTATGTATGTATGTATGTATGTATGTATGTATGTATGTATGTATGTATGTATGTATGTATGTATGCATGCATGCATGCATGCATGCATGCATGTATGTATGTATGTATGTATGTATGTATGTATGTATGTATGTATGTATGTATGTATGTATGTATGTATGTATGTATGTATGTATGTATGTATGTATGTATGTATGTATGTATGTATGGTTGTATGTATGTATGTACTTTCGTACGTACGTATGTACGTATGTATGTATGTATGTAGATCATTGCAAGGATATCCATGTCATGTTGCCATTAGAAACTCATATTCTATTCGTTGCAGGAGGCTAATGGAAAGACCACTGCTGTACCGGCACTTAAGCCCAGAGGTGCGTCGTACGTTTGTTGGATCAGTAGTCTGTCTCTACATATATCAGTTGATGGTAATATGCGCCATTTAGACATCAAATTACGAGCAAATGAATCTTGCTTTACCGTTATAGCCAATTACACACCTTTGCCTCTTGCATAATCGTATGTACAACAATATATGCTATAAGTACTATTCGTTCACAATGTGTATATACATTTATAAGTATATATAAATAAATAAACATAAATATATATATATAGTATGCATATAATATATAAATATATATATATACATATATGTATATATATATATACATATATGTATATATATATACACATATATATATGTATATATATATATATATATATATATATATATATATATATATATATATATATATATATATATATATATATATATATATATATTATATATATATATATATATATATATATATTTATATTTTATATATTGAACATCTATGCTTCTTGAATGATCATTTGTAAAACAATATAGTACTATTCGACTGCGATGTGTTTTAAGGTCAGGTAACATTCAGGATATCTGTGCCCATGGAAGTCTTCATGAGTTTTCGTCGACTTTCATCAGAAATTTGGCCCAATTGCTTCATTCTACTTATTACCTACCTCAGCTGACAAAGAGCACGTACACCCCAGATCTCTTCAAACAGCAACTCAAAGTATTTGACAGACCTTATGTAGCAACATCTTAATAGATGCTTTAATAATTCTTCACAAGACGCCTATCTTCGTCCAGCTGCTTGATTTTGTATTGAACTGGTTGCGATTGTTTTTGCTATGTAACAATCATGCATTGTTATGAATTTTGACGTATATATATTTCCATCGCAGCGGTGCTTTTTGCGCTGTTCCAATCGCATCTTGGTCCGAGCAGTATCCAGTACACTAACGGACTGCAAGACAAAGCAAAGCAGACTGCATACAGACGATGCTTCAGAGACGTCAACGTGGCCAAGTTCTTTTCAACTTCCCAGGAGGTCAGTGTTGGTGCATGTTGTTAATAAGGTAGCAGCACATATGTCGATTCAATGATGCGTCATCACTAATATATTGTAGTACATGTAACTTCATGTGGCATGAATTCGGCTGGTAAGGTAACATGTTCGTAAAGATAACAAATTCTGTAAATAGTACCAGACGTATGCTGTACACTTCCACCCGTTTGTCTTTTCCTTTAGCTCTCTGCTGACGTCATTGTGACATGAGAGAAACTTCCTGACCTAGAGCACATCAACTTGCACTGCCATATGTTCTGCTTTGCCATTTGGGTCATCCTTTGTACCGCCTTGGGCGCGTATTTTGAGGACAGTGAACGGATCAAAGTGCTGAGACAGAGCTACGGTTATGTATGACGTTTTCGAAATGGATAATTTGTTATCTGGCCATATTTGTCAGGCGTAATTACTGCTCACTATACACATATGCGACGGCAGTGCTGGAGAGAGATGGATAGTCAGTTGGTGGGGAAGTCTCTTAAGGAAGGCAGCAAGGAACACCAGCGATTTGAGAAACGTCTGTACAGCAATATGCACGTGTGTCGGTCAAACATTGTCTTTTCCTATGTAGCACTAAAACCTCAGGTTTCCAATGAATGATGCAGACAAAGCCATTATGTATGGCATGTTGCTAAAAGCAGTGGCATTTCACCGAGATCAACGCGACACAAGCGACAATGCTGTTTGTTGTCGTTATTGTGCAGCTAGAATCCAGGACACAGACAAAGAGTTAGGAGGTCATGTTATCCCTGCTTGGGTGAGCCTCTTAGCATTCATATATTGTCCTTTAATGACTAACGCTATCTCTCGACATTGTCTATCCTTTAAAATGACCTTGCCTTGATGTTTTTCTGTTTTCAGACACCGGTGATTCAGGCACTTGGTGTGTCTGTGATGAACATCGATTTCTACCCCCAACCCAGAAATGTAAATATGGAGTCATATTAGAGAACATGGCTTTATATTCTAATCATAAATGTTGTATATGGGATTGAGTATTTGTTCAATTGACAGAGCAATGGCTGCCGTTGAATCAACATATTTGATTACAGCTTTGATCTGGAAAGGTTCAGTGCTGCTCCAAGATGTCTCGACCAGCTCTGGCATTTGAACCTTATGGATTTGCTGGGAAACGAAAATATCCTGGCTACAAACTGGGCCAAGCAGAAAGCAGGGTTCTATTGGTCAAGCTGATTAGCAAGTTTGAGGTTAAATTTTTTAATGATAAAGATGTGTCAAACATGTATTGTATGGTAACCTCTCCTGCAAATGATATCTTGGTAACTGTAAATCCACGTAAGTAATCTGATGCATGAAACGGGATATTTAAGAACCTGGGCAGACTGGTTAGATAAAGATATAACTGAGCAACTTCATCTTTATGCAACAGCTTTGCATGTTCTGTTTGTGAGTTCCAATCAATTGCATTTTCTCACCTATTACTAGTTTGGAGATGAAATGTTGTAAATGTATGCAGTAGTGCGGAGGGTACATTCCACATTTGGTATGGCAATGCTTGTATATTGTTGAGACATTTGAAGATGCACTCCTGGTGGTCAGTCGTACAGTATTTACTGTAATAAAACTCATTGACAAATTTAAACGTACCCAGTTATCATTCAAAATTATAGATTGGCGTTTTGCATAGAATTCTTAACAGCAAAAAGATTATCTTGGGCATGAGGAGAGCCTTAATACTTTGTGACGTTCCATCACTCGAAACAAAGGGTTTCTACGTACATATAGGATGTTAAATCCGTGGTGGATGCTGGTAAATAAGCAAGTATCAGCCAAGGCACGAATGCTGTGACATCCCTTATCTCTGCTTGGTGGCGTGTTTTCTGAAGCATGTTACTTTGAAATATAATCCACTTTTCAGCGTTTGGAAACTTGAAGGTATTGTAACTTAAATGCCTACTGCATCGATGGCTTTTCCCAAAGAGCAGTTTAGGATCACATGGTAAGACATTGTGGTAAAGACATATCAGGCGTTATGCCATGGTCATAGGTAGGTACATGTTTTAAAGTGTTAACAACGTCATGTATGCAGCATCATAATCCTAGCGTCCATATGGCGTTACAATGCTAACGTCTCCATGTCGTGGTAACACTAACGTTGTATGGACGTCTAAACAGCTACGTTACCGCAGTGTTTTAACCAGGACATATGGAGAAATCTACGCAATAAACGATAACAAACCAACATAAATTAGTTTTTCATCATTATCATTTTGCCGTCTGGCATGTACATTGTACCCATTCATATTCTTCATCTGTGAAGCGAGCAGTTTTGTAACATACCATGTATTCCTAAAAGTATCACGTCTCTCTCTCTCCTCTCTCCCGTTCTTCTCGTTCTCTCTTTTTCTCGCTATCTCTGTCCTTCTCTCTCTCCCTCTCTGTCTTCATGAGCTGAGCCATCAAATATGTTTAATATATGACTACCGCAATGACAATGGTACACTCATTGGTGAATGTTGATGCGCTTTTAATATGGAGGAGCTCAGGTTTGTCCACTCCTGTATGTATGTCAATATACTGTAAAAAAGAAGTTTTGTCATAGGTATTTCTAAAATATTAGCAGCAAGAGTTGCAAGGAAGTTCACAAAATAACGCTAATATAAGGTTAAAAAGCGTGCAAATAAACATTTAAGTGCTTATATGATGTCAGTCTTTGACCCTGTTGAACAGTATGTTTGTCGATCTAACCACAACTGTTTCTTGGCGATCATCATCCACAGCGGATCGATACCATTATCTTACTGCCTACTTGTCCCAATACCCGAAGTCTAAGATAGTTTACGATGACTTGAAAGTTGTTCAGCAAATAATTGACATTGTTTAAAGTAAATATATATAAATATATGTGTGTGTATATATGTATATATGTATGTATATATGTATATATATATATTTTATATATATATTTTTATTATGTGTTTTATATATATATCTGTTTATATTTATAGATCTAGATTATATATATATATATATATATATATAGATATATATAGAGATATATATCTCTATAGAGATATATATATAGATATATATCTCTATATATATATATATATATATATATATATATATATATATATATATATCTATCTCTATATATATATATATATATATATCTATATCTGGCATTCTGCTGTCAAGCAAATGGGAATTTCATGGTTTAAAGATCCATTAACATGAAATCAGGAGCAACAGTATGGGACGATACATGACAAGAATGAGTGCAACACAATGCGAATCCAATTGCTATAATTTCAACACACATAAATCGGTAAAAGCGAATATTAGCAAATAAAAATAAGACTTAAACCCATGATTCGCTGTGATGCAGCATGTAATCATCATCAGTATTGTAACAAAATCGCTTGATATATATCAAGGCAGAGTCGATATTTAGGTTCTTCTGCTGGTTCAAAACATGAAGATCTCATCAGCTGCATTTGGTAGTAGACGAGAGTACGCACTTGTACGCAATGGCAGCTCTGTTTGCCAGACATATACCACCGCGGCTCCATTACCATTTGACATACAAACACATGTTGCTTCCAAACATGATCTGTAACCTAGGTGCGCTGGGCCGTCTTGTTGAATGAAGGGGCCGATCTGAAGCAAGTGGAATGCATGGTTGTTTTATGCAGTGTTTCAACTGTACAGGCATGAACATTGCACATGGTGATCATGGGCTAAAAGGCAACATAAGTATATTGTCAAGATGGACGCTCCATTTTGGGGTAATCAATGTTTGGTTATATGTCTCGGTGTGCTTTACGTTATACCTCATTAAAACTAAACATGTGATATTTCCATAATTCAATGTTGAATTAGAAATGTAGATGAGGTTGTCAAATATAACTCCATGGGCCGGGAAGAGTTGACGGAAGGGTTATCATGGCTCGGGTTGGCGCTTGATTTCCTATTACCGTAACTGTATGGCACCTGGTGCAGCACAGAGCGTGTCTTATTTACAAGTTGAATATTGGATCAAATGATTCCTGGGTTCCCGAGATAGGAGTTTAACGGCCACAATAGACTCGTTATTGAGTAAAGCCTTAATTCCATGCAGTAAATGTAAACACAAAGGCATTTGTATTCCACTTTACTGCCTCGCCACTATGAGTCACTTTGAAACCATATTTGGCAGGTGCGGTTGAAACTAGAACAGTTGCCCGTCGTGTAAGGCAACTGATACCTTTATACGTTCGTAAATATGAAATCCCCACGGTATCAGTAGTTATGCATCACATTTAATCATCGCTTGTTTGATAAAAAGGTTTCCATTTAGAAGGCCAAGATATCGTGCTGTATTATCCAGAATAATGCGTTTACTTCTTATTGAGATACGTGCATAGAATAAGTGTGATTGTAGAAAATGTTCAACTATCATTAAGCTTATAGACATGATGTAGGTTTCTATTGCCTCCACTGTGACACAACTGCTAGTCTAAGAAAAGTCAGTGCTCTTGATTTATGTTACAAAGGCGAATGTTATAGGCTGCATAATTTTCTGGTTCTAGCATCCAATCAATAGGATATAGAACACATAACCAAATACAATTTGTGCCATTTGCAAACGAACAGGTGACTACAAACTATGTATTTACCATGGCATGTGCCTGCGTACAGTGAAATAGCAAATGGAATGCGTACAGTATTAAAGTAGGTGGCTCGCTGACTGGACAAGTATACAAATGAATAAACTCGCAATGATCAGTGTATAGATAACTTCGAGCAAACCCCTATTAATGCGATCAATCAAAGTCATCCCCACCATATTGCAGCCAACATTTCAGCTATTTAAAGCCTGTATGTATGTTCTACATGTTGTTACAATCTTGTTGTGACAATGTTTCACATATTCCAAATGAAGAACCTTGCAGCAATCGTGATGGATCAGCTGTACATCCTACATTTATCCATCATATTTATCAGAAATATATCATATACTGCGTGTCGTTCCTTAAAACCTGCAATGGCTAGTCCGCAATCCAGAGGTAATGGCTGCCTGTATTACTGTCATTTTGTGATAAGACGGTAAAATACCTCAATATAGAGTACCATCGTGAAGTAAAGGCTCTCGGTACAAGAAGGGTCAATATTCTGTCTTGTAGCTTCACGCATTGATGCTATAATTCGTTAGCATAGCGAACTAATCTATTGTGCCGTCATTTTCTTTGGGCCCCTTTTGTGCCTTGTTGCGCTTTATATTACAGTGCAAACATATATTTTCTTACTTTTCATCGCAGCATGTACAACGCCAAATTATGACGTTTGTAATGAAATAAGGCTCTGTCATTAGTTCAATCTAGCCATCAGTGGATAAACTATTATCTACTTGAGAGGATTAGCGAAAAGAAGTTAGACCTCTAGAACATTCATTATAATAAGTATGATGGATGATGCAGGGGGTTTTCTTGGTGTGTTCAGAGAGGTAATGCGAATATCAGTGAGACTATACCAGTAATAGATAGGATAACACAAGTAACGGGAGCGGTTATAGAAAAATATTTAATAGGGTCAGGGCATTGCGCTCACTTCGTCGCATATATATCTTAAATATTATACTTTCTGGGCGATGGCTTGCTATGCTCTGCTCTGGTCATAGCGATATTGTGTAACGCGTTGACAAGAGATTGAACTGTCGTTTACTTGTGATCATTTGTATTCACAACACAAGTGGGTGCAAATGGAAACCATCTCTCTTTTGTTATACAGTAGCACAGAAGCAACGGAAATAAGTCGGATCCGAAGGAGACTAGTATGGCATTTATAAATATTATCTGCTTCTTCAAGGGACTATCGATTTTACTTGGGATATCTTGAATAACAACTATATATTGTGTCAGCTGATGAATAATTGCATATTGATCGCTGGCAACATTTAGTTCCGCGACAATAATAACATATACACTTGTGTACATATGTATATTCTCCATGTTGATTGGGTGTAACACATGTGCTTCATATCAGATATCTTGTATCGAGCAAATCCAACAATAAATAGCTTGATATAATTGATTATGATCCTACTGTGATACATCCACTGCAATCGATTGTGTACGTACAAATTAGCATCCATGAAGATGTATGTAGGAGTGTGTGCACAGATGTGGGTAGATATGTTTTCAGTGCTTTGCAGGGGTTGTTAAAGAGCTGTGTGCGTTGATATGAGAGTGTAAGTTTGTGAGCACATTCGTGTAGAAGTGTGGGCTCAGCAGGGTGTGTAAGCGATAGCAGAAGTGAGTGTGTTTAAAGGTTTGGTTGAAGTGTGTGCGGCTTTGCATGTAAAGGTATTTGAAAAGAGTAAGCAGAGTATAGATGCGTGAGTATAGATGCGTATCAAGGTGTGTATGTGTGAAGAATCGTCTGTGTACAGATGTGTTGACTGGGGGAATCAATCGGTTTAAGTGTCGGCAGACATATAGTGATGTAGTCATAATCCTAGCCCTACTTAAGTCCTACAAAAAGGGGCGAAATAGGCAGACTAGCTCCAACAACGCATTACTACACAAAATAAGGACTTTTGTGTGAAGAGATGGCTACAAAACTGTCCCTTGAGGCGCGTGTAGAATTGTTGAAGGTTATGCATATACACGTGTGTGAAGAAATGCTTGTTGCAGAGGTTGATTCGCACACATGTGTACAAGTGTGGGTTAAGGAGTTCGCAAAAGAGCATGCAGAAGCGTGTGTAGTAATGTGCGTAGATGTGTGTGGTGAGCTATGTGAGGAGGAGTGCATAAGGGGAACCTATATAACTGTGTGCACACGTTCTCGCGGAGGTACTGTGAGGAGTGTGTGTGTTCATGTTTGTCCATAGATGCTTGTACAAGAGTAGGACGATGTACGAGTCGATGTGTGTGTTGACAAGTGTTTTGATGCATATATATACGCCAATATCATGCGGAGGTGTGTGCAGTTATATATGGAAAGATGTTTGTGCACAGGTGTGGAGGTGTGTCTGATATTGGTAGAAACGTGTGCATTAGACGTTTGTAAAGATGTGTGTAAAGGCGTGAGTAGAGTTGACAGTAATGGACTGCGCTAAGGTGTCCTTAGTGATACGCGGGTCAATATGTGTGCACAGAAGTGTATTGCAATATTGTATGAAAAGGTCAGTGTAGATATTTATGTGGAAATGTTTGTATCGATATGTGTAGAGAGGCGTGTGTCATGGGCTTGTGGCGCTGTTAGACCTTGAGAAGTCTATCTCTGCCTCTCCCTGAAATAACGCAAGGTCTGACATCAAGCATCTATCATTGGCCGGGTTAACACTAAATATTTCGATCAACCACTTCCCGTTCATGGTTGATCGGGATGAATATAATATTGATGTAGGTTAAACATCAGATAGAAATAATGTTTCAATGTATACAAATGACGTTGTTTTCATGTTTAGAATATTTTGCGGTTCAAACGTTGGTGTTCTACTGAGAATGTACCATGTGGAGCCAACAGAAATGTAGTATTATATGGCATAATTACCGACAAAACTTCACACGCAGGACCTAAACATCACAGAATACTTAGTACTATTTTGAAAACAAAACATATACACACCAACAGCAGCCTGAACCGATAGCGAAACCGACATGCGATGCAAGACAAAATGCTAAAAAATGAACTATCAGTCGGTGGTTGGCAGTCTGAGGGAACCCCAAAGCGTAAAACAACTTGCAAGTGGTGTATATCCACAATCGACCTCAGTGCCATCGAATGCTTTCACAGCAGGAACATTGGCTACGTCAGATGGACATTATGATGCAAAATCCATAGGATCAGTACAATACGCACACAGACGCCATCTAAACCCTGTGATCAGGAAGATTACCGATCATAACGGCAGCATTCAATTGTAAAGGTTGCAGAACAAAACAATTTACCTGGCGAATTCGCGAATCTCATGAATGTCGATGACGTCACTACCGATCACGAAAGCATCAAAGTTTTCAACAAATTTCAAAAGTTCAATGCTCAACCTTTCCATGCTTTAGAATTGGATATTATAAATTTTGCAAGTTATAAACAGTTAATCGTAAATAATGCCTCGTTAAATAAAGTTGTAGCACATCGAAAATTTCTGGCAGCCAAAATTCTCTCAACATTTTAATTTCACAATTTATATGCTAATTGTTCGATCGTAAAAACAATTAACATTTTCTTAAAGCTGAAACAATTACCAAACTTTCATAACTAACATGCGATATCAAAATATTCGTCGTTTTCAAAGCTCGTGGAGCGCTGCGGTACTATTCAATACACTACGATTCTCCTTGATAAATTTGATTGCTTATAAAATCATCATGTGATGATCATTAATGGTGGTGGCCAAAAATTAAAAATCCATAATAACTTGGTCAATTATGGGCCGACTCTGAAATTTTTAAAATTCCTGACACAGTTCGCCAATTTTCCCCATGTCCAATGGGCCTATTTGTTTGCACTGCAAAAGGACGCTATATAATGGTCATAATGTCTGTATTTATCATTTTCCTCTTTTGGCATGGGGCAAGGAAACTTCGCATCTGACAACGTGCGCACTATTTACGACTTTCGATCTCTCATATCTGCGCCTAAGGTGACATCTGCTCATCAAAACAACCGGGGCAACTGCCTTGTCTAGACAAGCGCCAGATCGAGAAAAAAGTGGGCGCACACATCCAGACACGTTCACATAATAGTCTCGACTGGTTTTCAGTGAGCAAAGGTGCACCGAATGCAGGTCATCGAGTCGAAGTGGTTTGAATGAACATAGACCCCTTTTTGTCGTTAACCAAAACATGTGCTGCCAGAAACTTTTTAATAGAAACTGCGCGTGCGAAAGTGGTAGCGCTAAGCCTTATATAAATCGCATTGACCCATAAACCATTCGGCATCCTCCCCAGGACGGCATATGAACGGACAATTAAAACCGGACTGAGGGATTTGGGTTCAGGATATGACTGTGTCGTACTGCGCATAAAACAATGGTGAGTTCATGTTTGCAAGCTCTCATGGAGTATCAGTATCTGTTCCAGCCCACAAGTGTTTTATAAATGCTTAAATCTAGCCCAATCGAAACATCTATGCTGCAAGAGATTACATTAGAACTGACATGAATTCTCAACAGCGTCCCGTGACCGATTTCACCACAGTCACCAAGTGGTATAGTATATATATATATATATATATGGAGAGAGAGTAGATAGAGAGAGAGAGAGAGAGATATATATATATAGAGAGATAGAGAGAGAGAGATGAGAGAGAGAGATAGAGAGAGATAGATAGAGAGAGATCAGAGAGAGAGAGAGACTTATATATATAGAGATAGATAGATATATCTATATAGAGTATATATATATATATATATATATATTATATAGATAGAGATATATATCTATATATATATATATAGATATATATATATAGATATATATATATAGATATATATATATATATATATATATGATATATATATAATTGGTATATATATATACAGATATATATATATATATCTATATATATATATATATATATATATATATCTCTCCTATTCTATATACATCCTATATATATATATATATATATATCTATATATCTATATATATATATATATATCTCTATATATATATATATATATATATATATACATATATATGTATATATATATTAAGTATATAAAATCCATATATATATATATTTATATACATATATCTAAATATATGTATATATGTATATATATATAAATATATGGGGTTTCTCTCCTTTCCTGGGGCCAAATCTGTGATTTTTGACACGATGTTGACTCAATATAAGTAGCTTCCACACAATCGTTCTAGATAGATATAATGCCGATGGGGTTTCACTGAATGCAGTTTGGGTTAGCCTTTGTGGATGCATGGTCCAAGACAATATCTATATTTGGGGTTCCACTACCAGTTTTTTCGTTTCCTGGTGCCAATTCTGTGACAAATGTTGACTTAATATACATACCTCACACTGAATCGTTCCAGATAGTTATAACGCCTATTGGGGTTTACCCACAGGTTCAGGTTTCGATACCAAGTTGTGAATACCTGACTGGCTCTCCGTAACTCGGATAATCACGTTAATTGGCGGTTGTGCCAAGTTGGCGCTGGCACTTTAGGGGCGCTGTCCGAGCATCACAATCAAAGAATTTGGCCAATATGATATGAAGCATGTAACAAAATTTAACAGCATTTGGTGAATAAATGACAACGGGTAACAGTAGTTAAATCGGGGATGGTAATGAGATACGAAAGACTATTATTATTAGGTCGCCGAAGTCTTGTAGGTGGTTGATGGTTGGTAAACTTGTAGATAAAACCCGAGACTTAGTTTGAAGTTCTATTGAGCTTTATTGTTGCTCTGCTGACGGACACGCTCTTTCTTGGATTCTCTGATTTGACAGTGTTGTCTCATAAATTTTGTGTGTCTCTCTCTCTATATCTTCTGTGTGCGTCTGATTCAGCAAGCTTTAGATTGAAAGAAGGGGGTGGCTGGATGTGGTGAGCTGTGATTGGCTAATCAGGTGATTGGGGTCATTCGGGCTGACGTACAATTACAAAGAGCCTTAATTTTAGATCAAAAGGGTTAATGCTAATAGTTATTGGAATTGACAGGTTCGGAATGTTTACCTCAGAGGGTTGTAATTGCTACACCGGGACTATTTAATTTGGAGACTGACCCATTCAGAATATTTACTTAAAAGGAAGCTAGAGGTTTATTTAAATTGGACAACCAAGGGGGTGAATTACATTTGCCTAAATTTCTTTAATTTTCATGTCCCGAGTGGCCACAGATTATTTAAATCTAACTAAAGCTATATATATATATATATATATATATATATATATATATATATATATAGAGATATAGATATATATATATATATATATATATATAGATATATATATATATATATATATATATATATATATATATATATATATATATATATATATATATATATATATATATATATATATATATATATATATATATATATATATATATGTGTATCTATATGTATATACACGTTCTGGTTCCATAGCTGGACAAAATCGATGCTTGGGCATGGCTCGCTACAAAGATGTTAGGTATAACAGCAGGTCAGAATGGTCCCGAAGTTGGAATATTATGACTTTCAATTTCGATTGAGTTAAAACTACAGACTTAGTGTGAATTTACTCATCAGTAAAGTAGATCAGACTTTGGGGTTACTAGAGACATTGACTCTCTGGGTCT
This sequence comes from Urechis unicinctus, assembly GCA_034190875.2. Lineage (NCBI taxonomy): Eukaryota > Metazoa > Annelida > Polychaeta > Xenopneusta > Urechidae > Urechis > Urechis unicinctus. The sequence continues at coordinate 67,498,400 of CM067358.1, read as the reverse complement.
GTGAATGGTATAAATGGATTTAACTTTAATACCATGTATGCGAACAGGATGATGAACAAATAGATTATATAGGAAAAATATGCAGCATTTCAGTTAGACGTACCATCATCACAAACGCTCCAAGTCACTTTGGATTATGTTAACACTTCCCGATGGCTGTGTACAAACACATGGATTATATGTTATTTACTCAATCAATACCAGCTGCTATTTCCTTAATATCATTTAAATGTATATTACACACCACAGAAAAGGAAACATCCTGATTTAGATTCCAAACGTTCATCCAGTGCTGCGCAAGCTGATCAACGGCCGTCGTATATCATGCCGTTGTTGGTATTGAGTTCATTACAGACAATCACGAGGTGATATGTCTTCAGCTACATGTATCAGCTGCTCACTTGTATGATACATTGAAGCAAAAAGAGCTGGTTAATACAGTTTTTGATGTTCTTTAGCCTACGCGGCATAGTCACTATACGTAGCAGTTATTTTTTAAATCCCTTTGCTGAGATAGATGCTCGATTTTACTGACCATCCAGGCCTCACTAACTAGTCAGTTTGTCACATTTAGAGATCGAACCCCAGATCCATGGACGCATTGCTTTATATAAATGTATATCAGTTCTACGATATGTGTATTTGACAGGAGCAGATAGGATACAGATTCAATCACAAGAAGACCATCTTGTTCAACCTGGGTTGCGTTCTTACACTTGGCTTCCTGTTCCTTATTACGCAATGGAGACCACAATGGAGGATCTTCCTCACTCATTCACATTGCCCAATCAGCGAGGCTGACGTCATCCTGTCGGTAAGATTGCCACAAGTATCGTGATCTGCATAGATCCTTGCTCGGATATCCGTGTATTGTTGCCACTAGAAACTCATCTTCTATTTCATCTATTCTTTGCAGGAGGCTAACGGAAAGACCACTGTACCGGGACTTAAGCCCAGAGACGCATCGTACGTTTGGTTGTTGATCAGTAGTTTTGAAACATCTGTCCCTTCATGTATCAGTTGATGGAAATATGCGCCAGTTAGACATCAAATTACGAGCACATGAATCTTGCCTTGCCATTACAGCCAATTGAACACCTATGCCTCTTGCATGATCGTATGTAGAACAATGTAGTACTATTCGACATTGATGTGTTCTAAGGTCCGGTAACATTCAGGATATCGGTGCCCATGGAAGTCTTCATGAGTTCCTCGTCGACCTCCATCAGAAATTTGGCCCAATTGCTTCATTCTACTATGGTCCTCAGCTGACAATCAGCACGTACACCCCAGATCTCTTCAAACAGCAACTCAAAGTATTCGACAGACCACGTATGTAGCAACATATAAATAGATACTTTGATAATTCTTCAGAAGACGCTTTCCTTCGTCCCGCTGCTCGATTTTGTATTGAACTGGTTGCAATTGTTTTTTCTATGTAACAATCATGCATTGTTATGAGTTTTGATGTATATATCTTTCCATGCAGCTGTGCTTTTTGCACTGTTCGAACCGCTAATTGGTCCAAAGTGTATCCAGTACACTAACGGACTGCAAGGCAAAGCAAGGCATGCTGCATACAGACGATGCTTCAGTGACGTCAACGTGGCAAAGTTCTTTTCTACTTTCCAGAAGGTCAGTGTTGGTTCATGTAGTAAAAAAAGTAGCAACACATATGTCGATTCAATGATGCGTAATTACTATTATATTGTTGAATATGTTACCTTATGTGGCATGAATTCGGATGGTAAGGTTATTTGTTCGTCATAATAACAAATTCTGTAAATAGTACCAGACGTATGCTGAACACTTTCACGCGTTTGTAATTTCCTTTAGCTCTCTGATGACGTCATCGTGACATGGGAGAAACTTCCTGACCAAGAGTTCATCAACTTACGCAACCATATGTTTCACTTTGCCATTCGGGTCATCCTTAGGACTGCCTTCGGCGCTTATTTTGAGGACAATGAACGGATAGAAGCGCTGAGGCAGAGCTATGATTATGTATGATGTCTTCAAAATTAATAATTTGTTATTTGGTTAGGTTTGTCAGGCGTAATTACTAATTGTATTACCCTGCACTCTATACACATATGCGACTGCAGTGCTGGGGAGAGATGGAGAGTCAGTTGGCGGGGAAGTCTGTTAAGGAAGGCAGCGAGGAGCACCAACGATTTGTGAAACGTCAGTAAATCAATATGCACGTTTGTCGACAAACATTGTCTTTCCCTTTGTAGCATTAAAACCTCAGGTTTCCAATGAATGATGCAGACAAAACCATTATGAATGGCATGGTGCGGGAAGCGGCTGCATTTCACCGAGAACATCGCGGCACCAGCGACGATGCTGTTCCGCTGTTTGTTGACGTTGTTGATGAGCTTAATCTCAACGAGGACGCGGCCCAGAGCGATATGATTATCACGCTAGTAGCCGGCTTCCACACGACTGGCTTGTGTAAGTCTCGATCGCAAATGTCTTCTTCATAACTGCCATTTCTTCTTCATGTGATTGTTGGCCAAGTGTTATCCTCGCGTTTCATTACACATGCTGCTACAACCTGTTGCAGTACACGGCCGTATTGGGGGCATAGTTTCACATCCACATCAATCAAAATGCTGTTTTTCAGGAGACCATTTGTACTTTTTCTATGTCATAGTTGAATAATTCATTACTGTTTCTGTGTAGTAATGACGTGGGCGGTATATTACCTGGCTGCTAACAGGCAGGTGCAAGACATATTGCACGATAAGATCAGAGAGAAATGGAGTGGTGGACATCTCACAAATGATATTGTCAATTCAATGACGTGAGTCCCTTGTATTTCTAGTGCTTTCCTTGGTGCCATGTTTTGTGATCCTAATGGTAATTTATACTACATAATGTGATAATGTAATGTTTCATTACATTTACGACTTTCAATAAACAGGTGTCTTATTTGATTTATTTCTTGCCCTGTATGACACATTTACGGTACAGATATGTGCAACAAGTTATTGACGAGACATTACGATGTTTTACCTTGGGGCCTTGGGCAGCTAGAGTCAAGGATACAGACACAGAGTTAGGAGGTCATGTCATCCCTGCTGGTGTGAGCCTCCTAGCATTCTTGCCTTGTCATTTCATGACTACGTTTAGCTCTCAACATTGTCCATCCTTTATAATGACCTTGCCTTAATGTTCTTCTGTTTTCAGACACCAGTGATTCAAGCGCTTGGTGTGTCTTTGATGAACACCGATTTCTACCCCTGTCCAGAAATGTAAATATGAAGTCATATTAGGGAACATGGCTTTATATTCTAATTATCATTTTGTACATGGGATTGAGTATTTGTTCAATTGATAGAGCAATGGTGGCCGTTGAATCAACATATTTGATTACAGCTTTGATCCGGAAAGGTTCAGCGCTGCTTCCAAGATGTCTCGTCCAGCTTTATCATTTGAACCTTTAGGATTTGCTGGGAAACGAAAATGTCCTGGCTACAAACTGAGCCTACCTAGCAGGGTTCTATTGGTCAAACTGATTAGCAAGTTTGAGGTTAAACTTGTTCCTGATCAAGAGGTGTCCAAGGTGTATGGTTTGGTAACCTCTCCTGCAAATGATATCTGGGTGACTGCAAATCCACGTAATTAATCTGATACATGAAACGGGATATCTCTGAACCTTGGCAGACTTGTTAAATAACGATGTAACTGAAACAACTTCATTGTTTGTGCAACAACTTTGCATGTTCGCTCTGCGAGCTCCAATCAATTGCATTTTCTCGCCTGTTACTAGCTTTGAGAGTAATGGAATGTTGTAAATGTTTCGCAGAAGTGCGGAGGGCACATTCACTATATGGTATGCCAATGCTTGTATATGATTGGGACATATGAAGATACACTTCCGATGATCAATCGTACAGTATTTACTCTAATAAAATCATTGAAAAATTTAAAAGTACCCAGTTGTTATTCGAAATTATAGATTGGAGTCTTGCATAAAATTAAGCACTCTAAATTAAGGGTTTTTACGTACCAATAAGATGTTGAATCCATGGTGGTTATTGGTTAATGTATCAGTCTCATGTCTTGTGGTATCACCATGCTAACGTTGTAATCCATGCACCTTTCAGTTTTAGTATTGTCAGCGTTTTAAATGAGCTATTTAGTATCACATGGTAAGACTTTGTGTTAACGACATATCAGAAATTCATAGGTAGGTACATCATTTTACAACGTCATGGATGCAACATACAAGAATCTGTGAAGTTTTAGAGCAGCTTTTAACCATGACATATTGAGAAATTGTACTCATACCATCTGTATTCCAAAATTCCAAAAAGTAATCATCATAGGGGTCCCAGAGCGTTATGCATTGTCATTAAACAAAGCTTCTTTGAATTATCTCATATGTTTACAAAAAAAAAACTTAGAAAGTTCGCGCACTCATCCAGACACGTTTATAAACAGTGTCGACTGGTAGGTGTATAAATGAAAGTTTTTACAACATCATGACCCCAAAGCCATAATTATAGCGTCCATATGGCTTAACAATAACAATGTCTCCCTGTTGTATCAACAACGTTGTATGAACGTCTCCATCACCATGTCCCCTCAGCGTATGACCCTCAACATCATGAGCAATATATACAGTCGATGATACCAAGCAAACATACAGAGTTTTTCAACAACATCCCTTTGACGTCGGACTATCGCTCCATCACCCCTGTCCCATTTTCCGTCTCATAATATTGTATGCAGGCTTGCCACTTACTCCATTTCTTCAGCAACAATATATTTGGAATGCTTGCATTGCAGTCTATAAAGGGATGCGACCATAGGTTTCTAAAACGTAATAGATCGTATGATGGACATTACCCCGCTAGGACCTGCCACACTGACATCCTATAGATTATATCAAAATAAAATGTTAACTAGTGGCAGACCTCGATTGTCCTAACCACAGGTGTACACAGCCCAGCGTACTAGGCCCACCTACATGGCTAGTATGACTAAATGATTAATGCCGTGAATGACCAGCAGCTGGTTCCCGCAGCGTAGTGGTTAACTGACCTTCAGGTGTCGCAACCTGACTCAGACGATCATGTTAAATAGCTGTAACATATCACAAAAGAGCCGCACCCGATCAGGTAGCGAACTAGTACCGTGCTGCAACTTCGACTCAAAGGCAGTGGGTTTCAAAGCTCGGTCTGGGCAATGGGTTTGTGCCAAGTGGGCGCTGGCATTGAAGAGACGATGCCCAATCCTCACAATCGTCCTCATCAATAACAAAAGTTGATTTTTTTCACCCATTCAAGGTTGAAATATATTCAATGGTTTGAAACTTTATCAGTAGTTACGCATCGCTTGTTTAATGATAATGTTTTCACATACAAGACCAAAATATTATGCTGTATTATCCAGAGTAATGATTTACTTCTCATTAAGCCACGTGCATAGAATAAGCGTGATTGTAAAAAATGTTCAACTATCATTAAGTTGATGGACATGATGGGAGCTTGTAAACCTCCACTGTGACAAAGCTGCTATCCTAAAAGATGTCGGTGCTCATAATTTATGTTACTCAAAGTGCCTATCGCACGAAAAATCATGTCATGCTTATCGTCATATTACTGAAACATAACCCAGAAGTACCTGTATAAGTTGCTAAAGTGCGCGCTTTCGGATCGAAATTCGACTTTAAAGACGATTCCGGCGTATCGAGACGATTTGCGCTACGATTAGCGCAAAATTGCTGCTGGTTATTTCACTAATTCATCACTTCAGGAGAGCGACGAAGAGAATGGGATGACACTTCATTTGTAGACCATCGGTGCTTCGACAAAGCTAATTTTGCCCTACAGATTCGAACCAGAAATGAGCGATTCAGTCGTCTCCAATGAAGAGAAACAAGACATCGGCGATGCCACAGCTGCGTCTGGGTCTCACGCAGGTCATCCTGCCAAAGACATATGGCGGCTACAGAACAATGCTTGGTAGGCTATGTCTGATCGTACTTGTACATCAGTTCATCGTATATATAATGGCATGTAACGCGTTAATCCATAAATTTCACCTCCAAATTATTTAACCTCTTTTCATAACAGTATACAACAGAGCATTGCAGCAAATAATTCTTCCCTATCAGACAGCAGACATGAGATATCGCAAATTTTTGTCTGATCAAGTGGATGCAAGGGTTTATGTTTACAAAATTGTACCGTGTAGTGTAAATGATCCTCTACACGAATTGTAAACAAACCACAACTAATATCTGACTAGCATCTGTTAATAAATAGAGATGCACTTTGATATAAAGTAGACCTTGCCAAGGTTGATTACAATATTTTTAGAAATTGATGTAGATTGATTCTGATTCTAGAACATATATAGGAGAGCAAGTACAACATATAATAATAATAATCTTTATTTTCGCACAGCATGTGTACAGGAACAATTATTATTTGATACAACAGCAACAAAACTCACGAAAACGAATAAGCAAATAAATCAGTTAAGATAAGCACAAGTCCTTTAACAGAGCTTCAGCTTCTTGTCGGGTAAGCACTGATAATGAATCCCCATCTCTAATAGAAATAAGCTCCTTTATGAGCATGGCTATATGACCATATTCAGAATTACCTGGTGGCTTAATCTTATAGCTGAAGTCCTTAATGCATTCACTATGCTGTAATAGATAACGATTATTGATGTTCAGGGTATGCATTATTGTTCGAACATTATCGCTTACAATGTTCTGCTATGGCAACATCTACTTACATAGGATACTAAAACATTGGCGCTGTTCTGGCTCTTATGAAAGAAATTAACGAAGCGCAACATCAATTGATTTCTAAGGGGCAATTTTCCCGAAATAAATACTTTGAACATGTTCTGAACTCTAATTTCCATATAGTTCGAATACACCTCCTCCAAACACTACACAATTTGGCCAGCTGGTTGGGTCTTAAACTCCACATTGCCGACCCCAAAAAACTACTACAGTATACTTCAAATAGTGAGTTTCTAATAACAGAGTTGCAGTATCCAAAGCGAGACATAATCATGTTTGTTTTCGCTATCAAATCCCTACATGCACGCTGAGTATTTATCGAATTCGCACAATAACCAATATTACTTCCCAAGTGAACAGCTTGTTTCTCTTGTACAACTAATTCATCATTTAATGTTAAATGTACTGGACGGTCGCAAGCATTGAATGCAAGAAACCGGCTTTTTGCAGAATTGAAGTTCACATAGTATTCCTTCGAAAATTCCTCGCATATTCTAAGCATTGTCTTAGCCTCTGTAACTGAAGGTGCAATGAGTGAAACATCATCAGCATAACTCAAAGCACCCATATAATGATGGCCCATGTGACATCCAACATTAGCTTCAGGAAGGCGCCTTAGTAATTCATCGATATATACACAAAATAATAATGGCGAAAGAACTGCGCCTTGCTTAACATCATTCGTGCAAATAAAAGGCTCAGAGCTAGAAGCATTCCATCGGACTTTCAGGTTCTGACGTGTGTACATATTAATGAGTAATTTACATATTGTTGGACAGAGTCCTTTCTGCCTGAGAAGCGCAAACAATTTCACATAATTCACACGATCAAATGCTTTAGATGCGTCCAATAGAATAAAAAAACAAGATGACCCCTGAGTTACAAAGTGACAAACAATCTCTTGCAAAACAAACGTGCATTGAGTGGTAGAGTGTGACTGTTTGAAACCGAATTGCAGATCGCTTGTTTTCACTCTGGGATGTTAAAATAATATTGTCAAGTAATTTTCCCAAAATACTACTGATTGCTATGCAGGTAAAAGACGACCGCAGAAGGAAGTCGTACCTCGATCGAGTTACGTACCTTGTTCCTAGTACGGCGTACTTGGTTTGAAGTATGCATACATAAACATTAATTTTCTCAACTATTTTGCAAATTGTGACATCATTTACTGAGTAGTCACATATTTAGACCATATTTAGCGTTGCACATGTACGAGAAGGCTTTTTTACGCGTTTTCAAACTCGTTCGGCGGCCATCGCGTGTCTTTTCCGACGATTGATGATGCAAAAATCCTCTTTGAATCAGTCTGGCAAAGTAAAGAACTTACTTTTTGCGAAGCATAGTTTGTCTAGATTATATGAAACATAGTTTAGTGAAAATTGTATGGCATATTTGTGACTTATGAACGATAACATCACACCCCATGTCAATCCTGATATTTTTGTACTCCAATCGAAGTACGCCGTATCATGGTGGTTTCAAATTTTGCTTGTTGTCTACCCGGGTCTGATTGAGAGTGCTCATATACGCATTCAGTTGTGGTTAAAAATGAAATGGTCTTCTCAAATAGAATAACAAAGCAGCCAGATGTTTGCTATTGAACAGAATGCCCCCAAAAAAACCACAACAGTAAGTTTTCATACTTTTGTTGGCCTGTTCTGTTTGAGTTTTTGAAAACTTTTGTTCTTGTTTTAATTGGATATAAGGTTATTATTTAAGGCTTTACAGATGGAAACGAGCATCATTACATATATAATGAACATTATCATTTTAGCATACTTAAGGTTGAAATTGACTATAGCATTGTGGACAGTGGTCATAAGATTATTTCTTGTCGGTAAACTTCATGATGGTGTTTATCCTACATGCCGCTAATAATTGAGTTTCTATCGGCCAAATCATATGCCTTTAATCATATGCAATATATCATGCAGATCCATATTTCTTTAAGAAGTGGAGGAACAGCAATGTTTGAGCTAATTGTATTTTAGAAATAATTCTCAAGTAGCACATTGTGTTCAAAATCACATACATACAATATTCGGTATTACATAATATTAAAGATACCAAGTAATCCCCGAGTGCAGGTACACTACAAATCAATTACCAGTATTACAATGAGGCAGATAATGATAACAAGTATAGAAAGGTTATGAGTGTTTGACAGCTACAGGTATATGTATGATGTTGATACAATAAGTGAGATACAAAACTATGATATGTCTAGGACAGGTTACACAATGCAGGATAAAGCTACTTTAATAAGTCATGACACAGAGAGGATTAATTGATATTGATATACCTATACATGTACAGACATACATATTACAACAGTGAGTGTTGAATGACAAAACTAGAGGAAAGCATGTACAAAAGGTGGGATGGCATTGAAAACTGAAAGGGGTGGGCGTGGTTTGTAACAGAGTGCAAAATGATGTGATGTTGTTGAAATCTAATTGCAAAAGACACAAAAGCACTGGTTACCTGACCATATCTGCACAGGATTTGATTGGGCAGCCTCTTCCCTTCCAAGGAGAAAAGATAAGGACTTGTGCGATAACGTTTACAAGTTCAACTCTGCACAAAATGCACCCCAACCTATGTTTTCATGAAAATGGAAACCAGAATAAAATATTCTCTCTGTCTCTGTTGTTTGGAACAGAATATATTGAAATTACTTAAACTTTCAGAAATCCAAAGTGGAAACACCTCACAGGTAAAATTCATATTGCATACATATTTGATGGTACTGAATGCCGCAAGAGTGGAAACAAGAGGAAGAGGATAATATGCACAAAGTCTTATGAACTTGTTAAGCGGTGAGAGGGCAATATTCTGGTTGAGTATATAGACGAGAACAGGCGAGACCTGGTACACCCCTTACAGGAATAGTTTCTTCATTGAGAGAGCTGAAACAAACTTTCAGCGGCTTGGAACTCATCACTAACGGCTGAAGGAATGTTCAAGTCTGGATAGATTTCATCTAATTCGTCAATACATGATTGACAGAACTTAGGAGCAGTTTTCGTGTAATGGACAGATTCTGTTTTTCCAACCAAATCCAACAGTTTTTCTTTGACACCACTTGGAAATTTCAATTTCAGGTTTCTAGTTTCCAATCATCCTCATTGCGATTGAAGGCTTTCAGAAGAAACCGTTTTGAAAATGGCATGGCCAATAGCTGTTCCATTCTGGACACTGTCTTGTCAAATACATAACATTAAATATTATAATCTATGTTTAAGTATACAACACAAACCAGCAATTCTTGTGAGATTTTTTTATATCACCCTCTGCTAATAGACTAAATCATATTCGGTTGGAATTATTGACATTGTCACTTCAAGCCGTGCACGACGTTTTATGAATTGATATGTATAGGGTCTACTGCCTTCAGAGTGGGGCCATGTCAATTCTTAAGTATGACTATGAGTTTTAAAAATTCTAAAACAAATTATCTAATAACCTGTGATTCGGTCGTATGATTCATGTGTCATTCTTTATTTGTATACGATCTACTATCAGAATATGGCACCAATTCAAAAGGTAGCACACCATACTTCGATTTAAGTACGATCGCATCACTACGCCATTGTTTCAGAAAAAAATCATTCAACAGGGGTGTTATATTATAAGCGATAGCTCATTAATATGCCACAGAATTTTGAATAACATATCATGTATCATAAGAGGAAATACTTGTTAATGACCTTACCTCTGCCATGATGGTCTGTGTACAAAATTTTAATCATGAACGTCGAAAAACTTGCAGTCACTGTCGAATAATGGAAGTGAAAACTCTTCTAGAGAACGCCTGATATCGCTCACAACAACAGATTTGGTTCCAAATGTAGGCCATAATATATTTGCATAATTAAATCGTTCAAAGCCAATCACATTTCAGAAAATAATGTCATAGAATGCAAAACAGCAGAGGGCGGTGGCACGACTATCATGCGTACCTCAATCGAGGTGCGCTGTACTAGGAACGAGGTACGTACCTCGATTGAGGTACGTACTTTGTTCTGCGGTCAGTCCGCGACCTGCTATGGACCTGTAATTATCACTATTATTCAACGATTTCTTTCTATTCTTTGGTATAGGTATCAGCGTGGAATGCAACATACCCGATGGAGCATATGCATTCGAAAGCATCGCATTAAACAATAATGAGATATGAACAAACAATTCTCAACAGGCATTCTTAATGTGATCAGAGCTGATTTCAGAATTACCATCGGTTTTTTCTGGTTTCAAATTCCGCGTTGCGGATTCGACCTGCTTAACGGTTATGACATGATCAGAAGTGCATTTGCCCGTTTTGCAGCGTAATGCGGCATCGCTACATATGGATCTGTAAAGATCGTTCATTTCAAGCTCGTTATATGAAACGGAGTTATACAGCCTAGAATACTTGTCCTTAAATGTTTCGCAAATATTAACCTCATCATGAGCACCGTCCACATGAGTAGGGTTGGACACACGTGCGCTAAATTTCTTACGAACTTCCTTCCAAAAATTGGGGTTATTTTTGGACGCGTTTGCAGCCGCCATTCTGTCGGCTACTAATTGCTCTTGTTTACGCATAACGTTCCGTGATTTCTTTTTGTAGTCTTTTTTAGCCTTAAGCATTATATCTTTAATTGTCCCGGTAGAAGGGCAGCCATTCTCTCGCCACAAGATGCACCAAACAATTGATTTATTTTTCCGGGATCGGACTTCGTCGGTCCACCCAGCCCGGGGCTTCTTTGGTCGGTTAGCGGAATATGTTTTCGTTTTCAGTTAGCATATAAATGAAGGAGTTTCTATGAATGTACACAGCTAAAACATATTTGCCATACAATATGTCATCCTTTATTACATACATAAATATTCCCATTACTACATCATGTTACAGCTGTTTGTGAGGCTACTGTCAACCAATGGCATAGGTGGAAGAATAGGTGTGCTGTGTGGAGATTCCTCGAGTCATGAACTCCATCGATAACAGCCTCATTCCCATTGGGTGCATAGCCCAGCATCCTGGTTTCAGACCAAACTGTTTGAACCCTTGGGGCTTGCAAGTGGCATATTTCTCCTTAAGACAACAACATGTTGCTATTCTTGGGCTGGGGTGGGAGGAGTTCACTTGCCTCACCATCATTTCTTGCTTGGTTGAAAGCAGAGGCCTTCGCAAAAAGAGAAGGCACAGCATTTTGCTTCAAAACCCGGTGTAAGCTTTCACTGTGGTATTCAACCAAGCTCTTCTCTAAGTTTCGGTGCCTGCTCAAAACATTTCCCGGTGAAATGAGCCGAGCACAGAAACGAGTACTTGCCGGGGCCCGGCTATTTGTCTCGCGATCGCAACACATGACCAGTCCATTGTTTTTTTTCAAATCGTCCTCACCAGCGAACTAGAACGAGCTCACGCCGTCTAGACTGGTACGCAATCAGCCCTCAACACAACAACGATTAACCATCGTGTTCGATTGGTCACAAGATAGCTGAAAACGATCAAAAATCCGAAAAACGAGAGACGAACTCTAACAAATAACAACGTAAACAACGGGGAACTCCCTGCTTCTCTGAGAACGGGCATACTTTACTGACGTCACACTAGGGTTGGGACAATATGAATACAAAGTTCTGCAGGGTGTTCCTTGGGCGAAATTTACCGAAAAAAAATGAAAATGGAAAAAATGTTGGTGTCTGATAGATTTTTTCGGTCGGAATGGGGCACATTTCCAAAATGACCGCCAAAATGCCCCAAAAAGAACAAAGAATCATACTTGTTACCTCTTATGCCCACTCTAGAGCAAAAAAAAGCAGTATTGTCCCAACCCTAGTCACACTCCTGGGTCTGACCTAGATAATGGTTGTCGCAGCGTTTTGTCGAGCGCGCTACTTTGAACTTACATTTTATCAAATTTTGGCCTTAACTGATCAAATGCGACCGTTATTGGATAGGTTTAAGTTAATTGATCACATTATGAATCGATTTTTTCGAAGTACCTATAACCGAGCGATAGTCACTTTAAGCAATTTTATAGACTGCCTAATCTCCTGGTTCTAGCATCGAATCAGTAAGATATTGAACGCATCACCAAATACAACTTGTGCCATATGCAAACGAACAGGTATGTACAAACTATGTAGTTACCGTGGCATGTGCCTGTGTACTGTGAAATAACAAATGGGATGCGTAAAGTCTAAGCGTAGGTATCATAATGTGGCTCGCTGACTTGACAAGTATACAAATGAATAAACTAGCAAATGCCTAGATAACTTCGAGTAACGCCACATTAAAGCAATCAATCAAAGTCGTCACCGCTATAAGTAGCCTCAATTTCAAATGATAGGTTTTAGCTATTTAAAGCCTGTATGTATGTTTTACATGTTGTTACAATTTTGTTGTGACAATGTATCACATATTCCAAAAAGAGAACCTTGCAGCAATCCTGAGGGATTGGCTGTACATCCTGCCTGTTTTACTGCCATTTGGTGATAAGACTGTAAAATACCTCAATATAGAGTACCATGGGAAAGGCTTTCAATACAGGAAGCGTCACACCGATCAATCTTGATATGACACTGATAGAAGAGCAATAGGCTTAACCAATATTCTGTCTTGTGGCTTCAGGCACTGATGCTAAAATTTGTTAGCATAGTAAACTAATCTATTGTGCCTTATGTACTTTGTGCCATTTTTTGCCTTGTTGTGCTTTATATTACAATGCCACCTTATCTAACCTAACGTTTCATCGCCGTTTCATGTACAAGGCCAAATTAGACGTTTGTGCTGTAAAAAGGTTCTGTCAATAGTTCAATCTAGCCGTCAGTGAATAAACTATAAGTTACCTATTTAAGAAGATTAATAAAAGGAAGTTAGAACTCTAGAACATTCATTATATTAAGCATGATGTGTGCTGCAGGATGTATTCTTGGACTCTTCTGGACAACGTGCTCAACTTCGTCGCATATGTATCTAAAATATTGTACTTTCTGGTCGATGGGTTGCTATGCTCTGCTCTGGTCATTGCGATATTGCAGACAATAAAGGTACGCTTTGACAAGACATTGAGCTGTGGTTCACTTGTGATCATATGAATTCACAACACAAATGAATGCAAATGTTGTAATATGGTAGCACAGAAGCAGCGGAAATAAGTCAGATCCGAGAAAGGCAAGTAATGCATTCATAGATACTATCTGCTTGTTCAAAGCGCTATCGATTTTACTTTGGATATTTTGAATATCAAATATATTGTTTCAGCTGATGAATTATTGTGTATTGATCGATAAACACATCCTCTCCATGTTGATAGAGTGTAGCACACGTGTTTTACATGGATATCTTGTATCGAGGAAATATGTCGGTCGTTTATATTGTATTGTGGCATAGAGGTTTGTGAAGGTGTTTTTAGAAATGCGTACAGAAGTGATATTACAAATGTATGAAAATGTCCGTGTAGATATATATGTAGATATTTGTTTTTTTCCAGGGCAAAGAAATCGCGGGCTCTGATTTAGATTGTCCAATCAGAGTTCGCGATTTCTTTGCCTCTGACGAAGGGCAGACGATCAATGAATTTCCGGGTACAGTGAACTTGCTTAACGGTCAAAATAGCGTTAGTTAGAAGAACATGTTGTCAATGGCTATCGGGCGCGCCAGGCTCGTAAACGGGACTGAAGATGATTAAGGCCAGATTTTTGATGAGCTGGCGCCGAAATCGTTGCCCCGATTGGGTTTATGTATACACAGAACAGAACATAGCGACCCGCAGGTTAATGCAAATCTCTGTGGGAACATAGGCTACGCTGGAGGGACATTATGATGAAAAATCATAATGAGTAGATACAATACTCACCCGGAAGACATCGAAACACCGTTATCATGATGACTATCGATCATAACGGAAGCATGCCCTTGTAAAGGTTGCAGAACAACAAAGCAACTTAGGTTTGCACTGCACAAAGACGCTATATAATGGTCATTATGTCCGTATTTATCAATGTCCTCAGTTTGCATGGGGCAAGGAAACTTCGCCTCTGATAGCGTCCACACTGTTTACTACTTTCGATCTCTCATATCAGTTCATCAAAACACCAGGGGTGAGTGCCTTGCCTAGACAAGCGCCAGATCGAGAAAAGAGTGGGCACACACATCCAGACACGTTTACATAACGGGCTCGACTGGTTACCAGTGACCAAAGGCGCTACCGAATGCAGGTCATCGGTGGTCATTCCACCCGGCCAAGCAACACAATCCGAATGAAAACGGCGGGGTACTTTCTATTATTCATAAACAGCCTAAGCTATTTCCAAATAGCATGCCTTGCGTCGAAGTGTTTTAACAGATCATAGGCCCCTTTGTGTCCCAGACAGCTCGTTTTTAAAAAGAGGCTGTGCGTGCGAAAGCGTGTTTTGGGACATTGGAGGCGACAAAACATATAGTCAATATGATGATCATTTCTTGTTTTCTGTTTGTCTGTCAGCAACATGTTTCGGTTTCGTAAACTTTGGCTTTTCATTGTTTTATTAAACTTATATATTCTGTGTACCAAAATCGGTGGTCCAAAATAGTTCGGGTATTAGGGACGCGTAAAATACCAGCTATTTTGGAACATAGCAAAAAAACAACCATTTTGGGACATAACAAAAAACACCATTTTGGGACATAGCAAAAAAACAACTATTTTGGCACATAACGGAAACCCGAACACTTTGGGACACAACAAAAACCAACCATTATGCGACAGAGTGGTGAGCTTGTTGTGACGGGAATTAAATGTTTGCATCTATGCCATGGAATATGGCTTTCATCCCTGTCTGTATGACGGGGAATCTTTATTTGAAATGGTAATAAGCGATAAAATTAACTTGCAGTTATGGAGCGATGCATGCTTAATAAACCACGATTCATTCATTTCATGTCAAGAGAGGTCGTATCTAAAGTAATTCAAACATGATAGAACAAAGACTCTAAATGTCTGGCGCTTTCGAGAGCCGGGCCCGGCGCATGAATAGATATATCTACACCGAGATACGCTACTGTGACTTAAGAACTTCTTTCTTCCCCAAACAATCAACATGTACATATATTAAGCACAGTGGTCAAGATTATGTGAGAAGTTGCATGCAATAGAGTAAAGGTGTATTACTTGGCACCACTAATCCAGAGATAACAGTTCTATCATTGAACCAAAACAGGAGGCAAGAGATGTGTAGTTCAGATTGATGCATCATCCCACAGAATGTTTGGTAATGTTCCTTGCTGGGACAGCTATAACCTAACATATGATTGAATGGTGTAGAACCACTCCAGGTGTCAAGGTGAGGTTGGATGTGATGGTAGTGTCATATGAATAGTGTCACATGCATTCTGTATAGGATGGTGAACCTAAAATGTTTTACAGACTAAATTGCTGTTGAACACAAGATTTCGACACCTTAGCAGGTTTTAGATTGACCAGGACATCTTCAAAAAGATGCAAAGAACAATAATTTTTTTTTAGTGCTACACAGATTGTACATTATGTCAGTGTAGCTACAACTTTTGTAATAATCTGTCTGCAGGGCAATGCTAAGAATAGAAGATATAACTTACTGATAAAGTATCAGATAAAGTGACTTAATCGTGAAACATCACATGGCAGTGTATGGCTAATCTACAAGCTTTGATAACACCACAATTCAGCCTACACCACAATTGTGCAACAATTGTACATAATATATGACAACTACCATATAACAGATACTGGGAATTATCTTTTTTCAAATTTATTCTGATTAATACTATATATTCTGAAGTTGTTTCTTTGGACTTGGGAGCTGAATATAACTTCTGAAGGCAAGTTGTAGAGCTTGGGTCTGCCTTGTATCCCATTTGAAGTGGTCTGCACATTGATATATTGTTTTCATATTTCGCTATTAGTTTCTAGTTATAGCAGACTTGTAATGACTTTCATAATTTAGCACAGGCCTTTATAGACCATGCAGTAGGTAGTGCCTTTTATATGAAGGTCACTTATACCTTGTCACAAGTTAACAGATCACAGAGGAATGAAAAATGCTCACTTGTATCTTTGATGCATGTTCTGCTCAGACATCCTGATCTGACTCTGACTCACTAGAAATCTAGTTGTATTTGTTTGCATCTTTAAGGCTTGGGTCTACAGAGTTTGTTGTTTCAGGCTGACTTGTTGCATAGCTGGTACTTGATTGGGCAGGTGGTTCAGTATCTAATTAACAAAAGAACATACATTTTACAACATTCATTGCAAAATTAATATGATTGACATATTGCAGACTGTGCATTAATTCAGAAGTTAAGAATGAGGAACAATATTTGTATCACTGCAGATTTCTGCCATTATTTCACATTTGTTTATAATCATGTGACCTGCATATTATGTGAGTTTTCAGAACCATTTAATTGATCATTTGATAAAAAATTGGACCATTTTCCAAAAATGTTGGTATGGTTGTGGTACAATATTGAAAAATGCTTCATTCAAAACATGCAAACCAACCGACTGTGGTAATGGTCAATTCAGGCCGTGGTCCCTGATAGGTTTCTAAGTTCACATCTGACATAGGTATCTATATCAATGAAACATGTATTGGCAGATTTTATAAGAGAACTAAATGTTAATGGGAGCTTGGAGGGCAATGCAGTTAGAAGATAGAGAGACCCAATATACAGATGCTGGTCATTCATTTTAACCTCATGAAATGTATCCACATTTACTTTAAGGATACCTGCAAAGGTCCGATCACATTGCCAGGCAACTTATGGGAGGCCACATCAGCTGTTCAGCTGAGAACATTCACTATTAGCTACTACCAAATTCCATAATAATCATAGTCATTGTTTTATAGCACAGATGTTCATTTATAATAAAATAAAAAGTTATGCAGTTCAGAGGCTGCTTATTTAATGGCTGGTGTTATTTGTATTAGGTGACCCTGTGGTGATATCTGACACTTTCAAGTCTGTATTTGCACCATCAAGTCAGCTTATTCCCTCTTTTGATAGACCATGACATTGGACATTGCCTGGACAGGCAACAGCCTGTGACTTCTAATTGTAATTGATATTTGGTCATGACATCTGACAACCTCTTTACAATTTAGATCCAACATCAGAAATAGGACTACCCCCAAGTATTGCTTATGATTGCAATCTGAGGACCCTTTGACCTTTGAGGTCTATCATATTAAGATAATTGGCAATAGTTAAGATTATGAAACACCAAGTGACAGTGGATAAGCAGCCACTGATATGTGTTGATAAATTTATAAAACCACCATGCAAATCATGCAGGCCAGTTAAAACCATCAATGGTGCTGCAACATAAGTCGCTTCAATCACAACTTGACAAACAGTGTCACATTCGCCAAACAGCGCAGTACCATACACATTATGATTATGTCTGAACATAAAACAACGTATCTCTCTTCATGGATAACAACATTAAATGTTGAAATTGTTGATGTTTCATCGTCAAGTTCTCTTTACATTTACATATAACTGGACAGCCATAAAAATAATACCGAAACAAGTGTGTCAAACAAGAATTTGTTTTCAACTTAACAGAACCATCCAACAGTATTGAAACGAAAGCTGCTAACGCCGAAATTGTGGATCAGCTAATCAGCTGATCGCGTTCGCCGAGGGAAATGGGTCATGGATATAAATTCGGGCTGGGTAGGGGTAAAACGCGGATCAGGTAATACAGATCACGCAGTAATAGAGATTTTACCGACACAGCTTCTTTTTCGTCCATGTCAGAATGTATTTGCTGGGGAAATCCGTATTTGACAAAAAATTTCCAAAAAGTTGGCAGCCTAATGTAGAGTTATTGTATACGAGTTTCGTAATTTATGAAATGTCATTATTAGCCGACATACTGTAACAATCTTATCATTCTTAACCAGGGCTGTGATAAAATAAGTCAGAGAGTAAATTTGGCAAGGCACTCGCCCCGGGTGTTTTGATGATCTGATGCCACCTTAGGTAGTAAATAGCGCGGCACTGTCAGACGCGAAGTTTCTTTGCCTAAGGGTGAATTTGGTAGCTTCGATCGTAGGGATGGGTTTGTATATTAAGTGTTTTGTTATCATATGACCATACATGACCATACAGAATGTATACAAGGCGGGTTCATTGAGAATGAGAGCGCATAGGCACGTGAGTCCCATGGAGGGACCCGGGGTTATGGAATTATGTTACAAGTTTTATACGGGAAATCATTATAAAAGCTTCTGCATATTTTCAATATCTTACACTTAAAGCTGTTGCATCGATTTGGGTCAAGTCCAAGTTAGGTCAAGTCCAAACTTTGGTCAAGTCCAATTTAAGTTAAGTCCGAGTTGGGTCAAGTCAAATTTTAATTAAGCCTGTATTATCGTCTACTGTCATTCTTCGTAATTGTCACCGAATTCAACATAGTTTTACTCCAGATATCACCAGATACATCATACCTCCAATCTAATCCAAATTAGTGCACAATGGATCTAGTGGTTCTTGGAAAATACCAAATAGCAGAGTATGGAGGATATAAAGTAATTCCCCAACAGTGCAACCTCTTGTCCAGTTTGCCTCTTTGCACCAACCACCCCACCCCTCCTCAATTTCGGTGTGCATTCACGCCGTATCGAGATTTGACCATTTTGTACAGCATAGCTGTATTTCACAAAACGAGTTTAATACATAGTAACACAGCTGTTATTAGAGAAGGTGGTGCAAATAGTTCAAAGCCAATGGACGCCTGCGGTGGTGGATGTGTTGTGGTCGCGGTTGGATAGAGAAGATTAAAAGATTTGAAGAATTGAGATGTGCATGAGATGGGTGACAGCAAAGTTTAATCCTTTCATGATGGCAATCTTGTTTAATAAGGCATTCCCACAATCCTGTGGAGCAACACAATCTTTGTCAAAACGGCCCCTAATTTCGCAAAGTAAACAACTAGTTCACAAGAGAGGGCGACAGGATCAATACGGGAGGAAGTATGATCAGTTTATATGAGTATGCTGCTAACTGATTGATTTATATTGTAATGAAATATTAATCATTTGAAAACACCATGTAGCGGCTGCGTTTCAGGGTATTACGGTCGTGATCCCGGCGCGGGAGCTCTAGCCATGACTAGGGTAAATCTAGCATCAAGTCTGATGCCCAGTAGTCTCGATGTTAAACAGCATATGATGGATATATGGGGATATATTAGAGTATGCTTCTGATAACCTGATTACTGGCCCAGCAGCATCGTGCGAATCCGCATTATTGTGGTGCATGTCTGATGTTGATAAAACATAAGCTTGTTGTACAGATTGGTAGTGAAAAACATACCCTGTGGTACATCAAAAAATTATATCTGGTAAATTTACCCCTTCAGTATGAACTGAGAGACCGAAATCATTACTTTCATTGCGCTGCACCACGCCATACACTTAACTGCACTCCCCCAATCCCGAAGATGCTTCACTCAAGAGCTAAACGATACACTTCACTCTAACCTATATTCCTCACAACTCCCCCCTGTTTCAAGTATGCTAAGATAGGGAGAAGGTCAAAAGCAATTCCATATCCCACAGGGGCGATGAGTTAAAAGTCGCGATATTTAAATTATTTAGGATGCAAGCAGTTTTTGTAAAAATGGAGAGGGGAATTCTTTGTAAACAGTCGGGTTGCTGTGGACAGGCTGTTGCAGTAGTCTATACCCGAATTAGGAGTGGTTTGCGGGGTAATCTGAGTGGATGGGAGTTTCCAAGTGAATAAAATAAACATGCATGATTGGTTATTATTACAAGCATCGTTGATGGAATTGTTTCTCCCTCGTATGGCTTAGCCGTGATCAAATTGCCGATTATTATACATACCAAGGGCGTAAATCTTCTGCCACACAAACAATGGTTCATTGTGTGTTGTGGTCATGTTCATGGATAACGATTCCGCTGCTCGTAGTGCAGTGGAATACGTGTTATTGAAACTCGTGACCAATGGCTAAACCATTATATACTTGATATCAAATAATATTGTACAGTATGATCGAATAAAGGTGAGTCATATTTTTTTACAAACAACCGTGCTCAAGGCCGTTTCTTTTTATTTTGACACACGATAACGAAGGTAGACTAGTGTATTATATACAATTTTATGATATATATATATATATATAGGTTCCAATGTGGAGGCTGCTCAACCATACCAACTGTCAGGGGAAACATCTTCTGTGTGGAGTGGGAGCAAGTGATGGTTGAAATATAAAATTTACCAGAAATTGAATGTGTGATACAGCCTCAAAATTGTAATGCTGTATGTCTCAATGAAGATGTGTTGGAGACAGCATACTATGCCTACAAGCAGCATCATGGTCCATACAAGGGAAAAAAGTAAGTATTGACAGACAACAAACACCAAATTATGAATTTATGTTAACAAATACATCCCCAAACTACTGGGTCATTTGTACTCAAATGAATGATGTTTTCAATTCAGACTGAATTATCAATACAGTTTATAACAGAATAACATTATTTTTAAGACTCAATCATCAAATCTATGTTTATTCAGCACTGTAAAGATGTTTAAGGGTTTGTGTATAGTTGTGTGTTACAGCTGGAAGCGTTACACTGGATATAGGCAGTTCATCCAATAGTGCTACCTTTATCTTGGAAAGAACAATCGTATCCCTATACTATCCTGTGTGACATCAATTATCCGAAATTATCCTTTGTGCTTGGGGTAGTGGAGGCTGTACAAGTCCTCACCCTCGGCTGTTATTCTTTGTCGTCGTCCAGCATTTTCATTGAAATACATAGTTGCAATAATAGATCTTAAATCATTTATGAACCTTGCTATCAGTTTGAAATAGCAAAGGTTTGTGCTTTTCATGTTTGACTCATCGGATGTTTTGTGATAAGTTGGATTCAGCAATGAATTAACTTCATCCATGATTAGAATGAATGACGTGAGCAAAAGATACTTCATGAAATTAAACAGCTGGTTTAGTCCACTTTGTTTTTGTTTATGGATCCACTCTCAGGTAAGACTTGTCCCATAGAACTAAAAAAACAATCCTACATTTGAATGAAGGGTATAATCTGACTGCTAAGCATAGATGAAAGATTTACCGTTAAAGCAGACTAGGGTAGCTGAAAGCATAGGTTTTTGAAGCGAACTGGTACAGAAGGCTGCGGAAAGCCTGTATGTAGGAGGTCTGGGCATTGCTTGATAGTCTCTTGATGTCCTTGCGCAATCTCTCGTTGGTGATAATTTTTTCCAATTCCATGGCACAAAAGGACATAAAGAGCAATTTTGAACTGTAAGATTTTGTTTGTTTCGAAATTTTCTTTTTCCTGGAGAGGTGAGTCAAACAACAATGTCTCCACAGCCTGGTAATCAGAACAAAGTCCTTGTTTGTAGAACAAAATTATGGAAAACGTAAACATCTAAGAGATTTTGGATACTATGTTGCATTATTTTATTAGAAGATTAGCTTAGTTAAACTAATTCTGCTGATGCTTTCAAAAGGAATGGATTTCTAAATATATTTGTATACACCACTTATTTTCACTGCTTGGGGGGGGGGGCGTCATTATCTAGCTGGGTAAACCATACAATTATTTGATAAATTGCAATATGTCAGCTCACCTTTTGGTGCTCCCTTTTCTCCACTGCCTCAGACTTTCTGACTGGTGGCGAATCCTTGCAAACTCTCATGAATATGATAGGAATAGCAGCTGGAAGAATATTCCGGGAACATTTGTACCCAAATCCGAGAGCTTCTCTCACTGCAAGTGCCTGGTCAAAACATTCAGGTCCAAAATGCTCACTACAAAAAAACGAGTGGGTTGTTGGACCCGGCCAATCTGTCCTTGTACGCCGCACTTGCGATATACATTGCTCGCGCAACTTTTCTTCCCGAGGAAAACTGAATAATCGAACGCTTCCGGAATAAATGTTCAAATAATTCGCGGCCACGCAGCGTTTTGGCATGACTGAATATGGACTAAACAAGATACAAATTCACGGTTGACACAGGGTTTCTATGGAAGCTGACATGGGCTGCAGAAACTGGGTTCACGTATCTGCGTCATTTCCGGTTTGACCCCGGCTCACGCACGAAATGCCGCTTCGCTCCAAAGAACGCTTAATATCTCTTTTATTATACATCGGAGGCCAAAAACTCCAACACCATTCGATCCGCATCGATTTGTTCAGTTTATACTCAAAAATCATATTTTAGGTGTCATAGGCACTTATGATGTTCCACCTTGGCACCTTAGGCAGCTAGAGTCTAGGATACAGACATAGAGTTAGGAGGTCAGGTTATCCCTGCTGGTGTGAGCCTCTTAGCATTCATATTTTGTCCTTCACTGACTACCGTTAGCTCTCAACGTTGTCCATCCTTTATAATCACCTCACCTTAACGTTCTTCTGTTTTTCAGACACCGGTTATTCAGGTGCTTGGTGTGTCTTTGATAAACACTGATTTCTACCCCAACCCAGAAATCCCTTGGCTTTATATTCTAATTATCAATTTTGTATATAGGATTGAGTATTTGTTCCATTGACAGAGCAATGGTTGACGTTGAATCAACCTATTGGATTACAGCTTTGATCCGGAAAGGTTCAGCGCTGCTTCCAAGATATCTCGTCCAGCTCTGGCATTTGAACCTTTTGGATTTGCTGCGAAACGAAAATGTCCTGGCTACAAACTGGGCCAAGCAGAAAGCAGGGTTCTATTGGTCAAACTGATCAGTAAGTTCGAGGTTAAACTTGTTCCTGATCAAGAGGTGTCCAAGGTGTATTGTTTGGTAACCTCTCCTGCAAATGATATCTGGGTGACGTAATTATCTGATACATGAAACGGGATATCTCTAAACGTGGGCAGACGTGTTAGATAAAGATATAACGGAGCAACGTCATCGCTTGTGCAACAACTTTGCATGTTCTGTTTCGTGAGCTCCAATCAATTTCTCGCAGTAGTGCGGATGGTACATTCAGCATATGGTGTGCCAATACTTGTAAATGATGGCGACATATGAAGATTCACTCCCGATGGTCAGTCGCATATACTGGTCAGTCGTACAGTGTTCACTCTTATATCGATTCGCTAACGTTTTTTCGTATTCTTGTAAATAAACTCATTGACAAGTATAAATGTTCCCAGTTTTTATTCTAAATTATAGATTGGTGTCTTGCATAGAATTCTTAGCAGCAAACAGATTATCTTGGACACAAAGGGAGCCAAGAATGGGATATATTTTCTTCGTTTTAAAAGTTTGTCTAATGCTTTGAGACATTCCAGCACACGAAACTAAGGGTTTCTGCGTACAAATAGGATGTTGAATAAGTGGTGGTTGTTGGTGAATTAGCAAGAATCAGCCATGGCGCAAATGCTGTAATATCCGCTCTAGCTGTGGTTTGTACCGTGTGTTGTGAAGCATCTTGGGACATGCTTCTTTGAATTAATCAAAGTAGCAGCGCTCAGACACCTGTCGGCATTTTGGCCTTAATGCCTCCTGTATGGATGGCTGTTTCCAGTGGACACTTTAGGATCACAGGATACATCTAGGGTCAGTGTATACTTTAGGATTGTGGTAGTTGCTGGTCATGCGTATGCTTTAGAGTGTAGGAGGCGCCATATGGCTACTGGTAGACCCTCCCGTCAGCCGATATTGAAACGAATACAGTTTCAACGTGAAAACGCCCCAATATATTATTTATTTTATCCATTTCAGATCGTTGATATTATACTGGATTTCAAAATGCTCAAGAATAACTTCAATATAAAAATATAGCACATTTTACACGATGTATTCATTTTAATGAGGGGTTATATTTGTTAACTCAGGTCAATAGACAGGCAGCACAGTGGGCGACTTAATCTGTAGAATATTTAAATTGGTAAATATATTATTTAGTCTAAATCTCCGGATGAATTGCTAATATGATTTATCCCCACGTTAACCGACGGAACGTTTGTAAGAAGTATTTAAAAAAACGAGATTGAATAGATGATACAAATGCAGACAATATAATTCACCTTGCCTTTGCCTGTGTAAAACTCGAAGCCTACTATGCCATCTAGGGCCTGCAGAGATCAGATGAACGGTTAAGAACCGTGCAAAATAAGAGCTAGGATAATTTATCTGCTAACCAAACGCTGAATGGCTTGCGATGTTGCGGGAGCTGATATATATATTCGGATCAGATCAGATGTTTATCAAGATTTCTTACAGCATTGTACTGACTCGGCTGTTTGCGTCTTGTATTCTTCTATCTGTTAGCCTTGGGCTCACTCAGGCAAAAGATCTTCACTTTAAAGGGACTTAACCTGTTCGTCCCGCCGATGGAGTGCGCAGAAGAAATCTTATGCGACTAATTACGCAGCCGCTTCTATGCCTTTTTGGGCGAGAAACCATCGATGACCGTAAAATACAATAATTCATTGTGCCTAGTAATACCGCATTGCGTATGCGCTGTATCAGACATACAGTCTCAGCAGCTTTTATTCATTTTGGCTGTTAAACAAGGCATCCAGGAGACGTAAGCAGATAATCAACATGAATCCCAAACCAGAAGGTGCACGCATTAATGAGAGTGGAAAAGTTGTGGTATACTGTGGAATCTGAAAATCTGAACGGCCCATGTCATAACGGCCCATATCATAAGCTAGACGTCCATGTACCTTGATGAAACCAGTTGCCACAGTTTGTGCTCCTGTATAATAAAGCAATTACTATATCTAGGAGTACATGAATATTCATAATGAAGGAATTTGATAAGAATATTTAGTAAAATAATGGGATGTATCATTAAGAATCCTGTCGGTGTGTGTTTGTGTGTGTCATTGTATATTACTGTTGTTCAGACGACATCTCAAAGAAGCTGACTGTTGCAGCTGAGTGAAAGATTGCTTAGCCAGGAAGTGAATAATGCTTAGCCAAGAACATTTGTCTGCTGCCTCTGTGAGGAGAACCAGCCAGGTATAGTACTGTGTACAGAAAATGGGCCGCATGCATACTTCTGCCAGGAATATGCAAACAGATACCACAAAGTAACATCACTGCATACGTTGGCAAAATAGAAGCCTGAAGTGCGTTAATGTCACATAATGAACAATACAGTATTTACCTTACTATTTATGGTCTATTACAATTAAGTTTTTCCTCATTGACCTTGTTTGTATGTCTACTTGCCTTCTCATTCAACCTGTTAAGCTGTGTGTTATGTCTAGTGTCTGAAACATGCAAGCTTAATGAGCAATAAAATACAACATTAAACCAGATGGTGGCTGATTGGCCATGTTGTGTAGATGGATTATGTGGCATTTCTGTATTAGACATGTCATACTGCACTTGATGTTAGTCTATCACTGCCACCTTAAAGCTGTTACACCAGTAAATTGATCAATACCTGATGTATAAGCAGACTAGTCTAAAATTGTTATCAATGACTCTCTAGCGCTCTTCATCACTGTTACAGCCATTGTCATACATATCACGCAAATGCGGCCACTGGTATAATGTTGTTTTTGTTATTCCTGTTATTATAAAGCTTTTGCTGTCAATACGTGTCATACAGACAATGCTACTCTTCCATTTCGCAATATTTTCCACATATCATTCTATCCCGGATGTTAGAAAGCTCTTTGACAACCCTACCTCACTATTCCATGTGCATCTGTTACTAGTATGTTTATACCTTTGACTTGACATTCGTAGAATGTTTGTCAGACGCGATGTTTTGAAGATTTTATTGCAACTTCGTCTTGGATAAGAGCAAGTGGGCATTGCTGTCAACGTAGCTACATAGCTTACACTGTGATCGTGGATCACAAAGGGGATTATTGCAAGGCAAGGCTTTAGTTGTAGTCTTTGAGTAATGATAATTGACTTATATTGCGTTATATTCTGTACATAATGTTCTGTTAATATGACGCCAACATTATCAAGAGTTGAATGTGTACTAGTCCTTTTGTTAGAGTAAGAACTGTGAGCATCAGCAAAATCCAGTCTTAGAGTGGCATTTACAGTTGAGCCATGGTATTGGAAGTTAAGAGGCATGCAAGAATGTGGTCCAGGAATGGTATTCATATCCAAAAGGGATGGCTATATGTCATATTTGGACTGAATCATCGGAAGAGTGCTGATGTTAACTATTTTATTATATGTGCCGAGATCTGAATAGCAGCTGAACGCAAGTTCGCATGGGCAGATTGATGACTTGTACAGAAGCAACAGCGTGGATTCAATCCTTAACGTTCGCTGGGTTGAGCATAATTTTGGCACCTTGCAATTTACTTGTTTAGGTTTCTAAGATAGGTCGCTGTGTCCTGTTTGCCCCCAGGTGGAATCGTGCATGTCTATAAGTTGCTTATGTATTTATGCAATGCTTCAAATTAAAAAGTCATCACTGCAATGACAATGAAGTATCGCACATTAGATAATTCATGTGTTAGATAGGAATCTGATGGAGTTTGCATCTAATCAGCAAAATACAGAACGCGTCACCAAATACAACTGGTGCCATTTGCAAACGAAGAGGTGTATACAAAATATGTAGTTACCGTGGCATGTGCATGTGTACTGTGAAATAACAAAAAGAATGCCTACAGTATAAAAGTAGGTAACATAATGTGGCTCGCTGACTTGACAAGTATACAAATGAATAAAATCGCACAGACCAATGGATAGATAACTTCGAGTAACGCCACATTATTGCGATCAATCAAAGTCGCCCCCACTATATTGCAGCCTCAATTGCAAATGATAGGTTTCAGCTAATAAAAGCCTGTATGTATGGTGTACATGTTGTTACAATTTTGTTGTGACAATCTATCACATATTCCAAATGGAGAACCTTGCAGCAATCGTGAAAGATTGGCTGTACATCCTACATTTATCCATCATATTTATAAGCTATATATCATATGCTGCCTGTCGTTCCTTGAAACTTGCAATGGCTCGTCTGCTATCCAGAGGTAATGGATGCCTGTTTCACTGGCATTTGGTGATAAGACTGTAAAATACCTCAATATAGAGTACCATTGGAAAGGCTCTCGATACACGAAGGGTCACGCCGATCAATCTTGATATGACACTCAAAGCAGAGCAATATTTTGTCTTGTGGCTTCAGGCACTGATGCTAAAATCCGTTAGCATAGTAAACTTATCTATTGTGCCGTTATGTACTTTGTGCCCTTTTGTGCATTGTTGCGCGTTATATTACAAAGCCAACAGTATGATGGATGCAGCAGGGGGGATTCTTTGCGTGTTCAGATAGGCAATGCCGAAGATCAGTGAGACAAGACCAGTAATAGATAGGATAACGCAAGTAGCGGGAGCGGGTATAGAAAGAGATTCAATGGAGTCAGGGCATTGCGCTCACTTCGTCGCATATAAATCTTAAATATTATACTTTCTGGGCGATGGTTTGCTATGCTCTGCTTTGGTCATTGCGATATTGCGGACAACAAAGTAACGCTTTGACAAGACATTGAACTACCGTTTAATTGATTATTTGTATTTACAACACAAGTGGGTGCCAACGGAAACAATCTCTCTGTTGTAATACCGTAGCACCGAAGCAACAGAAACAAGTCAGATCCGAAGGAGGTAAGACTAGCATTTATAGATATTACCTGCTTTTTCAAGGGACTATCGATTTTACTTGGGATATCTTGAATATCAAAAATATTGTGTCAGCTGATGAATTATTGTGTTTTGATCAATTACAACATTTAGTCCCCGCGACAACAATATAACTTGGGTACATATACATCCTCTCCATGTTGATAGGGTGTAACACATGTGCTACATATCGGATATCTTGTTTCGAGGAAATGTGTTGCGTGTTTAAATTGGTTTGTGGATGCTCACAATGAGACAACATGTCCTACAATAAATTGCTTGATATATTTGACTGTGATCCTTCTGTGATACATCCACTGTGATCGAATGTGTACATTCAAATTAACATCCGTGGAGAAAGACGAAGCGGTGTAGGTAGGAGTGTGTGCACTGATGGGGGTAGATATGTTTCCAGCGCTTTGCAGGGGTTGTTATAGAGGTGTGTGCGCTGACATGAGTGTGCAAGTTTGTTAGCACGTTCTTATAGAATTGTAGGTAGAGCTGGGTGTGGAAGCGAGTGTAGAATAGAGTGTGTTTACAAGTTGAAGTGTGTGCAGCATTGTTTATAAAGGTATATTAACAGAGTACGCTGAAAAGTGTGTGCGGTTGTTGTTGTTCAGGTGTAAGGATATGCGTGAGTAAAGATTCGCGAGTATAGATGCATATAAAGGTGTGTATGTGTGAAGAAGTTTCTGTGTACAGGTGTGTTGACTGGGTGATTCAGTCGGTTTATTTCGAGGTGTTGATGAATGGAGGTATTTGTGGCATCAGCATCAAATGCGTGTAGAGGTGTCGGCAGAATTGTAGAGCTACAGAGTGACGTCGTCATAATCCAAGCCCCACGTCGGGCCCACAACAAGGGCCGAAAACAGCCAGACTAGCAGCAACAACAGCATTACTACACAAGATAAGGACTTTTGTGGAAAGAGATGGCTACACAAGTGTCTCTTGATGTGCGCGTAGAGGTGTTTGAAGGTGGTATATATATAGGTGTCTTCACAAATGCATTTATAGCTAGTTGCAGATGTTGATTCGCACGCATGTGTACAAGTGAAGGTTAAAGGAGTTCGCAAAAGTGCATGCAGAGGCGTGTGTAGTACAGTGCGTAGATGTGTGTGGTGAGCTACGTGAAGAGGAGTCCATAGGTGAACTTATAGAACTGTGTGCACACGTACTCGCGAAGGTACGTGCGAGGAGTAAGGGTGTACATTTTTGTGCACAGATGCTTGTACAAGAGTAAGATGATGTATGTGTCGATGTATGTGTTGACATGTGTTTTGATGCATATACGCCGATGTCATGCGGAGATTTGTTCAGTTATGTGCAAAAATATGTTTGTGCACAGGAGTGGAGGTGTGTATGATATTGGTAGAAACGTGTGCATTAGACGTTTGTAGAGATGTATGTAAAGGCGTGAGTAGAGTTGATAGTAAGGGACTGCGCAGAGTGATGCGCAGGTCAATATGTACATACCGAAGTGCTATTGCAGATGTTTCAAAAGCATGAGCATGTGTTGTTTTTAGCTAGACCGTGAGAAGTCTATCTTCGCCCTCCCTGAAATAACGCGAGGTCTGGCATCAAGCATCTATCATTGGCCAGGTTAACACTAAGTATTTCTATTATCCACTTCCCGTTCACGGTTGATCGGGATGGATATACTATTGATGTAGTTTAAGCACCAGTTGAAAATAATAATACAATGTATACAAAATGACGTTGTTTTTATGTTTAAAATATGTTATGCCTGGCGAAACTTGCTGTTCAAACGTTTGTGTTTTTACTGGGAATGTACCGTGTGGAGCCAACGGGAATGTAGTATTATATGGCATAATTACCGACAAAACTGGACACGCAGGAACCAAATATCATCGAATCTGAATACAATTTTGAAAGCAAAACATATACACACCAAAAGCAGCCTGAACTGATAGCGATACTGACATGCGATGCAAGACAAAATGCTATGAAGTAAACTATCAATCTGTAGTTGGCAGTCTGAGGGAACCCCAAAAATGCTAGTGGTGTATATCCACAATCGGCCTCGAAGCCATTGATCTTCACAGCAGGAACATGGGCTACGTCGGATGCACATTATGATGAAAAATCAATATGATCAGTACAATACGCACACGGACCACGTCTGAACCCTGTGATCATGCAGATTACCGATCATAACGGAAGCATTCCATTGTGTAGGTTGCAGAACAAAACAGAAACTTTGTTTACCTGTCGAATTTCATGAATGTCAATGACGTCACTATCGTTCAAAAAAGCATCAAAGTTTTCAAAAAACAATTACAAAGTTCAATGCTCAATCTGTCCATGCTTTAGAATTGGATGTTATTAGCGTGTATTGAAAAAGTAAACTTTTTCTAAATACATTTAATAATGCATCGTTTAAAACATTGTAGCAGGTCGAACATTTCTAGCAGCCAAAATCTGTTAACTTTTTAATTTTCACAATTTTTAATTTTACAATTTAAACGTTAATTGTTGTCTAAAAGCTAATACAATTTCCAAGCTTTCATAACCAATATATGCTATCAAAATATACGTCGTTTTCAAATCGCGTTCGATTGCTAATATCAGTTCAATACTCATAAAAATCAACTCAGATGTTGACATACACAGCACGAATCGAATCCGCAAATTTTATTGATATCGATTGCCTCACTTCCGGTTTCTAACGAATCAAAGTTAAATCGGGGCTGAAATCTGAAGTTGTCGCGTCGTTTTTCCGTCGTTAATGGTCGTATCATGTATTTTATCACGCTCGAAGGAAGCTCATTTAATTCTTAACAAAGCAATCACATTTTCTGCACTAAATACCCGACAGATGTCTTACAAAGTAAGCATGAACTACATCGGGTATCATTTCTGCTGGCTCTTCAATGGATTGTTGACGACATCGGACATCTCGCGCTGAACAAAGTTCGCCTCTGCTCTGTGCTCGCCTAAAGGCACGAGATCAAGTATAGTACGCCGCAGTACTATTTAATACACTAAGATTTTCCTTGAGTCAGCCAAATCATTGTCAATATATCATGACCCGGACAGCATAATTTCTTTTATAAATATGATTGCTTGTAAA
Organism: Urechis unicinctus; assembly: GCA_034190875.2. Classification (NCBI taxonomy): domain Eukaryota; kingdom Metazoa; phylum Annelida; class Polychaeta; order Xenopneusta; family Urechidae; genus Urechis; species Urechis unicinctus. The sequence goes on along the minus strand of CM067358.1, from coordinate 67,466,910 downwards.
ATCATCAATAAACATGTGATGATCATTAATTGTGGTGGCCAAAAATTACAAATCCATAATAACTTGGTCAATTATGGGCCGACTCTGAAATTTTCAAACTTCCTTATACAGATCGCCAATTTCCCCCATATCCCATGGGCCTATTAATTTGCACTGCAAAAGGACGCTATATTATGGTCATAACGTCTGTATTTATCATTTTCCCCATTTGGCATGGGGCAAGGAAACTACGCCTCTTACAGCATCCGCACTGTTTACTACTTTCGATCTCTCAAATCCGCGCCTAAGGTGACATCTGCTCATCAAAACAACAAAGGCAAGTGCCTTGTCTAGACAAGCGCCAGATCGAGAAAAAAAGTGGGCACACACATCCAGGCACATTCACATAACGGTATCGACTGGTTATCAGTGAGCAAAGGTGCACCGAATGCAGGTCATCAAGTCGAAGTGTTATCGACGAACACAGACCCTTACAAAGACATGGGTTGTCAGAAACAATTTATGTTCGCTTTTAAATAGAGGCTGTGCGTGCAAACGCGGTAGCGGTAAGCCTAATATAAATCGCATTGCCCATAAACCATTTATCACCCTCCACAGGACGGCATATGACCAGATAAGGTAAACTGGCCTGAGACAATTGGAATCGGGATATGACAGTGTCGTACTGTGCATTAAACAATGGTGAGTTCATGTTTTAATCTCTCATAGAGTATCGATCTCAGCCACAAGTGATTCATATATGCTTATCTCTGGGTCAATCAAAATATCTATGCTGGAAGATATATATATATATATATATGTGTATATATATATATAATATATATATATATATATATATATATATATATATATATATATATATATAGACATATATATATATATACATGTATATATATATAAATATATATATATATATATATATAATATTGTTCATACACATCGTCAGCTAGTCAGTCATATTTTGTTATCAAATATATTTATAAACTTGGTTATTTTCTGGTTTCCTGTATATCCTTAATTCATATTAACGTTGTATAATAAATTGCATATTCATGTCACAACAACATTCTATGTAAACAATAAGATAAAGTGGGAACTATTTATTTGCACTTTAATATGACAAACCTATAAACAGAATAACATAAATAAAATATAGAGCAAGCCTACACCAATCTATATCATTTGACGAATAGAGCTCAATTTTTAGTTAATAAGTGGCACAAAAATCTGATTTTTTTTATCCCAATAACAAACTGTTACCTTTTTTTCTCTTCACATTAAGATGCATAGGCATGTTCAGAAGTGGAACGCTTTCTGTCAGCTGATATCTTGTACTGATACTTCTCAGATTTAAAAACCTTCCTGGACCTTTTCCTGTAAACTGGAAAGGTTTTTGCCTGCAAAACATAATTGAACTGGATATGTAAAGATTAAAAATATGTTCTCAGACAAAGTTAACAACACATAATATTTATCCATTAATCATTCAACGAAATTAAATTCACAAAGTACAAATTTGCTGGGACTAGACTAATATTCTAGGTTATAGTTAGTTACATATAAGCATTCTGGCATTGCATAAGTATGCCACTGGTAAGTAATAACACCAAATTATCGCCCACTATCAGCCATATTGGACTGACAAATATACGTCGTATTTGGATGCGATATGGAGGTAAACTATGCGTGAATTTACAATTATTGATAATAGATTGTGTTTGGTTATTGGCTAAGGCATTTGTGCCGCTATCTGGTCAAACAATGCAACATAGTTTGTGATTAATTTGAAAAATTCCGGAAGCTTGAGATTCGACGAATTGTTCGAATTCAAGGTACTATCGCTCACGTATTTAGCTCAATACAATAACAAGTACGCATTTAACAGCTTAATAAACGTGACCATTGGAGTTTGTCTTTGTTCACTCAACGAATACCAGGAATATTTCTATGTGAATATTTCACAAATTTCAAGAGATTAAAAAATATATGTCGAAGTTCCAAGCCAAAATATGGCGTCTCGATGCGGAATAAACACTTGCAAACTTTAATGGAATAAAACATATTGATTACCCCAAAAAGGAAACTATGATAATCAGCGTGTTTATTGATATATTATTGATTACCTCGTCCGGCAAATCCACCAGGTTTGGTGATACTGGTGAAAGTTTTCGAAAAAGAAAATGACACGTTTTCTTACAAAGTATTAACCACTCTTAGTTTGAGTTTCTCGCACAGCAGTTAACGCCTCAACATGCCGAACTGAAATGTGAGCGAGACACAGATCTCGTGGCGATCTCTCTGAGGCAGGCACTGCCTGCGAGATGTCTTTGATCTCTCGTCGTTTCCACTCCTGCTATTGGTTATAACTCCTTGATATAAATCAGCAGTTTAATGAGTACCGGGTGGCAAATATCTTTGCGTACGGATATAAAAAAAATGGCAATTTTACTGGTAAATCCGGGATTGTAGGTATTTTCAACTCATTTTAGGTGTTTTTCTCTCACTAATATCCGTCTGATAATACTTAATTGAAATAGATATGAACAAATGCGACGCTTTTGCTGGAAATTCGAGATGCAGGTACATTTAAAACTTTTTGAGAATCTTACTGATATGAGATACCGGTTTTCTTTATCTGTAATGTGTAAAGTTTCAAGTAAGGAATGAAATCATACCGTATCAACAGACTCTTTTAAACAAGGGAACAATTAGCCAGATTGTTTTGTGTTGTCAGTTCACTCATGTCGTAAAATCCAAGTGTCCCCACGAACGGAACGGCGGGGTCAACCAGGAGGTCTATTTTGGGATTGTAATAAGTCCAGGTTTCCATGCCGCATGGAATTTCCGGTACACGAGCGAATATAAACAAAAGCGATCGGTCAACCATGACCATTTTACAAGCTCTGTTTCCATGTGATTCTCGTTCGGTCGGTACGATTCCAACGTTTATAGATTGAATATCATTCATGTGGCAATTAACGTTATTGTTGCGGAACGAAATTTCATGTACGACGAATTGTTTGAAATATCCGTAATTTACAGTGGTTAACGAGCTTCAGCGGACTGTCTTCACGTGTGCTCAGCCGCTCAGTCACACTAACCGATACCTAGTCCAACGACCAAGAATACCCAGATACCATGTTAATGTTACTAGGTTACTACAGATTGGTTGGACAGACCTACGGATTACCATTGTTCTAACGTACATATAACCGTATTCGCCATTTTAGCGAACGGTTTTTGCGCCATCTGTCAGATGTAAACATTGCCATTTCGCCCACCACCAGCCTGTTATTTTCGTTTGTGCTCAGGTATCACCATACTCCAAACGCACTAATTCTGTTGTTGAGTAAAGCAGGGGATCCAGGATCATCAATCCTACACGTCTTCAGACTTTATGCCCTGTAAGTTACAAATTTTTATGGTGGACTATGACACTAGTCACTAGGATGGCTAGTGTCATTGTCCACCATACAAAAACCCTGGTGGTAGTGCGTTGGGAAGAAGGGGGGGGGGGGGGGGGGGGGTACTCTTTAAAATGTGATTTTTGTCCAAAGGTTGGAGATTGATAGTTTGCTATCATCATCCTTGAATTATATACTTGCATCAGTAATGCTACCCTTAACCTACCTCTTAAAGTACTTGTATTGGACATGAATATATCATGATCTGCGAATATTATGTCATTCCAATACACTAAAACATGAGTTCTTTATAACATTCCTATTAGTTTGATTATGTGTTATATGATAGTTCAGTAATGGACAGAGTCACACTTTTGACATCAATTAGTCTGGAAAGTGATCCTTTAGATCTCAATAGTAGCTATGCAAAACAAAATGTGCTGGTTTGAGTTGACAGCCAAGTGAAAAAACAGCGCATAGCCAAATAATCAGACCTCAAGTAGGTTTTCGGAGTCAAGAGCCTCTTTTGTCAGGGTATCTGCCACATCAATATTGGTATTTAATTGGTTGCCAAATGTTCAATATTTGTAATCCAAACAATTGTTCATTATTACAATCACCTCATTTGAATCTATCATGTATAAGCTATAAATGTCATGTTCATCTGTCAGTTAGTCTTAAAATCTGTGCATCTGGTCTAGTGTTGATAATGGTATTAAGCATATTTGAAACCCCAAATCACACATGTCTTTTTAGGAAAATGCAGTTCCTAAGATGTAACAACCTGACTGGTTATGCATGACGTTGATGGCCCCTTTGATTGGTTGCCCTTCTTTTAAAGGGGTTACTCAACCTCTTGCATGCTACTTATATAGGTTAAATTTATTGGACCATTAGGCAGTAACAATTAATAGTTCTGCTCCTCAGCACAGCTTTGCCCTGTCCATCTGTCTGTTTGTAAAAAAACAATTGATAATGCAAGCCACTCTTATATGATTGTCACTTACAAACAAATATCAGCCCTTTGTGACCTTATTATTGAAAAATAATCTCGTTAGCCATGTTAATCAAGGAAGTAATAATTTTAAATGACACGTTTTCTTACAAAGCATGAACCACTCTTATATTGATGTTCACTTACAAAGTAAATATCAGTTCTGCAGGACATTTTGTTCCTGAGTGATTTACTCAATGGGGAATAATTCTTGATGGTACGTTTTCTCATAATGCAAGCTAACAACTCCACATGGAATAAATCTTCCTGCATAACCTTTGCCCCTGGATTAATATTGAATAAGCTCCTGTGCTTATAAACTCAATGGGTTATTGAAAGTTTTGTCACATTTTGTTACAAATCGAGCTTATGGTCTCAAATCCGTCACAGGGCCTCTTCATGTCAATATCTCCTTGCTAACTAGAAATCAGATCTCTATTGTCATTGACATCAGCCAAAATGTTATGTTTATTATCAATTATACTGGCCCACTTGCTAAATATTGGTTTTGGGATTAGTGTTCAGCCCTGTGTGTCGTTGTATGATTTAATGGTCATGACTTATTATTGAAAATCACATCAAAAGCAGCAGAGCTTCAAGGACTATTGACCTCGTGTAAAAAGCTAGATGTCTCAAATCATGCAAACTATAACCCATAGCTTTATGACTTTTGACCTCTGACTTACAAAATAAAAGCAAATTAAAATTCGATATGTATAATAGTTACAGCAATAACATCAATGTTGGCAATTTGATAATCCATAAAGCAGAGAATAAATACGTTAAAATATAAAATATAACCTACGTGCATTTTTGACTTGGAATCGTCCGTGCTGCAACATTAGAGAGACAATCTTCAGTATCACTGATTCTTGTTAAAACTCGCAGTTCCTAAGTATAAACTGGTATTCAAATTAACAACGGTTACGTTGAGGAGCTCTCTTCCTAAAAAAAGGATACTTTAATAGATATTTTCTCCGTTCCCCCGGTACACCTCCCGCTCGGCAAGGTTCGGAACTTTTCAGAGCAAGACTTTGCGTCAACTTTTTGTGGAATCACGCTGATAAATTAGCTTCACTATTTTCTTCATGGCTCGTTCAATATTGTGAATGAACATTTATGAATAGCTTCCGCGCAGTTCGAATTATGCATAAACAATGAGAAATCGAAAAAAGTTTCTTTCGGTTCCCGAAAGACCTAAAAACACGCAATACTTTATATGAGCTTTGTAACCCAAGATTGCATATACGATGGTCTATCAGTGGTAGGTTGGTTGGGAAAATAATGGTTGGTTATATCAGAAGGCAAAAAGGCCTGGCCGGCCCCTTTGTTTACTTCAATGGCCAATATGGTCAATTAAAAGAAACAAATGGTAGGATATATAAAATGGCCAAAATGGTTGGTTATATCAAATGTCCAAATTGGTTGGTTTTTTTGCATGACAAAGCTATCATGACCATTTTGGTACAACCTTTTTGGGCTCTGATTTTTATAATCTTTTGAAATAAGTTTAAACTGAAGATAATAATTGAAAGCAAAAATAGGTACCCATTGCTTAATGCATATGGAGCTGTTCTACGATATGTGCATTTGACAGGAGCAGATAGGATACAGATTCAATCACAACAAGACCATCTTGTTCAACCTGGGTTGCGTGCTTACACTTGGTTTGCTGTTCCTTATTACGCAGTGGAGACCACAATGGAGAATCTTCCTCACTCATTCACACTGCCCAATCAGCGAGGCTGACATCATCCTGTCGGTAAGATTGCCACAAGTATCGTGACCTGCATAAATCTTGGATATCCATGTCATGACGTCACTAGAAACTCATGTTTTATTCTTTGCAGGAGGCTAACGGAAAGACCACCGTGCCGGGACTAAAGCCCAGAGATGCGTCGTACGTTTGGTTTTTGATAAGTAATTTTGAAACATCTGTTCTTGTATCAGTTGATGGATATATGCGCAATTTATACATCAAATTAAGTGCATATGAATCTTGCGTTACCGTTATAGCCAATTGAACACCTAGGCCTCTTGCATATTCGTATGTAGAACAATATAGTACAATTCGACAACGATGTGTTGTAAGGTCCGGTAACATTCAGGATATCGCTGCCCATGGAAGTCTTCATGAGTTCCTCGTCGACCTCCATCAGAAATTTGGCCCAATTGCTTCATTCTACTATGGTCCTCAGCTGACAATCAGCACGTACACCCCAGATCTCTTCAAACAGCAACTCAAAGTATTCGACAGACCACGTATGTAGCAACATATCAATAGATGCTTTGATAATTCTTCAGAAGACGCTTTTCTTCGTCTAGCTGTTTACTTTTGAATTGAATTGGTTGCGATGGTTTTCGCGATGTAGCAATCATGCATTGCCATGAGTTTTGACGTAATATCTTTCCATCGCAGCTGAGCTTTTTGCGCTGTTCGAACCGCTAATTGGTCCAAAGTGTATCCAGTACACTAACGGACTGCAAGGCAAAGCAAGGCATGCTGCATACAGACGATGCTTCAGTGACGTCAACGTGGCTAAGTTCTTTTCTACTTTCCAGGAGGTCAGTGTTGGTACATCTTGTGAAAAAAGTAGCAACACATATGTCGATTCTATGATGCGTCATCACTATTATATTGTAGTACATGCTACTTTATGTTGCATGAATTCAGCTGGTCAGGTAATTTGTTCCTATAAATAACAAGTTATGAATATAGTACCAGACGTATGCTGAACCCTTTCACGCGTTTGTCATTTCCTACAGCTCTCTGATGACGTCATATTGACATGGGAGAAGCTTCCTGACCAAGAGCACATCAACTTACGCTACCATATGTTCCGCTTTGCCATTCGGGTCATCCTTAGGACCGCCTTCGGCGCGTATTTTGAGGACAATGAACGGATCGAAGCGCTGAGGCAGAGCTATGATTATGTATGACGTTACCGAAATTACTAATTTGTTGTATGGTCAAGTTTGTCATGTGTAATTACTGCTAGTATTACAACGCACGATATATACATATGCGACTGCAGTGCTGGGGAGAGATGGAGAGTCAGTTGGCGGGGAAGTGTCTTAAGGAAGGCAGCGAGGAGCATCAACGATTTGAGAAGCGTTAGTAAAGCCATATGCACGTTTGTCGGACATGCATTGTCTTTCCCTATGTAGCGTTAGAACCTCAGGTATCCAATGAATGATGCAGACAGAGCCATTATGTTTGGCATGGTGCTGGAAGCAGCTGCATGTCACCGAGAACATCGCGACACCAGCGACGATGCTGTTCCGCTGTTTGTTGACGTTATTGATGAGCTAAATCTCGATGAGGACGCGGCCCAGAGCGACATGATTATCATGTTAGTAGCCGGCTTCCACACGACTGGCTTGTGTAAGTCTCGATTACAAATGTCTTCTTCATAATTGCCTTTTCTGCTTCGTGTGATTGTCGCCGTGTGTTATCCTAACGTTTCGTTACATATTCCACTTGCAACCTATTGCTGTAGACTGCCGTATTGGGGGCCGAGTGTCACATCCACATAAATCATAATGGTGTTTTGCCGGAGATCGTTGGTACTTTTTCTATGTCAGAGATCAATAATTCACCAACTGTTCCTGTGTAGTAATGACCTGGGCGGTGTACTACCTGGCTGCTAACAGGCAGGTACAAGACAGATTGCACGATGAGATCAGAGAGAAATGGAGTGGTGGACATCTCACAAATGATATTGTCAATTCAATGACGTGAGTTGTGATCCTTTTTCGCTTTAGTCCCTTGTATTTCTAGTGCTTTCCCTGGTACCAAGTTTTGTGAAGCTAATGGTAACTTATACTACATAGTGCGATAACGTAATGTGTCGTTGACTTCACAGCCTCGAATAAACAGTTGTTTTATTAATTTATTTCTCGATCTTGCCCTTGTATGATACATTTACTGTACAGATATGTGCAACAAGTTATTGACGAGACTTTACGATGTTCTACCTTGGGGCCTTGGACAGCTAGAGTCGAGGATACAGACACGGAGTTAGGAGGTCATATAATCCCTGCTGGGGTGAGCCTCTTAGCATTCTTGTGTTGTCTTTCACTGACTACCTTTAGCTGTCAACATTGTCCATCCTTTATAATGACCTCTTCTTGACGTTCTTCTGCTTTCAGACACCGGTGATTCAGGCACTTGGTGTGTCTTTAATGAACATCGATTTCTACCCCAACCCAGAAATGTAAATATGGAGTCACATAAGAGAGCATGGCTTTATATTCTAATTATAAATGTTGTATATGGGATTGAGTATTTGTTCAGTGGCTGATGTTGAATCAACCTATTTTATTACAGCTTTGATCCGGAAAGGTTCAGCGCTGCTTCCAAGATATCTCGTCCAGCTCTGGCATTTGAACCTTTTGGATTTGCTGGGAAACGAAAATGTCCTGGCTACAAACTGGGTCAAGCGGAATGCAGGGTTCTATTGGTCAAACTGATCAGTAAGTTCGAGGTTAAACTTGTTCCTGGTCAAGAGGTGTCCAAGGTGTATGGTATGGTAACCTCTCCTGCAAATGATATCTGGGTAACTGTAAATCCACGTAATTAATCTGATGCATGAAACGGGATATCTCTGAACCTGGGCATACTTGTTGAATAAAAATATAAAGAAACAACTTCTATGTTTGTGCAACAACTTGCATGTTCTGCTTGTGAGCTCCAATCAATTGCATTTTCTCACCTGTTACTAGTTTAGAGAGCGATGTAATGTTGTAAATGTATTGCAGTAGCGGAGGGTATATTCAGCATATGGTATGCCAATGCTTGTATATGGTTGAGACATTTGAAGATACACTCCTGGTTGTCAGTCGTACAGTATTTACTGTAATAAACTCATTGACAAATTTAAACGTACCCAGTTATTATTCAAAATTATAGGTTGGCGTTGTGCAAAAAGATTATCTAGGGCATAAAGAGAACCCAGGTTCGGAACATTTTCCATCATTTAAACGTCTTGTGTAATACTTTGTGACGTTCCATCACTCGAAACTAAGGGTTTCTACGTTTATATAGGATGTTGAATCCATGGTGTTTGTTGGTAAATAATCAAGTATCAGCCAAGGCACGAATGCTGTGACATCCGCTCTCTGTGGTTGGTGGCGTGTTTTGTGAAGCATCTTGAGTCATGCTATTTGAAATATAATCCAAAACACCTTTCAGCGTTTGGACACTGGTCGGAATTGTAACCCTAATACCTTCTGCATAATGGCTTTTCCCAATAAGCAGTTTAGGATCACACGATAGAACATTGTGGTAACCACATATCAAGGCATTATGCCATGGTCATTGGTAAGTACGTGTTTTAAAGTGTGTACATCGTCATGTATGCCACGTAATAATCCTAGCGTCCATATGTCGTTACAATGACAACGTCTCCATGTCGTGGTATCACTAACGTTGTATGGACGTCTAAACAACGACGTCCCCTCAGCATTTAAACCACGACATATTGAAATAAACGATAACAAACCAACATGAATTAGTTTTCAACATTATCCTTTTGCCGTCTGGCATGTACATTGTACTAGTTCATCATCTTTATTTGTGAAGCGAGCAGTTTTGTAACATACCATGTATTCCTAAAAGTATTGGTCATTTGGGTCCCAGAGCGTTATGCATTGCCGTAAAACATTGCTTTGTGAATTATTTCATATGTTAACAAAAATAGACCTTGGCTCCGTGCGAATGCCAGGCCTGGACAAGAGCCAGATCGAGTAAGAAAAAAGGTAGGCGCACTCCCCCAGTAACGTTTACTGATAGTGAACACCCGAGGAGTTGCACACATTGCTGGTTATATAGCAGTATTTGCTGAGCTGATTAAGCCAATGATTCGATTTACACGCACACACGCGCGCGGTAGTCGTCGTTCAGACCTATATGAGTCAACATGATATGGTGGTTATATCTGTAGTTTTATTTGGACTGTAAGAAGAATCCGTTTGAATAAGCTAAGATAAAAAAATGGACCATTCGCCAAAGTACTGCTCTATCGATTCGTCAATTGCTAACGCAACAATCCAGCCAACTACATGCCGCGTAGAACATAAGAACATCAAGCTTGTATTAACCAGTTTTGCTTCAATGCACCATACCAGTGAGCACCTTATACACTCGTGATTGTCTGTACCGACCTCAATACAAACAACTGCACAATATACGACAGCCGCTGATCAGTTTGTGCAGCACAGCATGAATGTTTGAAATCTCAATAAGGATGTTTTGGTAATACATGTGGTGTGTAATATACATTTAATTGAAATTAAGGAATTAGCAGCTGTTATTGATTGAATAAATAACATACAATCCATGTGTTTGTACACAGCCGTTATATGGCCATCGGGAAGTGTTAGATGGCCACCGGGAAGTGTTAGATGGCCATCGGGAAGTGTTAGTGTAATCTAAAGTGACTGGGTGCGTTTGTGATGATGGTACGTCAAACTGAAATGCTGCCTTTATTTCGTATATATTCTATTTGTTAATGAGCCTGTTCGCTTACATGGTCTTATAGTTAATTCCATTTATACCATTCACAAGCTTTTAGTAGGTCAATGTCTCTAATAACCACAAAGTCTTATCTACTTCACTGATGAGTTAATTAACACTAAGTCTGTAGTTGTAACTCAATCGAAGTTGAATGTCATATTATTCCAACTTCGGGACAATTCTGACCTGCTGTCATACCTTACATCTTTGCAGTGACCCATGCCTAAGCATCAAGTGTGTCAGGCTTAGAAACCAGAACGTGTATATGCATATAGATACATATTTATATATAGGTTTCGTTAGATTTAAATAATGTGCTACCACTCGGGTAATTGTACGCCAGCCAGAATGACCCCAAGCACCTGATTAGCCAATCACAACTCACCACATCCAGCTACCCCCATCTTTGAATATAAATACTGCTGCATCGGACGCACTCACAGAAGATAAAAAGTGAGACACACAGAAATTATACAAATTATAAAAACTCCATGAAAGAGCGTGCCCGTCAGCAGAACAACAATAGATTTAACTTCAAATTAAGTCTCGGGTTTATCTACAAGTTTACCAACCATCAGCCACCTACAATGACTTTGGCGACATAATAATGATAGGCTCTGGTATCTCATCACCATCCCCGATTTAACTACTTTGACTCTTTGTCATAAATGCACCAAATGCGTTTAAATTTTGTTACAAGCTTCATAGCATATTGACCTAATTCTTTGTAACAACTATTGATTGTGATGCTCCCCTTAAGTGCCAGCGCCAACTTGGCACAAACCTGTTGCCCAGAATTGTCTGCAAAACCCACGCCGGTGGGCCTAAGGTCCAGCACGGTAATGTTGTGCTACCGGATTGGGTGCATCCCGACACAGACATGGGACCGCCAATTCACGTGATTATCCGAGTCACAGGGAGCCAGTCAGGTTTTCACACCTTGGTATCAAACCCTAAACCTGTGGGTAAACCCCCGTAGGTGTCATATCTATCTTGAACCATTTAGTAAAAGGTATGTATATTGAGTCAACATTTGGTCCAAAATCACAGATGTGGCAACAGGAAACGAAAAAACTGGGATTGGAACCTGAAATATAAATATTGTCTTGGACCATGCACCCACAAGGCCACCCAAAACTATATTAAGTGAAACCCCATCGGCGTTATATCTATCTAGAAAGATTGCATGGAAGCTATTTATATTGAGTCAACATTGGGACAAAAATCACAGATTTGTCCCCAGGAAAGGAGGGGAATCAGCTTCCTTCAAGCTTAATCAAATACAGATATGAGGATTAACGACAGGCAAACAACGCGACATCTTCAGATTTCAGCCCCGTTTGTACTTTGATTCGTTCGAAACCGGAATTGCGGCTATCGACATCAATAAATTAGCGGCTTAGATTCGCGCTGTGAATTTCAACATCTGAGCTAATTTTTATGACTATTGAGCTGATATTGACGATTTTATTAGCAATTTGTCGAAAATTTAATAAGTGAAACTTATTTATTCAACTCAGCGCGCTTTGAAAACGACGAATATTTTGATAGCATATTATGGTAATGAAAGTTTGGTCATTGTATCAGTTTTTAGAAAATGTTAATTTTTTTTGCGATTGGACGATAATTAGCGTATAAATTGTGACATGTGAAAGTATAGAAATTTTGGCTACCGGAAATTTTCGACCTGCTGCAATTTTTGTAACAATGCATTATTAACAATCAAATGTATTTAGAAAAAGCTTACTTTTACATTACACGTTTCTAACATGTTTTATAATATCCAAGACAAGTATACAAATGAATAAACTCGCAATGACCAGTGTATAGATAACTTCGAGCAAATCTACATTGATGCGATCAATCAGTCATCCCCACTATATTGCAGCCGAAATTTCAAATTATTGGTTCCAGCTATTAAAAGCCTGTATGTATGTTTTACATGTTGTTACAATTTTGTTGTGACAATGTATCACATATTCCAAATGGAGAATCATGCAGCAAAGGTGATGGATTATTTGTACATCCTACATTTATCCATCTTATTTATCAGCAATATATCATATACTGCGTGTCGTTCCTTGAAACTTGCAATGACTCGACTGCAATCCAGAGGTAATGGCTGCCTGTTTTACTGTCATTCGATAATAAGATTGTAAAATACCTCACTATAGAGTACCATCGTAAAGTAAAGGCTTTTGATACAAGAAAGGTGACGCCGATCCATCTTGATCTGACACTCATTGCAGAGCAATAGGCTTAACCAATATTCTGTCTTGTGGCTTCAGGCACTGATGCTGAAATTAGTTAGTATAGCGAACTAATCTATTGTGCCGTTATTTTCTTTGGGCCCTTTTGTGCCTTGTTGCGCTTTATCTTACAGTGCAAACATATATTTTCATACTTTTCATAGCAGCATGTACAACGCCAAATTATGATTAAACGTTTGTAACGAAATAAGTTTCTGTCAATAGTTCTATCTAGCCGTCAGTGGATAAACTAGGAGTAACCTATTTTCGATGATCAATGAAAAGAAGTTAGACCTCTAGAACATTCATTATAATAAGTATGATGGATGCTACAGTATTCAGATTGGCAATGCCGAAGATCAGTGAGACTATACCAGTAATAGACAGGATAACACAAGTAACAGGTACAGAAAGAGATTTAATGGGGTCAGGGCATTGCGCTCACTTAAAGTGCCTATCGCACGAAAAATCATATCATTTGTTTCACCAGATAACGGAAATATAACCCAAAAGTACCTATTCTTTCTATCTGTCAATTGTCTAAATGCGCGCTTTCTGATCGAAATTCGACTTTAAGGATGAATTCGGCTTATCGAGCCGACAAGCTCATGAATAATTCATCGCTTCCGCGTGACGTCAGGTCCGTAATTGTTTTTGTTGCGAGGCGCAATCTGCACCACGATTAGCGAGAAATGGCTGCTGGAAATTTCGTTGTTTCATCACTCAGGAGAGCGACGAAGAGACATGGTATGGCACAGGTCATTCGCAAACTATCGTTGCTTTCGCAGAGCAAGTTTTGACAACAGATTCGAACCAGAAATGAGCGAATCTGACGTCCCCGAAGAGGAGAAAACAGACATTGGCGTGTTACTGCAGCGTCTGGGTCTCACGCGGGTCATCCTGCGCAGGACATAGGGCGGCTACAGAACAATGCTTGGTAAGCTATGTCTGATCTTATTTGTGCCCCAGTTCATCGTATATGTGTTGGCGTGTAACGAAGTTAATTCATAAATTTAACCAACAAAATATGTAACCTCTTTTCCTAACAGTATACAACAGAGCTTTGCAGCAAATAATTCTTCCATATCAGACAGCATATATGAGATACCATATCAAATCAAGTGGTTGCAAGGGTTCATGTTTACAAAGTTGTACCATGTAAATGTAAATGCTCCTCCACACGAATTGCAAACAAACTAATTTCGGACTGCTGTTAATAAATTGAGATCCTCTTTTTTTAAAGTAGGCCTTATCAAAGACTGATTACAATAATTTAAAAGTTGATGTAGATTGATTCTGAGGTAGAATATATATAGGAGAGCAAGTACCACATCTGTTTTCTCATAGGATTGTCAGTTAGCCCATAAATTAATGTATAACTGGACCTTAGGAGGTGAAGATTATGGTATTATATTATCATCCTGGTCAGTGTTACATCAGAGTTTCTATGAATGCAGAGGCTAAAAACATATTTGCCATACAATATGTCATCCTTTATTACGTACATTAATATTCCCATCATTACATCATGTTACAGGTATTTTGTGTGGCTACTGTCAACCAATGGCAGAGGTGGTAGAATCTGTGTGCTGTGTGGAAATTCCTTGAATCATAACCTCACCATTCCATTGGTGGCATAACCCAGCATCCTAGTTTGAGCCCAATCTGTTTGAACCCTTGGGCCTTGCAAGTGGGATGTTTCTCCTACAGACAACAGCACGAGCACATGTCAGATAATGATGTACAAAGGTGACAATGTTTTCTATTATTTACACATAAATCTGTACGAAGGCTAGCAGTCATTATTTACGATTTAATTATACTTATTGATACTGGTATGACAAAAAATATTTGAGCATGGTTAAATCAACAATGTCACATGGTTATTTTACAGGCGTTACAGTTTTACTGCATACAGGCAGTTTGTTTGCTGGTGCTGGGGACATCTTGGACAAAAGATACGAGTTCCGTTTCCAGCCTGCCATGTTATAACAATACGAGAAAACTTCCCATCACCAGACTATCAAGGATTCCTCTACCCTCCACTTACCTAGGACTTGTCTCGATTCATGCGGAACCTACTCTGGTGTGCCTCAAAGGCTTGTCGTGGATCTGGTCTCACCGCATCTGCACACATTGGAGGTGGTGCTTGTGTATTGGGAGGGTTGGCTCATAGCAAACTAGCAAGAACTCAGCCATCAGGCACTCGACATACTCTGAAACATAACGGGAATCAAGTCACAGCTTCCACACCAGACAGTCGCTTATTACCATACATCCCCATGGTTATTGAATTTGTTGTTGTTTACATTTTATATATCAGTAAAAATATTCACCAAATGTTGCCTTTGTTGCTACTTTAGTGACAACATGCCCCTGCTTAAACTTGGGGTATCTAAGCTTGAAGACACAACCACTCCTTGCCTTCATGGAATGCTTCAGCTAAATCAATCTTTAGAATTATGATATTTATATAGATCCATGAATTGGTTACATGGTCTAAAGGTATTGTACCCTCTTAACAATACTAATACAACAAGAAAGTCATCGAGTCTCACCCTCTGCTTCTCTCTCTTGATAAAGGCAGGTCTGCGTTTCTTGGGCTTGGGTTAGAGGTGTTCACTTGCCTCACCATCCTTTCTTGCTTGCTTGACAGCAGAGGACTTCGCAAAAAGAGTAGGCACTGCAGCTTCCTTCAAAACCCGCTTACATCGCGTTATCCAACCAAGCTCTTCTCTGAGTTTTGGTGCCTCCTCAAAACATTCCTCGGTGAAATGAACCGAGCACATAAACAAGTACTTGCCCGGGCCCGGCCATTTGTCTCGTGATCGTAGTACCTGGTCAATCCATTGTTTTTTTAAATCGTCCTTACAAGTAAACCTGAACAAGCTCACGCCACCCAACTGGTACGCGAGCAGCCCCCAACACAGCAACAATTGACCATCGCGTTCAGGCGGTCACAAGATGGCTAAAAACGATCCAAAATCGAGAGACGAACTCCGACAATGTAAACAACGGGGAACTCCGTGCGTCTCTGAAAACGGCCTCCCTTACCTGACATCACACGGAAGGTTGACCTAGATAATGGCTGCCGCAGCTCTTTGTTGAGCGCGCTAATTTGAACTGACAATTTATCAAATTTTGGCCTTAACTGATCAGATGCGATGGTTATTGGAACGGTTTGAGTTTATTGATCACATTATGAATTGATTTCAGCGAAGTACCTTTAACCCTGCGATAGGCACTTTAATCGCATATTTATCTAATATATTGTACTTTCTGGGCGATGGCTTGCTATGCTCTGCTCTGGTCATAGCGATATTGTGGACAACTAAGTAACACTTTGACAAGAAATTGAACTGTCCTTTACTTGTGATCATTTTTATTCACAACACAAGTGGATGCAAATGGAAACCATCTCTCTGTTGTTATACAGTAGCACAGACGCAACGAAAATAAGTTGGATTTGAAGGAGAAAAGTATTGCATTTATAAATATTATCTGCTTCTTCAAGGCGCTATCGATTTTACTTGTGATATCTTGAATATCAAATATATTGCATCAGCTGATGAATAATTGTGTATTGATCAATGGCAACATTTAGTTTCACAACAATAATTACATATACACTTGGGTACATATATATCCTCTCCATGTTGATAGGGTGTAACACATGTGCTTCATATCAGATATCTTGTATCGAGGAAATCCAACAATAAATAGCTTGATATAATTGATTATGATCCTACTGCGATGCATCCACTGCAATCGATTGTGTATATTCAAATTAACATTGGTGGAGAAGTACGAAGAGATGAATGTAGGAGTGTGTGCACAGATGTGGGTAGATGTGTTCCCATCGCTGTGCTGGGGTTGTTTTAGAGGTGAGTGCGTTGATATGAGTATGTAAGTAAGTGAGCGCGTTCGAGTATAATCGTGGGTTGAGCTGGGTGTAGAAGCTAGTGTTGAAGTGTATGCAGCATTGTTTGTAAAGGTATTTGAAAGGAGTACGCAGAAAAGTGTGTGCGTAGGGGCTTGTAGAAGTGTAAGGATATGCGCGAGTTTAGATGCTTGAGTATAGATGCGTGAGTAGAGATGCGTGAGTATAGATGCGTGAGTATAGATGCGTGAGTATAGATGTGTATAAAGGTGTGTATGTATGAAGAAATTTCTGTGTACAGGTGTGTTGACTGGGCGAATCAATCGGCAGACATATAGTGATGTCGTCATAAACCAAACCCTACGTTGGTCCAACAAAAAGGGGCAAAAACAGGCAGACCAGCTCCAACAACAGCATTACTATGCAAGATAAGGAGTTTAATGTGAAGAGATGGCTACAAAAGTTTCTCTTGAGTTGCGCGTAGAGGTGTTTAAGGCGACCCATATACAGGTGTGTGCAGAAATGCATTCATAGCTTGTTTCAGAGGTTGTTTCGCACGCATGTGTACAAGTGTGGGTTAAGGAATTCGCAAAAGAGCATGCAGAAGCGTGTGTTGTACTGTGCGTAGCTGTAACTAGAGGTTTGTGCAGATATTAGTGAAGAGATGTTATGTGCACCGATGCTTGTACAAGAGTAGGACGATGTACTTACGATGTACGTGTCGATGTATGTGTTGACATGTGTTTTGAAGCATATATGCCGATGTCATGCGGAGGTGTGTGCAGTTATGTGTGTAACGAGTTATAGGTGTGGAACGACATTGTAGAAACTTGTGTGCAGAGTTTTGAAGAGATATGTGTAAAGTGAGTAGATTTGATTGTTGGACTAGAAAGGCTTTTAGTACGGGTAATATGTACGTTTGAAGAGATATGTGTGCATGAAAAGGTCGTGAGTAGAACGTAGAATTGTATCATGTGTAAAGAGAGGTGGGTGTGGATGCGCAAATGGGCTTGTGGTGCAGTTAGACCTTAGAGATCTTCGCCCTCCCTGAAATAAATATGTCTGGCATATCATCTATCATTGGCCGAGTTAACACTCAGTATTTCGCATATCTACTTCCCGTTCATGGTTGATTGGATGAATGTAATATTGATGTGGTGTAAGCACCAGATAAAAATATTGCTTTAATGAATAAAAATGACGTTGCTTTCATGTTTAAAATATTTTGTGCCGGCGAAACTTGCTGTTCAATTGTTGGTGTGCTTTACTGGGAATGTACCATATCGAGCCAACGGAAATGTAGTGTTATAAGGCATAATTACCGACAAAACTACACACGCAGAAACCAAACATCACAGAATACTGAATATAATTTTGGAAACAAAACATAAACACACCAACAACAGTCTGAACTGATAGCGGCGATACGGACATGGGATGCAAGACAAAATGCTAATAAGTGAACTATCAGTACGGGTTGGCAGTCTGTGGGAACCCCAAAGCAGTTCTTAGGATGTTTGCTCGTAAAACAACTTGCGAGTGGTGTATATCCACAATCGGCCCCGATGCCATCGACTGCATTCACAGCACGAACATGGGCTACGTCGGAGGGACATTATGATGAAAAATCATCATGATCAGTACAATACGCACACGGACGACATCTGAACCCTGTGATCATGAAGATTACCGATCATAACGGAAGCATGCCATTGTGAAGGTTGCAGAACAATACAGGAACTTTGGTTTGCCCTGCAAAAGGACGCTTTATAATAGTCATAAGTCTGTTTTTGATCATTTTCATCTGTTGGCATGGGGCAAGGAAACTTCGCCTCTGACAGGGCCCGCACTGCTTACTACTTTCGATCTCTCATGTCTGCGCCTAAGGTGACATCTGTTCATCCAATCACCAGGGGCGAGTGCCTTGCCTAGACAAGCGCCAGATCGAGAAAAAAAGGGCGCACACATCCAGACAAGTTTACTTAACGGTGGTATCCGACTGGTTACCAGTGAGCAAAGGCGCACCGAATGTGGGTCATCAGGGTTAGTTCACCAAGCCAAGCAACACAATTCAATGAAAACGGTGGGGGCACTTTCTATTCTTCATAAACAGTCTCAGATATTTCCACATTAAAAGCTTTGCTTCGAAGTGTTTTGATAGATCATAGGCCCCTTTGTGTCCCTGACCAAGACATGTGTTGTCAGAAACAAATTTTCTTTTGACGTTCGTTTTTAAATAGAGGTTGTGCGTGCGAAAGCGGCTGCACTAAGTCTAATACAAATCACATTGACCCAGAAACTATTCGTCACCCTCCCCAGGACGGAATATTCCCCGATAATCTAAACAAGTCTGAGGCAATAGGGATCGAAATATGACAGTGTCGTATTGCGCATAAAACAATGGTAAGTTCATGATTTCTATCTTTCATGGAGTATCAGTATCGATCCCAGCTACAAGTGATTCATAGGTACATCCGGCTCAATTAGAATATCTGTGCTGTGAGAGATTTAATTAGAACTGACATGAACTTGTTGAATGTGACGTTAAGCCCCAATATTACCATTACCTTTGCCGATTGGGGTATACTGAATACATTTAAGATATCCTGGTGGGTGATTTGTACCAGACAAGTGTGTTATGTTTGGTGTTCCCCTCCCAAATGTTTTATCTAGTCAGGCCGAATGTACGATGGCTTCAAATCAACTTCGTTGCAATCGTCACGGATCGTCTTGAATTTTAGACTGACGTGTTTGTTCGCAAAAGTTCACTTGAAGGGGATTATGATTGCCGATGATGCTTAATTATAGTTGATTGTTTATGCTAGAAAGGAAAGGAAATATTGTTAATTAAAAAAAGCTTTGAATCCTTATGTTTGGTTCCAGCCGACTGATCAGCTGATCTGTGTTTATACGATAACGTTCGGCGTAAGCTATTTACCGTAAGCTATGTCCCGCTTAGCTGTACCAGATGTATGTTGGCCCGTCGGGCTCTTATTTGGTTCTACTATTTTGCTCAATGCTTTTCTATCTCGGTTTAGGAATTTTTCCAAATAAATGACAGGTGAAAAATTTATCACACCCAGTTGGACGACACTGCTTCCTGGGTGTAAGAGAAAGAGCAGTTGTTATCTGGTCCGTAACAAATCAAACCAACATCTTTTCGTAATGAGAAACATCTAATTCTAGCCTTGCTACGCTATTAACTGCGAGTCACCGTAAGCAAGTGAACGTCGTCGCTCTGCCCCGTACTCGGAGACCTCGTCTCCTACTCAGCTTAACATGTCAGCTATGATGATGCATGGCTTGTTCGGGATACAACTGTCTAACTTGCGCTTGTCTTAACCATGAACTGAGCTCAATATATAAGCGGCCTATATGCTGTTGGGTCTCAATTATGAAGTTATGCCGAGGTTATGGAAGCAGCCGACTCTTGTCAAGGTTCTCTAATAGACAGGAGGATAAGCTAGTCCAGGGTTGCAGAGCAAGCAGCCCGAACTAACAAACAGAAGCGAAAGTACGAGCAACAGCGAACCCAGCAGGGGTTGTATGCTTCCGACCGTTTAAATAATAACGTAACAATAACATATACATGAATGTATATATATATATATAATATATATATATATATATATATATATATATATATATATATATCCGTAAATTGAAGCCGCGATTGGTACCGCTCGGTGGTTATTTCTTAATAATCTGCATCCTGTTTTTTTGGGCGTTCGTTAAAAAATATCTAATTGGGTCAATATGTAATGATGCATGTAATATGTAATGATGAATATAACAAGATTCATCAGCATTTGGTGCATTTATGACGATAGGTCACTGTAGTTGAGTCGGGGATGGTGATGAGATACGAGAGAGTCATTATAGGTAGCTGAGGGTTTGTGTCCTTCTAGATAAAACCCGAGACGTAATTTGAAGTTCTAATGAGCTTTGTGGAGTTTTCTGATTTCACATGTTGTCTAGCATATTTTCTGTGTATCTCTCTTAATTTCTTCTGTGTGTGTGTCTGATGCAGCAGTATTTATAATGAAAGATGGGGGTGGTTGGATGTGTGAGCTGTGATTGGCTAAACGGGTGCTTGGGGTCATTCAGGCTGACCTACAATTACCAAGAGCTTTATTTTGAGATCAAACGGCTGATGCTAATAGTTATGGGAATGAACGAGTTCGAAAATTTTGCCTCAAAGGGCTGTATTTACTACACCGGGACTATTTGATTTAAAACTGCACCCTCCGGAACTTTTGGCTTAAAGGGATTCTAAAGAGATTTATTTAAATTGGATAACAAAAGGGGGTGGATTACTGTTGCCTAAATTGGTTTAGTTTTCATGTCCGAACATATTTTAAAATCTAACTAAACCTATATACATGTAAGTAAATATATATATATATATATATATATATATATATATATATATATATATATATATATATATATATATATATATATATATATATATATATATATATATATATGCACCATGTACATTATGCTGATATTGTAACCATGATGACTTGATTCGACAAGTGCAATTCCGTATCACGTTCTGGTTCCATAGCCTGACGAACGTGGTGCTTAGGCATGGGTCACTACTTATGTATTGTGTGACAACCGGACAGAATTGTCTCGAAGTTGTAATAATATGACCTCCAACTTCGTCTGAGTTAAAATTACAGGCTTGGTGTTATTTTACTCAACAGTAAAGTAAATAATACTTCAGGGTTACTAGAGACATTTACCTAATATGAGCCTGTGAATGGTATAAACTGACAATGGATTAAACAGTTAGACCAAGTATGCAAACATGGCTGATGACAATCAGAATTTATACGAAAAAAAGGCAGCATTTCAGTTAAACGTTCCATCATCACAAACGCACCGAGTCACGTTGGATTACACTCCCGAATTCATATTTCCGGCCATATAACACTTTCTGATAGCCCTATACCGGCTGTGTACAAACACATAAATTACATGCTATTTTCTCAATCAATACCAGCTGCTATTTCCTAAATTTCAATGATATGTATATTACACACCACAGAAAAGGTAAAATTCTTATTGAGATTTCAAACGTTCATCCAGTGCTGAGCAAGCTCGTTGGTCTACGCGGCATGTAGTTGACTGGATTGTTGCAGTAGCAGTGGACGAAATGATGGAACGGTACACCAGCGATCGGTCCATTTTTTCATCTAAACTTATTCGAACGGAATCTTCTTACGGTCTAAATAAAACCACAGAAATAAGCACGATGTCATCCTGACTGATATAACTCTGAACGGCGTTTTTTCAGCTCAGCCAATACGGCTATATAACTAGTAATACGGCTCTATAACTTCGAGCGGTCACTATCAGGTAGCAGTTATTTTTTAAATCCCTTTTCGGAGATAGATGCTCTATTTTACTGACCATCCAGTCTTCAATAACCAGTCAGTTTGTCACACTTAGGGATCCAACCCCGGATGCATGGATCCAAAGGGGAAGCTTTACACAACCTAAACCTGCAGTGTGTGTGTGTGTGTGTGTGTGTGTGTGTGTGTGTGTGTGTGTGTGTGTGTGTGTGTGTGTGTGTGTGTGTGTGTGTGTGTGTGTGTGTGTGTGTGTGTGTGTGTGTGTGTGTGTGTGTGTGTGTGTGTGTGTGTGTGTGCGTGCGTGTGTGTGTGTGCGTGATTGCAGGTTGGCCGTATTACGAAGAGTTTCCATTGACATGTGCCTTATATGCTTGTGGTTACAATGGGTCCATCCCATCGAAACACATGTTCTTGATAACAATGTTCCTGATACAAACGGTTAAGCATATATAGGTACCCATTGCTTTATGTATATGGAGCTGTTCTGCGATATTTGCATTTGACAGGAGCAGATAGGATACATGTTCAATTACAACAAGACCATCTTGTTCATCCTGGGTTGCGTTCTTACACTTGGCTTCCTGTTCCTTATTACGCAATGGAGACCGCAATGGAGGATCTTCCTCACTCATTCACATCGCCCAATCAGCGAGGCTGACGTCACCCTTTCGGTAAGATTGCCCCAAGTATCTTGATATAGATCTTGGCGTGGATAACCATCTCATGTTGCCACTAGAAACTCATATTCTATTATTTGCAGGAGGCTGACCGACAGACCACCGTACCGGGACTTAAGCCCAGAGATGCGTCGTACGTTTGGTTTTCGATCAGTAGTTTTGAAACATCTTTCCCTTCATGTATCAGCTGATGTAAATATGGGCCATTTAGACATCATATTTCGAGCACATGAAACTTTCATTTTCCGTTATAGCCAATTGAACACCTATTCTTCTTGCATAATCGTATGCAGAACCGTATATGCTTAAAGTACTTTTCGACAACCATGTGTTCTAAGGTGCGGTAACATTCAGGATATCGGTGCCCATGGAAGTCTTCATGAGTTCCTCGTCGACCTCCATCAGAAATTTGGCCCGATTGCTTCATTCTACTTTGGTCCTCAGCTGACAATCAGCACGTACACCCCAGATCTCTTCAAACAGCAACTCAAAGTATTCGACAGACCACGTATGTAGCAACATATAAATAGATACTTTGATAATTCTTCAGAAGTCGTTTTTCTTCGTGTAGCTGTTTGATTTTGTATTGAACTGGTTGCAATTGTTTTCGCGATGTAGCAATCATGCATTGCCATGAGTTTTGACGTAATATCTTTCCATCGCAGCTGTGCTTTTTGCGCTTTTCGAACCGCTAATTGGTCCGAGCAGTATCCAGTACACTAACGGGCTGCAAGGCAAAGCAAGGCATGCTGCATACAGACGATGCTTCAGTGACGTCAACGTGGCCAAGTTCTTTTCTACTTTCCAGGAGGTCAGTGTTGGTACATGCTGTAAAAAAGGTAGCAACACGTCTGTCGATTCAATGATGCGTCATCACTATTATATTGTAGTACATGCTACTTCATGTGGCATGAATTCGGCTGGTCAGGTAACTTGTTCCTTTAGTTCTGTAAATAGTACCAGACGTATGCTGAACACTCTCAGGCGATTGTCATTTCCTTCAGCTCTCTGATGACGTCATCGTGACATGGGAGAAGCTTCCTGACCAAGAGCACATCAACTTACGCTACCATATGTTCCGCTTTGCCATTCGAGTCATCCTTAGGACCGCCTTCGGCGCGTATTTTGAGGACAATGAACGGATCGAAGCGCTGAGGCAGAGCTATGATTATGTATGACGTTTTCGAAATTAATAATTTTTTATTTAGTTATGTTTGTCCGGCGTAATTACTGCTAGAATTGCCCTGCACACTATACACATATGCGACTGCAGTGCTGGGGAGAGATGGAGAGTCAGTTGGCGGGGAAGCCTCTTAATGAAGGCAGCGAGGAGCACCATAGATTTGACAAACGTCAGTACAGCAATATGCACGTTTGTCAGACAAACATTGTCTTTCCCTATGTAGCATTAAAACCTCAGATATCCAATGAATGATGCAGACAAAGCCATTATGTGTGGCATGGTGTTGGAAGCGGCTTCATTTCACCGAGAACATCGCGACACCAGCGACGATGCTGTTCCGCTGTTTGTTGACGTTATTGATGAGCTTAATCTCGATGAGGACGCGGCCCCAGAGCGACATGGTTACCACGCTAGTAGCCGGCTTCCACACGACTGGCTTGTGTGAGTCTCAATCACAAACGTCTTCTACATATTGCCTTGTCTGCTTCGTGTGTTTGTCGGCCAAGTGTTATCCTCACGTTTCGTTACACATGCCGCTTACAACCTGTTGCTGTACACGGCCGTATTGGGGGCCGAGTTTCACATCCACATAAATCATAATGGTGTTTTGCCGGAGATCGTTTGGTCAGAGATCAATAATTCACTAACTGTTCCTGTGTAGTAATGACCTGGGCGGTGTACTACCTGGCTGCTAACAGGCAGGTACAAGACAGATTGCACGATGAGATCAGAGAGAAATGGAGTGGTGGACATCTCACAAATGATATTGTCAATTCAATGACGTGAGTTGTGATCCTTTTTCGCTTTAGTCCCTTGTATTTCTAGTGCTTTCCCTGGTGCCAAGTTTTGTGAAGCTAATGGTTACTTATACTACATAGTGTGATAACGTAATGTGTCGTTGACTTCACAGCCTCTAATAAACAGTTGTCTTATTAATTTATTTCTCAACCTTGCCCTGTATGATACATTTGCTGTACAGATATGTGCAACAAGTTATTGACGAGACTTTACGATGTTCTACCTTGGCGCCTTGGTCAGCAAGAGTCCAGTATACAGACACAGAGTTAGGAGGTCATGTTATCCCTGCTGGGGTGAGCCTCTTAGCATTCATATCTTGCCCTTCACAGACTTACGTTAGCTCTCAAAATTGTCCATCCTTTATAACGACCTCGGCTTGACGTTCTTCCGTTTTCAGACACCGGTAATTCAGGCGCTTGGTGTGTCTTTGATGAACACCGATTTCTACCCCAACCCAGAAATGTAAATATGAAGTCATATTAGAGAACATGGCTTTATATTCTAATTATCAATTTTATATATGGGAGGGAGTATTTGTTCAATTGACAGAGCCATTTTTGCCGTTAAATCAACCTATTTAATTACAGCTTCGATCCGGAAAGGTTCAGCACTGCTTCCAAGATGTCTCGTCCATCTCTGGCATTTGAACCTTTTGGATTTGCTGGAAAACGAAAATGTCCTGCCTGCAAACTGAGCCAAGCCGAAAGCAAGGTTCTATTGGTCAAACTGATCAGCAAGTTCGAGGTTAAACTTGTTCCTGATCAAGAGGTGTCCAAGGTGTATGGTTTGGTAACCTCTCCTGCAAATGATATCTGGGTGACTGTAAATCCACGTAATTAATCTGATACAAGAAACGGGATATCTCTGAACCTGGGCAGACGTGTTAGATAACGATGTAAAGGAACAACTTCATTGTTTGTGCAACAACTTTGCATGTTCTGTTTGTGAGCTCCAATTAATTTAGTTTTCTCGCCTGTTACTAGCTTATAGAGTAATGCAATGTTGTAAATGTATCTCAGTAGTACGGAGGGTACATTCAGCATATGGTGTGCCAATGCTTGTATATAGTTAAGGCGTATGAATATACATCTAATAAACTCATTGACAAATTTAAATGTATCCAGTTTTGCATAGAATTCTTAACAGTAAAAACATTATCTAGGGCATAAAGGGAGCCCAGATTCGGAACATTTTTCATCATTTAAACGTTTTGTCTAATACTTTGTGACGTTCCAGCACTCGAAACTAAGGGTTTCTACGTACCAATAGGATGTTGAATCCGTGGTGGTTGTTGGTAAATAAGCAAGCATCAGCCAAGGCACGAATGCTGTTACATCCGCACTCTGTGGTTGGTGGCGTGTTTTGTGAAGCATCATGAGACATGCTGCTTTGATATATAATCCAAGACACCTTTCAGCGTTTGGACTCTGGTAGGAATTTTAACCTTAATGCCCACTGCATCGACGGCTTTTCCCAATGAGCAGTTTAGGATCACATGGTAAGACATTGTTAACGACATATCATGACGTTATGCCTTTGTCATAGGTAGGTTTATGTTTTAAAGTGTTTACAACGTCATGGATGCAACATACATTGTACTCGTTCATCTTCTTCAAATGTGAAGCGAGCAGTTTTGTAGCATAGCATGTATCCCTTAACGAATTGGTCATTGGGGTTGATTGATTGATTGATTGATTGATTTGTCAACAACAACATATCATACATTATAAATAATAATTCGAGTAAGATATACAAAGTTTGTTGTGACAATGAGGACGAGACATCATGAGATGTATAAGTCCTCGTAACATGTTCAAAAGAATAAATTGCTTTTAAGAGAAGGACATTCAACGGAATAAATTGCTTTTAAGAAAAGGACATTCAACAGAATAAAAAATAATTTATCATACACTTATGAGTATAGTACTATAAAAATAAACAAAACCATGTGCCAGGAGAGCATACTTCATACAATGTACTTAGCAAGAAAATGAATTCGAAGAGCTATTTTAAAAGAATGCAATGAGCAATATACATTAAACTTAGTGCAATTTGCGTTCCAGATATTCACGCCTTTCGAGCGCACGCTATTATAGGCAACTTTCGATTTAAATAAGGGTACAATAAAATGTCTAGATTGTCTTGTAGTAATTGTTTGATTAGAGGATTTTCGTCGAAACATTAATTTGAAAACATTAGGCAATATATCATGCTTACATATATATTCAGTAAGTCGCGTATGCATGAGTCGTTCTAGTATTTTAGAAATACACGGAAGAACTGATATTGGTCTATAATTACTAATCTGAGAGGAGTCGCCCTTTTTAAATATTGGTATAATTAAGCGATTTTTAGTTCTTTTGGAATAATTCCACTTATAAGTGACATGTTAAGCGTGTGAACTAAGGGTTTTATAATGTGTGTTAAAAGTGCTTTTTATTATGCAGGTTCCAGAGCGTTATGCAGTGCCGTTAAACATAGCTTGTTTGAAATATTTCATGTTTACAAAATAGACCTTGGCTCTGTGCCTAAGGTGACATCAGATCATTAAAATACCAGAGGCCTGGACAAGAGCCAGATCGAGTAAGAAAAGGTATGGGCACTCATCCAGACACGTTTACATAACAGCCAGGACTGGTAGGTGTATAAATGAAAGTTATTACAACAAACATCATGACCCCAACGCCATAATTATAGCGTCCCTGTGGCATAACAATAACAATGTCTCCACGTTGTATCAACAACGTTGTATGGACGTCTCCATCAACATATCCCCTCATCGTATGATCCTCATCATCATGAGAAATCCATACAGTCATGATACCACACAAACATGAATGAGTTTTTCAATAATATTCTTTTGCGGTCTGACTACCGCTCGTCTACCCCTGCCCCATTTCCCGTCTCATAATACTTTATATAGGCTTGCCACTTACTTCATTTCATCAGCAATGATCTGTCATGACACTCTGTTAAAAAAACAATATATTTGGAATGCTTGTGGCTTGCACTGAAGTCTATAAAGGGGTGAGACCATAGGTGTCAGAAAAGTAATTGATCGTATGGTGGACATTACTCCCTTAGGTCATGCCACATTGACATCGTGTAGAGTACCAAAATAAAATTATAACTAGTGGCAGACTTCGATTGTCCAAACCATAGGTGTACACGGCACAGCGCACTAGGCCCACCAACACGGCTTTGGTTGTCCCTGGACCTGATGGTATGACTAAATGATTAAGATTGTCATATGTCGTGAATGATCAGCAGCTGGTTCCCGCAGCTTAGTGGCAAACTGTGTGCCTTACGACCCGCAGGTGTCGAAACCTGACGATCATGTTAAATGGCTGTTACATGTCACAAAAGAGGCGCACCCGACCAGGTAGTGAACTAGTATCGTGCTGCAACTTCGACCAAGCGGCGTGTGTTCCGTGGCTTGGTCTGGGCAACGGGTTTGTGCCACGTGGGCGCTGCCATTTAAGAGACGCTGCCCAATCATCATAATCATCCTCATCCATAACCGTCGCGATTCCTTTCTCCCAAAGTGACCACAAAGCCTGACGCTTGGGGATGGGAGTTAATGAAGTGTTGAATCAGTCACTAGTGGTGCAGTAGATATAAGGTATGTAGTAAACGTTATCATTAAGGTACAATATACAGCCGATGGCGACAGTGGCAGCGTCAATCAGTGCCGGGTGTGTCGGGTTCGGTCAGTGCAGGTGGTGTCGGGTTCGGTCCATCTGACTGGGACTGACCTCCATGGCATTAATTAATCGTGTACCCACACAACTCTTGAAATCTGATAACTAAAATCACTGTCTGCAGCAGTAATCCGGTTGTGAGGCTCTTTAATATCACATAACCATTATCAATGGTGTTCTGCATTGTGCCGTCGTAAGTACAATATACAATGGAAAATGTATCATAATGTATTAATCAATGTTCAGCATTATAATGCAGTCAGTGTTAGACATCATAGTGCACCTATCGTGCTCACCATTATGATGTTCCTACCAGCAGTGGATGTCAAAAAGCGCTATGCAGTATAATTCATCACGATGCCAACAATATGCATCGTATGTCCTTTATATGAACCATACACGTCGATGTCCACCATTTTTATAAACGCATTTTACATCGCTATATTTACCTGTCTATGTCAAGTAACTAGACGTGACACTGAATGTCATGATTGCTCAACATAGCAAACATGCCTTGTATTTTGTGAAACTATAAGCATGAACATAAAATACCAGGAGGACTGATAGTACATTCAATAATCTATATCATTACAAATGCATCAACTCTAGGATAACAAACGGGAACATATATATATATATATATACATATATATATATATATATATATATATATATATATATAGATATATATATATATATATATATATATCTCTATATATATATATATATATATATCTATATATATATATATACATATACATATATATATACATATATATATATATATATATATATATATATATATATATATATATATATATATATATCTATATATATATATATATATCGCTCTCTCTCCATCTCTTTCTCTCTCATGGTCTCTCACTCTCTCTTTCCCTTCCGCTCCCTCAATCTCTATATCTCTCCCTTCCCTACCACTCACCTTCTCTATCTCTCTCACTCGCACTGTCTTTATCTTTCTTTTGTTCTCTCCTTACCTCTCTCTCTCATGCTTCCTCGCTCTATCTCGCTCTTCTCTTTCTCTCTCTTTCGCTTTTTCTTTATCTATCTCGCTCTATCCTTCTTTTGCGCTCTTGCTCCTAACCCTTTCTGTCCTATTATCTCTGACTCACTATCTCTCCTCTTCTCCCTCTATCAATCTCCCTCTTGATTTCTCTCTCTTTCTCTCTCCTCTCTCTGAACCTATATCTCTCCTTATCTCTGTCTCATTACCCACTCTCTCTCGCTCTGTCTATCTCTCCTTCCCCCTGTTCCTCTCATTCTCTTTCTATGCTTTATTCTCTAACTCTATATCTCTCCTCTCTATCTCTCTCCTTCTCTCCCACCTCTCCCTCTCTTAATCTCCATCTCTCACTTCTTTTCTCTCAATCTCGGTGTCTCTCTTTTCTATTTGGCTCTCCCAATCTCTCTCTATTTTCCTCTTCGTCTCGCCCTCTCTCCCTTTCTATTTTTCTCGCACTCTCTCTTGCATCTTTCTCTCTCTTTTGCTCACTTTGATTCTCTATCTCTCTTTTTCGCTCCTTCCTTGTCTCACGCTCTCTCATTCTCTACTTAGATCACTTTGTCGCCTTCATTTTCTCTATCTCGCTCTCTCCTTATCTCGCTCTCCTCTCTCCTCTCTTGTTCAGTCCTCGCCCTGTCTCTATCCGTCCCTCTCTCACTTTCGATCTCTCTATTTATCTCTCACTCCTTCTCCCTCTCCTCTCTCTCTTTCTGTCTCTCTTTCCTACTCTCTCTCCTTCTTTTTCTCCCTTTCTCTCTCTCTCTTGCCTCTCTTACTGTCGCTCTCTTCCTAATTTTTTCTCCTCTCCCGATCTCTCTGTCTCCTTCTCTCTTTTTCGTACTCACTCTTTGTCCCTTTCTCAATCTACATTTCTCTTCTTTTGTCTCTCTCTCTTTGTCTCTCTCTCTATCTCTCCTCTCTCCTTCTCTCTCTCCTTCTCATTTTCATTGATCTCTCCTCTCGCTCTCTCTCTCTTCTTCCCTCTCTCTTTCCTTCTCTCTCTCCTGCTCTCTATCATCTCTCTCTCTTTCTTTCTTTCTCATTTTCTAGTCTTCTTTCTCTGTCTCTCCTTTCTCTCTCTAAATCTCCTTTCTCTCTTGTTCTTCTCTCTCAATCTCTCTCTCCTGCGCTCTCTCTCTGTCTCATTATCTCTCTCCCTTTATCTCTATCTCTCTATCCTCTATCTCTTCATCTCTATCGTTCTCTCTCTCCTTTTCTCTCACTCCACTCTGCCTTTCTCTCCTCTCTCCATCTCTCTCTATATTTTCTCTCTCTCTGTCTCTCTCTCCTTCTCATCTCTTTCTCTCTTTCTCTGCCCTTCTCTCTATCCGTCTCTCTCTTATGTGCTTGGGCATGCTCGTTATTTCTACATTCCTTCTGGGCCGCTATCATTTCCTGTTATTACCCCAATCTGCTAGCTAACGATGGAACGAAGCAAATAAGATTATGTAAATCTGGCAAAAGCTGACCAATAAAATCTTCCTTCATTATTAACATAAATCTCATGTCCTGTTGTGCTTACTCGGAATCAGTATTTTATCAATATGTTGATTTATTGAAAACAAAATCATTGCGTTGGTTACTCGTGAGGTTTTGAAAAGCTAAACAAAAACGTGAAATGAGTTAAGGCTGCATTGTCATCATGTGCTTTCTTCCTGTGGTCCTTGATCAAACCACTGTAGCGTCTTCACCAACAATCCCTGGCATAAAGTACATCACATTTTAAATGAAATATGGTTTACGGTATGATTTGTCCCATGGGTATTGCCTCCTTTAGCTGCAAAAACCCGTCGAAACAGCGACCATGCATGTCAAGTAACATTAGCCACTTTCAATAATAATTGCGTAGAGAACAATTAAATCCAATACAAGTGGCAAACATGTGAACGGATTTGGCAAATGACACACATAACTGGACACAAGAGAGCTTGCAATTTAGCAGGAAACATTCAAACAACACATGCGCCGATTGTACTGGCAGACATGCTGACATTGTCCAAGCCGTCGTCATAATTGTCATTGTTTACATTCAGCCCAGAATCTCTGAAATGCAGGGCGTTGATGTCGTTGATAAAACTCGCACTGGCTGACAGTTCCAAACTATTCCCAGGCTCAATCCCAGGTAAATACTGTCAATACTGTTTTGCCGCAAATGTACTACACATGATATCAATATCATAAGGAAGGTGATATTCGTATTTTTCATCAAACAATGACGATCTTTCCCATCTCTTGGCGTCATCCTCAAACTCTGAAGGCATCCATGAATATATCATTCTGCACATTAGTTGTATTTGAATAGCGGTTAACCCAGCGCGAGTCAATGAATAATATATGTTCGGCGCCCTGAATTGAATCCCTCAAGCTTTCCAGCGATATATGGTGCCTCTGCGCGTGGACCTCCAGGGCGAAATGCGTTTGCAGGAATTGAATGAGGCGGTCGACACATGCGAGGAGTAATTCACGATGCTCAGCACAAAATAATATATCCGCTTTCGCTTGGTTGGTTCACCAAGGGAAAATACACATCCTCACTTAGTCATTTAGGCTTACGATACGGCATTATTTACTGTGTCATAAACATCGGCAAAACTAAACAAAAATCTAGCGGCTGTGATAGAGAGAATAAAATGACCTTATCATATCTGTGCTACCGAGTCACACATTATTATGTCAGTTGAGAGCATTGCAACCATAGGCGATCGGTTGCCAATCCCAAGGTTACGAGCAACGACCGGCTTTTTCGATATAGTATATGTAAATATCAGCTAAGGATGCAAAAGGGGCTCTTCGTTAGGAAGCTTGACTTCGGGCACCGAGCGCCAGTGATTACAACCCAACCTCATTGATACGTCTTTGTGTCTTCTTTGAGCAATGACTTGTGCAATGTGCGTATTTCATTTGGAAATACTATATGATTCTGACAGAGGCATAATTATATACCTTTTTATAAGACACACATAATAATTCATCTCTCTGCTCCTGTTTCACAACTGTTTGTTTATTGGACAATCATACAACGTTGTATCCGTGTTTAATGGACATTCATGCAACGTTAGCTTAGGGTTCATTTGCACCTCATACAACATATGCTCAGTGTTTAATGGACGCTTACACAACGTTGGTTTGGAGTTTAATGGACACACATACAACGTTGGCTCAGTGTTCATTTGAAACCCATACAACGTAGGTTCAGTATGTGTTGGACACTCGTAAATTGTTGGCTAAGTGTGTATTGGACACTCATACAACGTTAGCTCGGTGTTTATTGGACACTCATACAACGTTAGCTCGGTGTTTATTGGACACTCATACGTTTGCTCAGTGTGTATTCAACACTAATACAACGCTGGCAGTGTTTATTGGGCATGTATACAACATTGGCATAGTTTGTATTTGAAACTAATACAACGTTGGCTCAGATGTTTATTGGACACTCATTCAACATTGGTTTAGTGTTTGCTAGACACTCAGTTTTGCTCAGTTTTGATGGAACCACTACACGTCGCTTTTCTCTGTGTTTATTTGACCCTCATACTACGTTAATTCACGTCAAGTGGACTTACCATGTCGGATCTAGGCTTAAGTGAAGATCATACCACGTCGGTTCAAAGCTCATTTCACTATCGTACCGCGTTACCCTTTTTGCGTCGTGTCTACGATACCGTTAATCTATGCACCTGATAATGTATCGAAAGGTTCCATTAAGCAGTAGCGCCCAACTGCATGTGCTTGTCCCGTGTGCCACCACTAACAATCCGACTACCTTTCCCGACTTATTATTGCCTGGGGGACTAAATCAACGCGAGCTACTTCTTTTTTCTAACATTTTCGTTTACAGCTCAATTGATTGATCAGATGTATCCCACATATATAAACCAGTCGATGAAGCTACAATATATGTGTACATATTTATATGATTCAAGTTTTTTGATAGATAATTGCTCCGTAAGGCGCGATTTTAATAAGCCCAACAACGGTATTATTATTTTTGTTTCCGTTTGGAGTTAAAAACTATTTCGAGATATATATATATAAATATAAATAAAATATAAATATATATATAGAGAGATATATAGATATATATATAGAGATATATAGATATATAGAGATAGGAGATATATAGAGTATAGATATATAGATAGAGAGACATCTCTAGAGAGAGAGAGAGAGAGAGGGAGAGATCTATATCTCTTCTCTCTCTATCTCTCCCTGTCTCTCTCTTTCTCTCTCTCCCTCTCTCTCTCTCTCTCTCTCTCTCTCTCCCTCTGTCTCTCTCTCTCTCTCTCCCTCTCTCTCTCTGTCTCTCTCTCTTCCTCTCTCTCTCTGTCTCTCTCTTCCTCTCTCTCTCTGTCTCTCTTTCTCTCTCTCTCTCTCTCTCTCTCTCTCTCTCTCTCTCTCTCTCTCTCTCTCTCTGTCTCTCTCTCGTCGCCCTCTCTCTCTCCCTCTCTCTCTCTCTCCCTCTGTCTCCCTCTCTCTCTCCCTCCCTCTCTCTCTCTCTCTCTCTCTCTCTCTCTCTCTCTTGCCTCTCTCTCTCTCTCTCTCTCTCTCTCTCTCTCTCTCTCTCTCGAGAGAGAGAGAGAGAGAGAGAGAGAGAGAGAGAGAGAGAGAGAGAGGTCTCTCTCTCTCTCTCTCTCTCTCTCTCTCTCTCTCTCTCTCTCTCTCTCTCTCTCTCTCTTATCTCTCTCTCTCTCTCTCTTATATCTCTCTCTCTCCTTCTCTCTCTCCTCTAGATATCTCTATCTCTCTCTCTCTCTCTATCTCTCTCTCTCTCTCCTCTCTATCTCTCTCTCTCTATCTCTATATCTCTATCTCTATATCTCTCTCTCTCTCTCAAATCTCTCTCTTCATCTTTCTGGCAAGAAGGCAAATAAGAATTTCATGGTGCAAGAAGGCATAAACATGAAAGCAGGAACAACATTATGGGGCAATACATAACACAAATGGGTGTAACACAATTCGAATCCAATTGCTATAATTTCAACACACACATGAATCGGGAAAAGCGGTTGTTAGCAAATTGAAATCGCTAAATCGCTTGATAATTATCAATGCAGATTCGATATTTTGGTACTCCTGCATGTACAAACTTCGAGATTCTATCAGCAGCATATGGTAGCAGAAGAGATCCCTCACTTGTACGCAATGGTATGGCTGCTCTGTTTTCCAGAGATATACCAACGCGGCTCCATTACCTCTTGACATGGAAACATATGAAGCTTCTAACCATGATCTGTAACCAAGATGCGCTAAGCCGTCTTGTTGAAGGAAGGGGCCTAACAAGGGGCCGTTATCTGAACCAAGTGGAATGCTTGGTTGTTGTATGCAGTGTAGAATATTTGAACCAGTAGTTCCACATCGACGTTAGAGGTTCTGGTGTTAAATCTATCTTCAATATGCTCACTGGACACTCTGCTATCATCAAACATATAGAGCTATCCTTTGAATTTACAGCGGGTAATTTACCACTAGATGAATACATGAGCAACGTATATTGACTTCGAATAATTTAGCAAGTGTAGTTTCTCATTCCGGCACAAAAACGTATCATTGAACATAATTTAGACGTAGAATACCAACAAATAACGTTGTATGTGTACCATACACCCTTTCACTCAATACCAGACGTAAGTAATTATGTAAAGCACGGCAACTTCAACCAGAATGCCATGTACCAAGTACAGAATGTATTTACTACTATTTGGTTAATTATTGACGGGCTTAAATAATTGTAGGTGAATTTAATGGACATTATTTGTGAGCTCTAACGCATAAATTGATAGTTAATGATTATTTATTCATGCGTGAATAACGAAAATGACTGCGGAGCATTCAGATGGAGGTATTTGAGTTCTGTGCAATATTGGTATCGTCCCCGTTATTTATCTGTAACACTTATCTGCCTTGCTCTCTGGCATGCGATGCGGATTGCCTGCTTCACCCTGATGATACCGCATTTCGTTATGCCGAAATCAATCGTGTAGTCGATTTTCCCGTTTACAACAAGCATGATAAGCACTGCAAATTTGCAATGATCCTAAATAAGATCAATTCAAAGCGTGACAATTGTCTAGTGACGTCCTTGGCTGAGCACGAGAACAATGCATTTTCAATCCACTTCACGTCCATTTGCCGACATAACAATCAACATTTCACGTCATGACAGACGCCAAACCTTTGAACTACATGCATTCGACGTATGCGGTTCGGCACGCCGGTATATCATTTGGCCCATGCAACAACAGAGAATAATCATATAACACTTTTGTGATCAGCAGGTAAATTGAATTGAACACTTGATGCACCCTGAGGCATTGGCCTGCTTCTTTTCATAAATATGTCACTTCACTGTTTGTTCAAAACGATTGACCATGATAACTAGGCGATGATTCACGTGCCATGACAGCACATCCCACAACAAGCATAAATGTTTTGCACAATGTACCTAAGTCTGGTTCATTACTTTGAACAATGTACCTAAGTCTGGTTCATTAATGCTTAAGGCTAAAAAAGACTACAAAAAGAAATCACGGAACGTTATGCGTAAGCAAGACCAATTAGTAGCCGACAGAATGGCGGCTGCAAACGCGTCCAAAAATAACCCCAAGATAAGTAATCGAGGCTGAATAACTCCGTTTCATATAACGAGCTTGAAATGAACGATCTTTACAGATCCATATGTAGCGATGCCGCATTATGCTGCAAAACGGGCAAATGCACTTCTGATCATGTCATAACCGTTAAGCAGGTCGAATCCGCAACGCGGAATTTGAAACCAGACAAAACCGATGGTAATTCTGAAATCAGCTCTGATCACATTAAGAATGCCTGTCAAGAATTGTTTTTCATATCTCATTGTTGTTTAATGCGATGCTTTCGCATGCATATGCTCCACTGGGTATGTTGCATTCCACGCTGATACCTATACCAAATAATAGAAAGAAATCGTTGAATAATAGTGATAATTACAGGTCCATAGCAATCAGTAGTATTTTGGGAAAATTACTTGACAATATTATTTTAACATCCCAGAGTGAAGCACTGAAAACAAGCGATCTGCAATTCGGTTTCAAACAGTCACACTCTACCACTCAATGCACGTTTGTTTTGCAAGAGATTGTTGATCACTTTGTAAGGTAAGGTAAGGTAAGTATAGGGTTTAACGGCACACCAACACTAGTGTGTTATATGGTGCCTACTTAAGGAGGGATAAATACGAGTACGAAAGGATAAGAAGGAGTCAAGGGTTAAAACTAACTAAAAATTAGTATTAATTGAATTATATGAATTGAATTATATATAATAATTTGAGAATTGTATGGTCTAAAATTTATAGAAAAGTCCAATTTCTCTTATGAATCCAAGTATCTTGGATGGATTCACCCTTTTCAAACAATTCTGAAAGGGTTTGAACCCGGAAGAAGCGATTTCGGATCAAAATCAAATCAGCACATTCAATGAGAATGTGCTTGACAGTATAGGCACATTGACAAGGAATACATTCAGGGATGGGCTCATCCCTTAGTAGAAAGGCATGAGTTGTATAGGTGTGTCCTATACGAGCGCGAGCAAGAACAACCTCTTCTCTTCGGCTCTCTCTGCAGTTGTGTGGCCACTCCCCAAGTTGAGGCTGGATTTCGTAAAGTTTGTTTGGAATGGATTCATCCCACTGGTCCTGCCATTTTTGTTTAAAAATTGGACGACTTGAGGTTTAAAATCTGTAAAGGGAATCTTGGTTTCAGACACTGGCTCATGTAGGGCTTCCTTTGCAGTCCTATCGGCTTTTTTCGTTGCCTGGGATACCTATGTGACTGGGTACCCAGACAAACTCAACATTTTTACCCAGCATGGATAAACGAGTAAGATTTTCTAAAATATCTACAACAATATGGCACGATAACAACTTATTCCCAATTGCCTCCAGGGCAGATAAAGAATCACTAAAAATTGTAAAATCCGCATTGGGATGGTGAGCAATAAGGCCCAATGCCATCCTTATTGCGGTAACTTCAGCTGTAAAAACAGATGCTGCACCAGGCAGTCTTTTCTTGTGGGTCTGAGGTCCGAACACGACTCCAGCACCCACACGGTTTGCATCTTTGGATCCATCAGTATAAATAAGTATCTTGTCTTTGTGATGTTCTTTTATTTCATGAAATTTCATCAAGAGGTCATTTGCATTTAATTTATCATATTTGGTAAGGGATGTGTCTATTGTTGGTGTGTTCAATTGCCAGGGTGGTGTTTCGGGAATTTTGTTTGGAGCAATAATGTCTAAATTATTGGATATGTTGTTTAGCGATTCTTGAATACGGATGCCAAGAGGTGGTATGGCATTAGGTTTAGTTTCATATATTACTTGGTATTTGGGATGGAAGATAATGTCATAGGCAGGGTGATCTGGATTGCTTTTTATTTTAATTGCATATTGGAGGGCCAGTTTGTTTCTTCTTAGATGGATAGGCATTTCATTGGCTTCAGTGTGGAGGCTTTCAATGGGTGATGTTCGAAATGCCCCAAGGCAAATCCTCAGAGCCTGATTCTGGACTATGTCCAGTCGTTTTAGATAAGATTTTCGAGCTGCACCGTAAACGATGCAGCCATAGTCAAGCTTTGATCTTATCAAGGACCGGTAGAGTCTGAGCAGGACCTGCCTGTCAGCTCCCCAGTCCAGCTTGGACACTACTTTAAGAAGATTCATTGCCTTGAGACATTTATTCCTGATGTAATTAATATGGGATTTAAAATTCAGTTTTGAATCAAATATGATACCTAAGAATTTGGTTTCTTCCACAACAGGGACGGGATTTTTATTGATGGTTAATTCTGGGTCAGGGTGAAGGCCCCTTCTTTGACAAAAATGTACACAAACTGTTTTTGTAGTAGAAAATTTGAAACCATTTTCATCTGCCCATTTCTGAATTTTGTTAAGGTTGATTTGTAGCTGGCGTTCTATGGTGGTCATACTGCTGGATCGGTAAGATATAAGGAAATCGTCTACATAAAGTGATTTTTCTATTTCAGGTTTAAGAACTTTTGTGATGCTATTGATCTTTAAATTGAAAAGTGTGACAGAAAGAATGCTGCCCTGTGGGACCCCCATTTCCTGACCATGTTGGTCCGAAAGTGATGTCCCAATTCTTACCTTAAAAGATCTATCATTTAAAAAATTTTGTATAAATAATGGCATATTACCTCGAAGACCAGCTTCTTGTAGATCTTTTAAAATCCCATATTTCCATGTCGTGTCATATGCTTTCTCAAGATCGAAAAACACAGACACGACATGGTCCCCCTTTAAAAATGCATCCCTAATATAAGACTCTAACTTAACAAGGTTGTCTGTGGTACATCGGCCTTTTCTAAAGCCAGATTGATGTTCATTTATTATATTATTAGTTTCCAAGTACCACATAAGACGCTTGTTAACGATTCGCTCCATGGTTTTACAGAGACAGCTCGTGAGAGCGATGGGCCTGTAGCTCGACGGGTTGGTTGGGTCTTTTCCGGACTTTGGGAGAGGGATGATGGTAGCCTCTCTCCATGAGTCCGGATATTCTCCACTGCTCCATATGTGATTGTATATGTCTAATAAGACATACAAGGACTCTTCTGGAAGATGTTTAAGAAGTTGGTAATGAACATCGTCTGGTCCTACTGCAGTGTCCTTGCAGAGTTTCAAAGATTCTTTCAATTCTTCTAAAGTAAAAGGAACATTATAATTTTCGTCGTTGTTTGACCTAAAATTAAGTTTTGTTCTTTCAGTTATCTGTTTATGTCTTTGAAACTTTTCAGTATAATTAGCAGTGGAAGAATTCATGGTTATTGTGTCCGCTATGATGTTAGATATTTCCTGTTTGTTTTTTACTTCATTACCATCTGGTGTTAGAAGGTAAGAAGAAGTGGAAGAGGTGTTTTTTCCACTTATTTTGCGGACCATTTCCCATGTCTTTTTGATTGATGTTTTCGAGTTTAATTTTGATATATAAGTTTTCCATGAATTCTTTTTACTTTCTTTAACGACCCGCCGAGCTCTCGCTCTCGCTGCCCTGAATGATGCCAGGTTTGCATGGGTTGGGTGAGTTTGAAAAAACTTAAGGGCCCTTTTTCTATGGTTGATGGCGTCCTGGCAGTCTTGGTTAAACCATGGTTTTGGGATGCGCCTGGGCTTTGCCGAGGACTTCGGAATAGTTTTGGAGGCAATTTCAAGCAGTTTAGCACAAAAATGTATCGATGTGTGTATCTCGCCCTTGCATCTTATCCCTGTGGATAGCCTCCCCACACAGAGATCCAAAGGAGGGCCAGTCTGCTTTATGCAGCTGCCACTTTGGAGGTGACTCTGGTGGTAACGGAGGGTTTAGGTGGATAAGAATGGGGAAGTGGTCACTTCCACAGGTATCATCGACACCAACTTCCCATGCAAGGTCGAGAAACAAAGAAGGAGAAGAGAAAGAAAGATCTATTGCGGTGGGTGTGCCATAGCCTGGATGGATGTATGTATTTGAGCCGTCATTTAAAAGGCAGAGATTGTGAGAAATGAAGAAATCTTCTACAATTTGACCTTTTCCATCATCATGTGTATTGCCCCATAAAGAGTTGTGGGCATTAAAATCACCCATGAGGAGAACTGGCTCTGGCAACTGGGCCACGATGTTGTCCAGTTCTCCCCGTGTAAAAATTTCGGCTTGGCGGTAAGTAAAGGGAGCAAAGTGTGATGGACTTATTTAAGGTAATATTTACTGCTACTGCTTGAAGGTTTGTATTGAGTTCTATTTCCTTCTGGGGAATACAATCCTTGATTAAAATGGACGAGCCGCCAGAAGCTCGTTCCCCCAGTGCCTCCAAATTTATGGTAAGATTTATAGCCTTTCAAGCTATATTTATTTTCTGCCTTCAGAAATGTTTCCTGAAGGCAGGCTGCAATACCATTATTTTTGTTGAGTAAAGTAAGAAGTTCTTCATGATTATTCCGAAGTCCTCGGCAATTCCATTGTATAATGCCCGCCATTACCTATCAGGGGGTTTGGCGGGACGTTTGCTGCCATGGTGGACCTCAGTCCCCATGGCATTCCTGGGGCCGCAGGTTCCCTGGGCCACTACAGACCCAGGGTCCCGATTGGCCCCTGATGATGTGTGTCTGCCATGGGGGACCTCATCAGTCTCCATGGTAGACAATGGGCCATAGATGTTGGGCCCAACAAAAGAATCTGGGTTCTGAACCCTGGTGAGTTTTGATTTTACAGACCGTGGGAGCTTAGATTTCCCATTGTATCCGTTTGCTGCTATGTGCCCACTGACCCCCGGGGCAGCGGGGGTGCCCGGCCCTGCCTGCTCCGCCGGGGGACCGCCGGCTTTGAAAGGGGGCCGTTCCGGAGGGTGGCTTTCTGTTTGTGTACCAACAGATTTGGCCATTTTAGTAGGTGCTGCTGCAGTACTAGCATATGAAGGTCTGGAAGAAGTTGAATTTTGGCACTCTACTATTTTTCTCGCTTCAGGGAAAGAAAGTTTTTGGGTGATATGTAGTGTTTGAATTTGTTTTTTTTTTTCGATTTGCCAAATGGAACAGCGTTTAGAGTATGCGGGATGAGCACCGGAGCAGTTTGCGCACTTGAATGGTGCTTTGCAATCCTGCTCCCCGTGCTCATCACCGCATTTGGGGCATATTGGTGTTCTATTACATTTGGTTTTAAAATGGCCATATCTTTGACAGTTGTGGCATCTTAAAGGATTTGGAATGAATGGTTCAGTTTTGATGTTCAGGCCAGCTATTTTAATGTTGTTTGGAAGGTAAGGGGTGTTGAAAGTAAGGATGTGGGTGCCTGTGGGAACCCTTTCTCCATTTTTTATTAATGAGCACTTTGGCTACTTCACTGACATTTTGATTTTTCAATTCCTCCAAAATCTCTTCTTCGCTGCAGTATTTGAGTTCGAAAGATTTTATAACACCCTTGATGGTATTAAGGGTTCGATGAGGGCTGAATTTTACATTGATATTCGCTAATTTGGTGGTCTGAAGAAGAAGTTTGGAATGAATTGGTTTTGAAGTTTCGACAAGATAAAGCCCAGATCGCAAAAGTTTTAGGGTTTTGGGAGTGCCGGCAACACCACAAATTCCTTTAAATAGAACAATGAATGAAACTTTCTCTAAACTCCCGTCGGTTCTTTCAAGCACAAGAAATCTTGGCCAGTTTTCAGTTTCAGTTTCATTTTCATCTAAATGCCTTCGTTTTTGGCCAGTATGAGAGGAAGACATAGTAATACAACAATTCATCACCTGTGCTCCCCACCCGCCCCGGAGCCCAATAAAGGGACATCTTAAAGATGCCAGGGCTACACAGGTGATATACTCGTCCCCCATAAAAAGTGATACAATACGTAACCCATAGAGCCCAGACACTGGCAAGGTGCTGAGCTCGTAGAGGCGCACCATAACACCCCTAATGGAATCCGATTGACCTGATTAAGCAGCCGCCTTCTGGGACTAGTGAAGCCAATGAAATGAGAAATGGTCCATGAAGTAAATGAATGTCATGAAGGAAGATGCCAAATGCATGTGATGGGTAGTCCCAGGGCACGACGCCACCAGCCGATAGGAATGGGCCAGGCCAACCCACCCTCTCGTCTAGGCGAAATCCGGGCCAAAGTGGTGTGTTGCAGATATAGCCCTCGCAAGGACCGCTCCGCTCAACCACCAGGATCCCATCTTCCTCCGACACGAGTCGCAACCCACGGCCAACAGGTTGCCCCCTATTAGTCGCCTCTTACGACATGCAGGAGGATACAGTGGGCCGATTCTACCCCCGCACACAGGGGGGTGATCACTTTGTAACTCAGGGGTCATCTTGTTTTGTTATTCTATTGGACGCATCTAAAGCATTTGATCGTGTGAATTATGTGAAATTGTTTGCGCTTCTCAGGCAGAAAGGACTCTGTCCAACAATATGTAAATTACTCATTAATATGTACACACGTCAGAACCTGAAAGTCCGATGGAATG
Organism: Urechis unicinctus; assembly: GCA_034190875.2. Taxonomy (NCBI): domain Eukaryota; kingdom Metazoa; phylum Annelida; class Polychaeta; order Xenopneusta; family Urechidae; genus Urechis; species Urechis unicinctus. The sequence continues at coordinate 67,424,120 of CM067358.1, read as the reverse complement.
CTTCTAGCTCTGAGCCTTTTATTTGCACGAATGGTGTTCAGCAAGGCGCAGTTCTTTCGCCATTATTGTTTTGTGTATATATCGATGAATTACTAAGGTAAGGTAAGTATAGGGTTTAACGGCACACCAACACTAGTGTTTTATATGGTGCCTACTTAAGGAGGGGTAAATACGAGTACGAAAGGATAAGAAGGAGTCAAGGGTTAAAAATAACTAAATGAAAATTAAACCCATTAGTATTAATTGAATTATATATAATAATTTGAGAATTGTATGGTCTAAAATCTATAGAAAAGTCCAACTTCTCTTATGAATCCAAGTATCTTGGATGGATTCACCCTTTCAAACAATTCTGAAATAAATAAAAATTAAACCCATTAGTATTAATTGAATTATATTAATAGAATTATATATAATAATTTGAGAATTGTATGGTCTAAAATCTATAGAAAAGTCCAATCTCTCTTATGAATCCAAGTATCTTGGATGGATTCACCCTTTCAAATAATTCTGAAAGGGTTTGAACCCGGAAGAAGCGATTTCGGATCAAAATCAAATCAGCACATTCGATGAGAATGTGCTTGACAGTGTAGGCGCATTGACAAGGAATACATTCAGGGATGGGCTCATCCCTTAGTAGAAAGGCATGAGTTGTATAGGTGTGTCCTATACGAGCGCGAGCAAGAACGACCTCTTCTCTTCGGCTCTCTCTGCAGCTGTGTGGCCACTCCCCAAGTTGAGGCTGGATTTCGTAAAGTTTGTTTGGAATGGATTCATCCCACTGGTCCTGCCATTTTTGTTTAAAAAGTTTAACGACCTGCGGTTTTAAGTCTGTAAAGGGAATCTTGGTTTCAGACACTGGCTCATGTAGGGCTTCCTTTCCAGTCCTATCGGCTCTTTCGTTGCCTGGGATACCTATGTGACTGGGTACCCAGACAAACTCAACATTTTTTCCCAGCATGGATAAACGAGTAAGATTTTCTAAAATATCTACAACAATATGGCACGATAACAACTTATTCCCAATTGCCTCCAGGGCAGATAAAGAATCACTAAAAATTGTAAAATCCGCATTGGGATGGTGAGCAATAAGGCCCAATGCCATCCTTATTGCGGTAACTTCAGCTGTAGCCGTCACGTATAAAACTTTCAAGACGGACCAGGTGATCCGTCGTGCTACGTGTGTGACGGAAACCGCTCTGGTACCTGGAAATAAGTTGGTTTCTTTCAAGAAACCATACCAGGCGGCTGTTTATCATTTTCTCCATCCTTTTACAGATGCAGCTCGTTAAGGCAATGGGACGATAGTTCGTAGGAATGGTGTTATCCTTCCCTGGCTTGGGTATCGGGATAACTATAGCCTCTCTCCAACCATCTGGAAATGTTCCAGATTCCCAGATTCCATTAAAAATGTCTAAAAGTACTTCAAGTGATTCCTCTGGAAGGTGTTTTAAAAATTGATAGTGTACATCATCGGGTCCACTAGCTGTGTCATTCGATTTATGTATCGAATCTTCCAACTCCTTTAGTGTAAAAAGAGAGTTGTAATTTTCATGGTTATTTGAATTAGAATTAGGAATGTTTCGTTCCCGATGATGTTTAAATTTTTGAAATTTGGTACTATAATTATTGGCAGAGGAATTCTTTTGGAAGGCATCGCCTAGAGTATTGACAATGTCCTTCAAATTGGAGGCTTTGGAACCATCTGGTTTAATCAGATGTGAGAGAGTGTTGTCATTTTGCTTTCCCCTAATCCTACGAACCATGTCCCATGCCTTTTTCGTGGAAGTCTTGCTGTTTAATTTCGAAACAAAATCGTGCCAAGACTCACGCTTGCTGCTTTTGATGACGCGTCGAGCTTTGGCTAGGGCTACTTTGTACAGGTTTTTGTTGGCCTCAGTGGGCCGCATTTTGAACCTGTACAGTGCCCGTTTGCGCTCTTTGACAGCGTCACGGCATGCATCAGAAAACCATGGTTTATATATCCTTTTAGAATCCGTCGAGGATTTCGGTACATTTTGTGTAGCTATATTAATTATTGATTGTGTAAAAAAGGATACCGGATCTTCATCAATATTTTCTAAAGTATCTTTGTTGATAATGTCTCTGCATATAGAAGTAAAATTCGGCCAGTTGGCCTTATGGAGTTTCCATTTGGATACCCACTCAGCGGGCATAGGCCTATTGATATTTAAAAATATTGGAAAGTGGTCACTTCCACACTGGTCCTGACCAACTTCCCAATCAAATTCCATCAAAAGAGATGGAGAGCAGAGGCTAAGGTCTATGGCAGAGAAAGATCCGGTTCCAGGATGGAGATAAGTTTTAGATTTATTATTTAATATAGCAAGATCATTTTGTATGATGAAATTCTCCATCTTATGACCACTGTCGTTGGTGTCCTCACATCCCCATAAATCGCTGTGGGCATTGAAATCGCCAAGCAGCAAAAGTGGGGACGGAAGTTGACTGATCAAATGATCAATGTCTCTCTGTAAAATCTTGTAGCTTGGTGGTAGGTACAGAGAGCACAAAGTGATGGTTTTGTGGAGGGTAATTCTTATGGCTATAGCCTGAAGAGGCGTGTCAAGAGGAATGGGTTCATGGGGGACACCGTCTTTAACAAGCACAGATGCCCCTCCCACAGCTCTTCCGTCTCTTTGTGATAAAGTTGTTTCATTATACATGGTATACCCTCTCATTGACATTTGATCAGTCTCCTTCACGAAAGTTTCCTGAAGGCTAACAGCAATAGGTTGATGGTCATACAAAAGAGATTTGAGTTCGTCATAGTTGGACCGAAATCCTCGACAGTTCCATTGGATGATGCTAGGTGACATTGGGGGGATTGGTTGAAGCCCGAGGGTTCCGCCTTGGGCTGTTAGGGGCAGATGTGGGTTTAGAGGGAAGACGGACACTGTCAATGTCCATCTCCTCTAGGCTGCCGTATTTATTATGCAATTTTATGGGATCCTTAGATCCCTTAGGAGGTCTATGATTATGAGTTTTTACTTTAGTTATTACTGTTTCAGTTTTTTTTACTAGTCTCAGCGGGTTTTTTGTAAACAGTAGGATGGACAGGAGGACTGCACTGCGTTGACATATCTTTTGCCTTCTTGGTAGTAGTAGCAGGTTTTGGCACATCAATGGTCACCATTTTTGGCTGGGCGCTGCCATTTGGCCACGTGTAGTCGGTCTGGGTGTCGACTGACACTGTGGTCTTTTTGACAGCGCTAGCATAAGAGGGTTTGGTGCCCTGATGTGCCTCCACTATCTTTCGTGCCTCAGGGAACGAGATGTCTCTGGTGTGTCGGATCGTTTGGATTTGTTTTTCCTTGATCCATGTAGGACACAACCTAGAGAATGCTGGGTGGTCCCCTGAGCAATTGATACATTTGGTGGTCTGCTGGCAATCATCTTCCTTGTGGTCCTCCTGTCCACACTTCGCACATGCTGCAGTTCTTTTGCAGGTTGAATTACCATGTCCGTAACGTTGGCACTTGAAGCAGCGCAAAGGGTTTGGGATGTAGGGGTCCACGGAGACATTCAAGTATCCGACCTTGACAGCTTTAGGCAATTCAGAGCTGTCAAAGGTCAGGATAACCGTCCCCGTGGCTTTTCGAGTCCCATTGCGGTTCACAGTGATTTTTTTGGCATCGATTACCCTTTGTGGTTTTAACTCGTTAATAATTTCAGAGACCTCGCATTCTTTCAAATCAAAACATCGAATTACTCCTCTTTTGGTGTTGAGGGTTCGGTGAGGGGCGACTTGTATTGGAATGCCCGCGAGAAGTACTGATTTCAGTAGGCAACTCGCGTGGCTGGGTCGATCAACTTCAACAAGCAAGCTGCCAGACTGTATTTTCCTAATGTTTTTGGCGACACCAGCCAACCCCTCAATCCCTTTACTAATTGCAAAAGGACTTAGAGATGTCAAGGGTCTCTCTGGATTAGAAGAAGTTAAAACCAAGAATCTTGGCCATGAGGAACAAAGATCTTTGTCCGAGTCAGAGTCCGTGTCCGTTTCATTGGGTCTAGTCCGTTTAGAAGATAATCTTTCTTGAGTTTGTTTATGAGCCATGATATTATGATAAAATTTCTTCACTGGTGCTCCCCACCCACCATGGAGCCCAACATGGGGGCGTCAGCGGTGTGCGGCTCAACCAGCGCACATGACGCCAGGGATACACCAGTGTAATACTCAAATTAATAGTAAAAAGCTCAAAGAGCTGTTCACACATCAACTCAATTGACCTGTTAAGCAGCCGCCAGGGATAAATGAAAAAGAAAAGGGAAAAAACCATGTGGATAAGAATGAATGACAAGAAGTGGAATGAAAAAGCAATAAGTAATGAAAACAAATATCCCATGGCATGTCACCACAAGCCGATTGACTGGACCAGACCATTCCAGCCTCTCGTCTAGGTGAAATCCGGGCCAAAGTGGTGTGTTGCAGATATAGACCGCTCCACTCAACCACCAGGATCCCATCTTCCACCAACACGAGTCGCAACCCACGGCCAACAGGTTGCCCCCTGTTAGTCGCCTCTTACGACATGCAGAAGGATGCAGTGGACCTATTCTACCCCCGGACCCACAGGGGTAAGGATATTTGTCAAAACACTATTAATAATTCCATATTCGAACCAGACCCGATTAAATCTTATCAAAATTTTGAAAAACTTCTTATTTTTGCAGCAAACAAATCAATCCCTTCTACAAAAATTAATAATAATAAACTTAAATCTCATCCTTGGTGAAATGACTCTTGCACAATAAGTATTAAGAAAAGGAATACGACCAGGAATAAATTTTTCCATTCCAAATCCGAAGAGAATTTTATTCTTTTCAAAAAAGAAACAGCAAACGTGAAAGTTACCATTAAAAAAGCTAAAGCTAGTTTCTGGCAAAATATGTGCAGTGATTTAAATAAATCTAACTCAAGTAAACTATGGAGTACTGTAAATAAAATTCAAGATAAACATTCCTTCCTTAATTAATCCAAAAGATATGCCCATTCTAATAAAGAAAAAAGCAAACATTTTAGTTAATCATTTCTCACAAATCAAAATACTTCTCTTCCTGATCATTAAGACTTTTCTTCTCTCTATAAATCTATGGTCTGTGTGAGGGAGAATTCGTAATTGGAGGGATGGGGGATTGGGGGATTTGGGCAGCTGCTTGTGCATAGGACATGTTTTCCGTTTTCTGAATAGTTTTGATCTGTTGAGCATTTCTGTAAGCTTTGCAGCCCTTGAAGGTAGCACTGTGGTTTTGGTAGTTGGTTTACAAGATGCATATGGGTGCCTTTCCCCACAATTGGCACATGCCGTGGTGTCTAGGCAGTAATTTGCTGTCCGTTGCATCAATAGCATTTGACTGGTGGGGCTACATACTTTTTCACATTATGAGCTTGGAAACCTATTTGTACCTTTGTGGGCAAAGATTGAGAGGCAAATGTCAATTCAATTGATTTGTGTTCTTTGGTTATTGAGCGAAGTATGGATGATTGTGCTATGTCAAGTTTATTTATGTTGTATTGATATGAATTGATTATAGCCGGAATGAGTGAGTTGAGTGTATTTTCCCCATAATGGTTTTATTAACACCCCACGATGTTTTCATTGATGTTTCTGATTAGGTTAGATATTTTTTGGCATTTAGTGCTTCCATAATTTGTGTTTTCATTCCAATTTAGTCACATATTATTCCCAGGTATTTGGTTGATTCATGATATGGTATACTGATGTTATTTAAAAAGACGTTATTGTGTATTAATGCTTCCGAAAATTATTGCTTTAGATTTGAGGGGAGAAAATCTTATTCCAGCTTGATTGGTACATTTACTATTTTTATTGATTTTTCCCTGTATGATTTTTGTTAAATTATTTGATTGTCTACCCTATGTCTATAGAGTGTTTCATCGGCATAAACTGATGCATTTTTTGGAAGAGGATACCAGATACCATTGTATTCTATTATTGATTATGGTTTCAAATATTTTTGATGCGGTGGAGGTTAAACTAGGTATATATAAGGAGGGAGTGTGTGGGTCAAGCTTCGGTTTTACTATTGGTATTTTTAATGTAGATTTTCATGCTTCAGGGATGGATGGATGGATGAATGTGGATAACCATAAGTATAGGGCGAGCAAGAATAACCTCCTCTCCTCGGCTCTCTCTGCAGCTCTGTGGCCACTCCCCAAGTAAGGGCTGAATTTCGTGAAGTTTGTTTGGGATGGATTCATCCCACTGGTCCTGCCATTTCTGTTTAAAGTCATACAGCATGAGGCGTAAGCGTCACATATTCACTGGCATAGAAGGAGACGTTCTAGACGAGGACACCAATCCCAATCAAGACTACCAGCTTCATATACCAATGGAATGACTCGACGGAATTTACATTGCAAGGAAACAACATCAGACCCCAGAATGCCTTAAATCCCTCAAGTAAAGAATTTCTGTCCTTCGTCGTCGCTAGGGATACGATGGTCATATACCACCCCCCTGGCCACAACCACTGTCTCAACAAGGGTGGGCGACCCATGACCACTTCCATGTCGTCTACATCAACCGTACCCACACGAGTGCTGACCGCAAATACATCGCCTTACGCAACGCCTACTCCAAGTACAATGATGGAAATCGACCCCTCCCCTACACAACCGTCAAAATGCCAGCTAGCATTCTATACTACGTGCAATCCGAACCGAGACAAGTGTGGAGAGATGCTTTGAACGAGTTTCGCGGCGTGTCGGAAAACATGGAAGGAGCCGAAACAGAAACAGTCTACAGCGTCGAAACGAGCACAGATTTGATCACGGCTGCAACGAGGCAAAGTTTTGTCATAACCTCTCCAATGTCCTAAACAAGAAGATTCCGAAAGTGAACTGTTTTGTGTTGGAAGGTCCTTCTAATGCCGGAAAGTCCTGTATGCTTTGTCCTCTCCGAAACATCGCTACCTGCTACGGAGAGATTCATCCAGGAGACAATGGTCAGTTTACCTTGAAGAACTCTTTAGACAAGAGCTTGATCTATATTGATGAACCTTCCTTCACAACAAAAGCAATAGAACAGATGAAAATCCTTCTGGAGGGAGGAGTAACCTACGTTAAGAGGAAGCATCGTGAAGAAGAACAAGTGATGACAACTCCGCTAATCATCACCAGCAACAACCCTTTGTGACACTTCGCTGGGGAGCAGGCGGAAGCTATCAAATCTCGCATCTACCGGTGGCAGCTGAGATAGAACTGCCCCTTCCTCAAGCACTGTAGAAAGGAGGTACACGCTCTGGCATGGATCAACAAAATGAAGAAATACACAGACAAACATGAGAATAGAATGGACAATCAGTTACAGGAAGCTTTGAAGAATCTCAAAAGGAAGAGAGAAGAGAGTATAGATCTTTTCTCTACTGATGTAGAAGAGACACAGCTTCCGGTACCTCACAACACACCAGAACAGATTCAGTCACCTGATTCGACAGTAGACTCGGTGTTTGTCACAGATGCTTAACTGTTGGCTATGACACCTACAAGTGATTTGTGTTACGCCTGTGAAATTGAGGATCCATCCCAGAAACATCACACCTGCATGTGGGTTAAACCGGATGAAACAATGGAGTTGGACACAAGCAATGAAGTTACGGTGGTTCCTGAGACTCAATTTGGTGATACTTTGGAGCTGACACAAACAAGTACACCCAAGAGACTGAGATTGGAGTTGTCGCAAGATTAAGTGAAATATTTCGTGTTACGATGAAAAATGTGTGTTACGTTCCAAATAAAAAGGAACGGCAGGTTGAAGTCCGCAGTTGTAATGCAGTAACCGACGCGGACCCAGCAGCCTTTCAGAATCCGGAATGCTGGGTCTTTAGCACTGAAGAAGTAAGAGAGCAACAAGGCAAAGACAAGGACCTTAGCGCCCTACTCCGATGGCTGAGCATTGCAGAGGAGCCGGAGGAAGGCACCCTGTTCTCCTCAAGTCCTGCATCTAAGTACTACTGGATCAACAAAGAAAGTATTGGTTTAGTTTGGCTCAGAATGTGGAAAACTATGTAGCATCCTGTAGCACGTGCAACCAAAACAAGAAGGCTACCCGCCAAGGGAAGGGCGCAATGAGATCATACCAAGCAGGCGCGCCTATGGAGCGGGTACACCTCGATTTCCTTGGACCGTTGCCGCATACCTCTAGGAGGAACGAGTATGTGCTCATGATGGTTGATCAATTTACCAAATGGGTCGAGTGCATACCTCTCCCCTGTCAAACTGCCGAGGTAACAGCAAGAGCAGCTGTAAATGAATTCTTCTCCAGGTTTGGATACCCTTTCCAAGTTTTCTCTGACCAGGGGAGAAACTTCGAGTCACGCCTCTTCACTGCATTGTGTTAAGCTCTCCGCATCCATAAGGCACACAAAACGCTTTACAGACCATCTGCTAATGGACAAGTGGAGAGATTCAACCGTACGTTAATGGACGCAGTACGCTGTTTCCTTGGGAAGAACCAACACCAATGGGACATGCATTTGTCGCAGGTGGCCGGTGCACTCAGGGCTTCAGTCAATAGAAGCACAGGTTATACGGCCAATAAACTCATGCTGGGGGGGGGAAAGTAAATGTACCGGCACACCTGATGTTCCCTCACCATACAGGAGGAAGAGTTGAGGAAGCGGATTACGTTGCCCAACTAACGAGTGAGATAGGCCGTGCCCATGATGTTGCCCGGACTAAGCTCCAAACCTCGCTGTGTCGCATGAAACGTAATTACAATGTCCGCTTAGTTAAAAGGCCGTATAAGAAAGGGGATGTGGTGTATATCCTAGATACCGTCACCTTGAAGGGGAAATGTCGGAAGCTGAGTCCCCACTGGATAGAACCAGCGGTCATCATAAACCGCATATCCGACTTTCTAATCAGAGTGCAACTGAGAAATGCGCTCTTCGTCGTCAACCACGACCGCATCAAGCCCTGTAAAGACCGGGATCAGCCAAAGTGGGTAGCGAATTGGCAGAAACAACCGCAAGAGGGACAAGAAGAAGTCAAAGATGACGAAGAGTTATATTGCATTTGCCACCAACCTTGTCACGGGCGTTTCATGATTCAGTGCGACTTTTGTCATGAATGGTACCACGGCACTGGCGTGAACGTCACGGTGACAGATGCACTCAGTATAGATAAGTACCGGTGTGGGCGCTGTAGATCACAACATTAAATATACACCAAGTGTTACTCTGATTTCAGGATGGCAACTCGTAATTAGAGTGGTATTGTGGCCAGGGCAATGAGGGAGGGTCATATACCTGCTAAGTCCCTTGATTGGTCATATACCTGCTAAGTCAGTTGATGATGTGCCCCAGAACAACGGGGGCATAGCGAGTAGAAGCATCAATCCACCAGGTGACTAAAGCGAAAGCGAGAAAGGAAGGTAAGGTAAGGTAAGTATAGGGTTTAACGGCACAGCAACACTAGTGTGTTATATGGTGCCTACTTAAGGAGGGGTAAATACGAGTACGAAAGGATAAGAAGGAGTCAAGGGTTAAAACTAACTAAAAATTAAACCCATTAGTATTAATTGAATTATATTAATTGAATTATATATAATAATTTGAGAATTGTATGGTCTTAAATCTATAGAAAAGTCCAATTTCTCTTATGAATCCAAGTATCGTGGATGGATTCACCCTTTCAAACAATTCTGAAAGGGTTTGAACCCGGAAGAAGCGATTTCGGATCAAAATCAAATCAGCACATTCGATGAGAATGTGCTTGACGGTGTAGGTACATTGACAAGGAATGCATTCAGGGATGGGCTCATCCCTTAGTAGAAAGGCATGAGTTGTATACGAGTGTCCTATACGAGCGCGAGCAAGAATAACCTCCTCTCCTCTGCTCTCTCTGCAGCTCTGTGGCCACTCCCCAAGTAAGGGCTGAATTTCGTGAAGTTTGTTTGGGATGGATTCATCCCACTGGTCCTGCCATTTCTGTTTAAAAAATTGGACGACTTGAGGTTTAAAGTCTGTAAAGGGGACTTGAACCTCAGTCACATTCATGTTGAGGCCTTCCTTGGCAGCTCTGTCTGCCCTTTCATTACCAGGGATACCAACATGGCTTGGTACCCATACAAACAAAATATCCTTGCCACGATCTGTCAATTGAGAATATAAAAGCACAACATTTAAAATAAAACCATTACGTAAATTACTCCCTGTGATTGCCTCCAGGGCAGACAGTGAGTCGGAAAATACAACGAAACGCTTTTTACTGGATTTGGCAATAAGTGCAATGGAAAGAGCTTTAAGCTCAGCGTGGAAAATTGACAGTGGAGGTGGTAGGCTCATGTTAAAAACACATTTCCCCATAATGGCTGCAGCTCCAATTTTAGCGAGAAAGGACCAGCAGTGGTTGCGGTTGGCAGCTAAGACAGCGCTGTCCCTGCAGCTCCAGGGCCGGGAGTGGATACACCACAATGTATTCCCTATCGGCCTGCCTAGCAGGGGGCGTGTCCAAGCTCCGTTGCCAGCCAGACCAAGCAAGGACTGCAGGCTCCCTTTAGACCCGTCCTTGCCGCATGTTTCGGTTAATAAGGGCGCCAGTGACCCTGAGCCGACGTTGCAGGCGTCCTCAGGGCGGCCTGTAGCTAGTTCAGGGAGGGGCATGGGCAGCAGCCACCCTGACTCAGCAGGGCCAGGCTTAGTGCCCATGTTTGGGGCCTCTGGAAAAGGGTCACCCTATGCTATGGGTGGCGCTGGAGCAGAGGCTTCAACGTCTTTAATGGAGCTGGAACATACAGGGAAATGCTCAGATTCCAAACCTGTATCCATCCTGGGTCAGTTGTTGGGTAGGGGGGAGGATTTCAATCTTCCAGGTTCCCCCCTTAGTAACCCTCCCCCTACCACTGGTATGGGGCCTTCATGTCCTCCACATAGGCAGATGGAATGTATCAAAGGCCCAGGTGTCGCTGATGCTTTGGCTGGTCCTGATGTAAGACCCCCTTCCAAGACCAAGCGGGCCGGCAAGAAAGCCCAAATGCAAGGAAGGCAAAGGCACGTGGTCGAAAACAGCCGGCTGCGCAGGCAACTGCAACGCTAGAACTGACAATTACATTGACTGTCAAGCGGCAAAAGGGGGATTGCAGGGTCATCCAAGTCGAGGGAGGCACACAAGCCCATGACCATCGGCAACGACCCTTACCCCCAATTATCAGCCAACTCACGACTCCTGGTGGTGCAGGGTGGGTCCCAGGGGGCTGTAGGCGAGACGCCCCGAGGGGACATGGACGGCCACAAGGGGAAGTCCACACCTAGATATCCCACTCCTGGGTGTGGGGATTCGTACGGGTCTCCGAAGACGCATAGCTTTAACAAGCATGTCCCGGAGGTTTTCAATGAAGGCCTGGACCCCATGGATGTGACAAGGCAGCGATTGTCTGTCCTCCATGTGATCGCCAACTACCTGCTGGGGCCGGGCTGAGACTTAAAAACCTTGGTCCGCCTCGCAGAGGGGTTAGGTGGTTTTAGATGCTAAAGCCTGAGAGAACCCACGGGATTTTTGAAGGAGGCAACGCGGGAGTTCTGTCGGGTCCACGAGGATCCGGTTACTCATAGCTTCTGTTTAAGGCCCCCAAATTCGCCCGCGGTCCTCCTCCACTGGCAACCTCTGATGGCTCCGTGAGAGGGAGCTTGTCTGGGACTTGGGCCGTCGGCCTGCACAGTGTGGTAGGATCGAGGGGAGCGGGGCGGGGCAGAAGACTGCCAAACCGGAACCTCAGCTTCCCGTGGCCTTCGATTCCCACTTCCACATGGACAGGGCCCTGACTTCCCTGGGCCTACCACGGAATTGGGGGTGCTGTGGCCAAATATTGCGACCCTGCCACTTACCCCAGTGTCGATGAAATCATCGACCTGGAGCAGCAACAAGTGAGGGTCGCGATTGGTCTCCATCCCAAGCATGCAGCGAAGTGCACATCGGACCAAATCAGGGTTCGACGTTAACTTTTTCAAGAGCTGGACCAGTGGTCCAGTAACTCTTGAAATCTACTTGACCTGACCTAAATTGGACTAGACATGCTAAAAACGGAATAAAGCATGGCAGTGGTAAAATAACTTGAAAAGTCATTGTAAGATTAACAGTTTAATGATTTAAAAACAAAACAAAAAAGTATAACTGTAAAATGAACATTGGCACTAACTACAGGGTTCTCCGCAGGGCCATTCAGCGTCGTGGCACCGCTATGCCTTCATCAAAGTCATAAATAAGCCGCTATCACTTAAATACAGTGCTATGCCTTAAACTCCATCTGCTACGCTTTGGTATACTGTGCCTAATAGCCAGGGTGGTTGTATGGTGCGCGTCTGTAGTAAGCGTGGCTGGGACCGCCGCGCGTTACTCTAATCTTGACTTTGAAGGTCATTATCAGAATGAGGCTCGACACACGCATAATTGCCCTGACCCCCCCGTTATGACTTCGCGCCTTTGGCACTTGCCGCTCCGCAATCGGTAATGTAATTTTCAGGGTTTTTTGAAAAAGGCCACTTTCATCCCTGATTATTGTACTTTGCTCTGTAAACATGTCTAAGAAATATGTGAAACGCCCTGCTGGGCTTATGGATCAGTTTGTGATAAAAACTGGCTCATCAAAATGTGCTGAACCCTCAGCAGCAGAACCAATTCTGCCACCTCCTAAGAGGTCTAAGCATCGGTCAACTTGGTTTAACCCTGACTGGAAGAAAATGGTAATTATATAACAATTTAAAGCTCAGATAATTTTATTTTACTTTTTTGAAATATATCTGGATATGTATGTTTAAAAAAATAATTTGTTTTGTTCTTTTCTTCAATTTCAGGCATGAGATGCCACTTGTGCATTGTGCACCAGAGGCGGCCAAAGTATTTTAGTATTTTTTGCTTATAATGTTAAAATAAATTACCCAAAGGTACTTTGTAAAGAAGACATTCAAATGCAGGAAATGAGGTCTACAAATACTGATTTAAAAAAACAATCGCTACTCGGAATGGGGTACCCCCCTCCCGTATCGGTCCGAGGGGGTTCGGAATGTCCAGGGTGGGGTCCAACTCCATCATCATACGTTGGGCGGGGTGTATTGACGTACGTCACCGCTGTGGTCCAAGGGCCTTAACGTGACGGCGTTTCATTAAAGCGTATGACACCTCTGAGGAGTTTGGCCCTTAACGTTTCAGCGTGAGTAAATCACGTATCCCCGGACCGCCCTGGCCTTTTAGACGGCAACTTGTTGCCCAGCGGTCGAGACGCTAAGAAGCAAAACCCACGAATAAGACAAGTAACGTCCGAAGTTGACCAAGAAGACTGAAGTAAACGAGCAAAGTAATACGACCGACCCTACAACAGCAGAAGGTAAGCAGGCTTGGGAAATTACTGTAATGCCAACACTACAACACACAAAGGCAGCAACTACTTACACAACTAAATAAACAAAACATACAACATACTACCCACCACATCTTAAAAGAAAACACCATCCGCGCACACCTCATCAAATACATCCATAGTACGACACGTTTTCATCCTCCATAGTTTGCATTCTAGTATCATCATCATTATCATACAGATCATAGCTAGAATTTACATCATAATGGAAATCATAGCTCACCAATCCCTCTCAACACACCCTATAACCCAACCCCAACCCCAAGCCAAACCACACCCACCCATTTAAGTCACAGGAGCGAATGAAGTAGCAATCATATCAAACACTGTAAAAAAATCAATAATATTACCATTACTAACATCGTTGTTTTTTGGCACAACTTCTAGTACCATACTATCACTGACATTAGCACATTCTATCCAGGAATCTCTAGAGCCATTTTTAATTCCTTCTTTAATGCACTGGAGCGGCCCCCAGTAGCGTGAAACCTTCTTCCAAGCAATTTTCTTACACCCTCTTATAGGAGCACTCATCATTCATTAAAATAAAACATTGAAAATATTAAAAAGTCAAAAATAATTCACAGCAACCTGTACATGGCTCCGGCTAGAAACAAGGTTTATTTCGAAATCTCTCTCTCTCTCTCTCACAAGTATTCATAGCCATTTCGGTTAAGCAATTCGCAGTTGAATCTCCCTCTGACTAAATTGTTACGCCAAGACGCGAGTGACCACTGGCTTAATCAATCGTTCCATATATCTCTCATCGTTACCTGACGCTGTGTATATAAATCTTATAAAGGGTGTGACAAATTCTCCAGGGGAATGTCATTGGTCTTGGTAGACAGCAAGGGCATATTACTTGCCTGCTTTTTGTCAAGACTTGCTATTGTTGATAACTATAGGACAATAGTTGGTATGTATATCCAGGCAATAATAGATAAGTGGAAATAGGAGGGTAGGAAGGCAACTTTCAGTTACCCCCAATCTCACCAGCAAGCGCTTATACAGGAAAAACGTCAGCTCAGATAATGAACGGTATACGCGCTTTTCTTAATTCAGTGTTCAATTTCCCGTTGTAAAAGCCCCACTCTCTGAACAAAAGCAGTGTTCTGAACTAAATCCTCATGTCCAGTGCGGTCATGAGGGGGCAGCAGCATCTTTGATTATAAAGTAAGCCCTTGTAGAGGAGAGAAATGAGAGGAAGCCTCGACTCTATCTAACTTTAACAAAGTATTGATGGCCAAACAATTGGCAAAGGTAAGCAAGGTTATTAATCGGACACAAAAGAGGGAATGTTATGCGAATACAAACTTGACCTGCTTAAACAAAGGGAAGCCCGTTATTAAGGACAATGCATTAGACGAAAGGATGAAACGGCAGCAAGTGGATCTGGAAGCAAGTACAAAATGAGATGAATGAACTTCAAACCACAAATAAATCGATGGAGACAATCTTAAATGATTTTGATCAGAATTAATTGATCTCAACTTACGAGGGTTCTAGAAGCTATTCAGATGAATGCAAGCTTGACATATATTCTTGTACAATTGAATGTCGCCTGGACAAAAAAAAACCTGCAGTCATAGAATCGGTTGCCCGCAAGGTCAACTATTGTCCATATCAATTACGAAAGACTTGTTCTGTCACGAAAACAATTAGGAGAAGTGTGGGCGGAAGTTCATGGGGTATGAGGCTGCTGGTGCAAAAAGGGAATCTTTGGGTGCTGGGTTTGCGGGGCATAGAAACTTAGTCTGCACAGGACACTCTTAAGGTGCATAGAGAAATACTTGAAAGTCATGATGCCGTTCTAAATAAAGTATCTAAGTTGGTTTTACAACACTTTTCTTCTACTATGTTTAGACCGCACAGCAACAAAAACAAATTCCACCAACTCTTAGAGAATAATAGTGGGGATGCTCTCCCCTCTATACTTGCCAATTGGGATGATCTAGTTCAAAGCACAAATCATCACTTGGAAATTTATGCAATTTTTTATGCGGCCTCCACTCGCTTGTCAATTTAGCTACAACATGTCAATGAACTGTTGTCGGGGTGGAAAAGTGTTTAAAGGTGGGCCACCTATTTTGGATAGCTTGTTTTGTAGAGATTCTGAGACTTACCGGCATATACGTACAGTTTGCAAGGCTTATGCAATGGGAGGTGAAGATAAGTCTGGTTGATTTGTTCCGTTCACTTTACATTAAATACTTTTTAGACGAGAATGGTCTGTTAAGCCTACCTATCCTACCATACAGAGACAGTCGCTTTCTCCAATGCTAGTGGGGGTTTTTTTCTCTCCAGAAACATATGGTCAGGTTCCTAGAATCATACTGCTCACTGGACTGACTTTTAAAGGCTGTTCTTTATGACCTGAAAGTTTTGGGTAGTTCTTTTTGGAAGACAAATCTGTGCACATACCAGATATGAATCACCATTGTCAGGAGCTGATAAGAAGCACAAAGAAAATTTGTCAAAGAAAAGGTGGCAAAGGGGGAGGAAGCTGCAAGAATAAAACTGATGAAAAAATAACAGTGTGCGAGTAGGATCATTCATCACGGTCTCTGGCGTCTTTCTCTTTCTTTTTACGCTAGAGCAGCTCTTATCTACTAGTTTTTTTAAACTCTCTTGTAGTTGCACTCAAAAATTGAAAATAATCCAACTCATCATGTTCAATCAATAGATGCATATTTATATCACAAAGGATTGTTTCAGAGATTGCGTAACCAGGCGCCGTCCAACTTCTTCGTCACTTCTTTTCTCATCTCGCCAACGCCCTGCGACCGCGTATCACTTCTCTTCGACACCGGTAGCAAAATAAGTACCTTTTTTTTTTGCACCAATTAAATCACATAGTATTCTATGTTTCACTTAGTTTTTTTCGCATATATAACCACGCTGTACTACGCACACCATTATAACTCCCTTTTCTATGGATTTTTGTGGTATTGAAAGTAGTATTTTCGGAGGTGGATCAAGTCCATTTATAGTAGTCTTTGTATTTTTCACCAGTGTTTTAAGTTCTGTGTTCCATTGAACATCGAGTTTGTTCGCAATTGTCCTTAGTTTTTTTTTGTATTTCCAAAGATGAATTTTGATAATTTTGAAGACAATATTATCTTGGATACCCTCCACGTTCCTCCCCCCACCTCTTTGCCCTCCCTTCCAATGCGAGTCTTGTTTAACAGATAAAACCTCCTTAGTGAGTTCCAAATGACAACTCCCAGTACAATCCATTCATTCTTCCAACTAAACTCAACTCCCCTCCAATTTGGCCAAATACAACCAAGTGGAAATTTACAAACATATCTCATCCATAATAGGGCCAACTTACAGAATTCATAAAACTGGTTACTCTCTCACTCTATCTGTGAATCAACTAAAAGAATATCAACTCCTCACACTGAAGCTGTTGGGTAATATCTCAATCATTACTTAAACACAAAACAAAAGAAATTCTCTTAACAAAGGTATCAATCATGATGTAACTACACAAATAGCAGAATCGGAAATACTACAAGCCCTAGAAATTTACAATGAAACAGAAGTCAGACGATTGGATAAAGTCAACCCGACTAGGTCGGTTGAACTAACATTTGCTTCCCCCATCCTCCCCACGTCCCAATGTCCAAATAGGATACATGACAAACAATGTCTGATCTACTCAATCTCAATGGAATTTATCTAAAGCAAATTGGTCACTATGCAATGTAACAATCGATGATAGAATATAAGGCTCTAACCCAAATATCCTGCAGCCCATCATGCCATTCCTTTTTTTAGTTTAAAATAAACAATAGAAACTTACCCCTGGTTGATGGAATGAAGAAAGTTCGAATAGTATTCTAAAAAAAATAAAGCAGCCAGAAACAAATATTTTCATCATAAGACCGATAAAAACATTCTGTTTAAACAAGAAAGAGCTTAAGTGAAATTAACCTTAAAAAGGCAAAATCTCTATATTGAGAAAATAAACGTAGCAATCTTATAGCCTAAATTCTTCTAAACTATGAAACGATGTCAACAAACTTCAAGGAAAATATTTCTCACACTTGGGCTGCTCCAGGGCATAAAAGAGACAAAGAAAAATAGCCCTAAAGATCCCATTATTGTGGCATGGGGATTACTTAATAGAAAGAATTAGGAAGGGATAGTAGAAAAACTAAAAAGTGCTTAGGATATGATTGAGGGTGAGTGAGTGAGAATACGGTTTAGCGGCACAACAACACTAATTTGTTATATGGCGCCTAGAAAGCAAAATAGATAAGATTGACCTGATTAAGCAGCCGCCTTCTAAGATAAATGAAAATGGAGATGAAAAAGATAAAAATAGAAACGATTACGCGAGGGCAAGTCGCCACCAGCCGGTTGACTGAACCAGGCCATTTCAGCCTCTCGTCTTGGCGAAATAATCCGGGCCAAAGTAGCGTGTTGCAGATATGGCCCTCAAAAGGACCGCTCCACTCAACCACTTGGATCCAATTGCTCACCGACACGAATCGCAACCCACGGCCAACAGGTTGCCCCATAGGGCTTAACGGCACACCAACACGTATGTGTTATATGGCGCCTAGAAAGGTGAATAGATAAGTTTCACCTAATTAAGCAGCCGCCTTCTAGGATAAATGGAAAAAAGAGAGACATCCAAGTGGATGATGATGAAAAATGATACAAATGCATACAATATCCTAGAGCAAGTCACCAACAGCCGATTGACTGGACCAGGCCATTCCTAAGTGGTGTGCTGCAGATATGGCCCTCGCATGGACATCTCCGCTCAACCACCGGGAACCCATTGCCCGCCGACACGAGTTGCAACCCATGGCCAACAGGTTGCCCCCTATTAGTCGCCTATTACGACATGCAGGAGAATACAGTGGGCTTATTGTGCCGCCGGGCCTACAGGGAGAGGCAAGTCAAGAGTGTCACCCGTTAAAGCTACAACGATACCACGTCTAGAGCTAACGGCGGCTACAGTATCACTAAAGATTGGTGAGATATTAAAGGCGGAGATGTCTTCATATTGTGTCACATATCACACAGACTCAACGACAGTGTTATATTACATAGACAGCAAAATGAAACGGTTTCCGATATTTGTCGCGAATAGAGTACTGCTTATTCATGACCATTCCAATCCCAGGCAGTGGAAATATGTACAGACATCCAGCAATCCAGCAGATTATGCTTCAAGAGGGATGAAAGGTCAACTTATGCTAGAGTGTGCGAAAGGGTTTGAAGGTCCTACAACAACCAAAAAGAGAATGGCCTCAGCAACCAGTTGTATTACAAAACGAATATGAAACAGATGTAGACTGCCCATTGTCTAGTCATGCATCGGTTACCAGGGCAACAAGCGACAGTACATATGGTCTTGCAAAGCTCATATCTCACTAGTGTGATTGGCATCGCTTGAAGAAGGCAACTGCTCATTTTCTGCGGATTAGAAAATTATTGTTCAGAGCAAGATATTAAGTTGAAGATACCTCTGATGGTTTCAGAGCTTGATGAAGCAGAAATTTCGATATTGAAATTTGTACACTCACAGAAATTTGAACATGAAATTGACACATTAAGAAATACTCCTCCTTCACGAGGCCGAGTACACAACAAGACACTTAAGAGAAGCAGTTCTGTGTATCGTCTGGATCCTTTCTGGGATCAGAACGGATTGCTTAGAGCTGGAGGACGTCTGCGAGAGGCACAGATAACAGACACCTCTTGCTTCCCTCTAGTGATGATGTAGTAACGCTGATAATGCGGGATATTAATTGGAGATAAGGACATGTTGGCCGTTATCACGTGTTAGATGAAATAAGAGAGCGTTATTGGGTGACAAGGGCTAATTCAGTTGTTTGGCGTGTAATCTACGACTGTATCCCATGCACCGGAGTGGATTATTTTGGATCGTGCCTTACAAAG
Organism: Urechis unicinctus; assembly: GCA_034190875.2. Lineage (NCBI taxonomy): Eukaryota > Metazoa > Annelida > Polychaeta > Xenopneusta > Urechidae > Urechis > Urechis unicinctus. The sequence goes on along the minus strand of CM067358.1, from coordinate 67,404,795 downwards.
GAAGGACGAACACGCTGAAAAGATATGGAGTTTCATTTACTTGTTTAGCCAGTAGGGCCGTCCATGTTGCAACAGCAAACTCAACGGATACAGATTCTTGCCTACACGCCATAAGGAGATTTGTTGCTCGGCGAGTACTGGTCAAGGAGCTTTTGTCGGATAATGGCACCAGTTTCGTGGGCGCAGATAAGGAACACAGATATGCTGTGCAGAAGATAAACGAGTCTGACAACAAAGTCATCTCACTCGTCGACCAATACATAAACTTGTATAACTTCTATCCATCGAAGAGCAGCAAAGTTGTAAATAATATGCGCGTGATAAATTGAGCGTATCCGCCTGGATCAAAACAAAGTAATATCGTGAAGAATGATATCATAAGATCTATGTATTGCAATGGTACAACATGTAATCAGTTTATACTATGTGAGTTGCTAAAGGTAACTATATGGTTGGAATGTTGTTTATTTTTGGTACTGCATTTGCAATTGATCTTGTTTGATGTTAAACTATGTCGTTTAAGAGGCCGAGGATGTAAATGCATTTCTCGGTCATTGGTTTAATTTGTGACGTAACATCTTGGGCGTGGCGGCCAGTTCTTCTAAAAGGGTTGCGCTCGGGGTTTTAAACATAGTCGATCAATCATTCTTTTCGTGCTGACCGTCCAACGGAAAGGAAGGTAAGGTAAGTATAGGGTTTAACGGCACACCAACACTCATGTGTTATATGACCCACAGGGGGACGCAAAAAAGAGCAATATGCGGCAGGTCGCATGGCAAATGCTCTGCTCAATAATAATGAACGGGATTTCTGTCAGGTGAAACTCCAAAATCGAAGTCTCTCGTTGATAACGTTCAAGGGGACGAAGGTATCTGCTCTTTGTTCAAAGACAAATATGAAGAATTTTACGACGAATCTGAATTGTGAGAAGTTCAGGAACTTCTCTCAATGGACATCCATTGCCAGTGCAACGTGGGCAACTGTACCGCTGTTCACTCAGTTAATGCAGATCAAGTAAAAAGGGCAGTGGGTAGGCTACAGAATGGAAAGTCTGATGCAATTAACTCATTTTCATTGGATCATATCATAAATGGCTGAGATTAACTGTATATCCATTTGTCATTGTTATTTAGCGTTATGATGTCACATATGTATTCCCCCGAGGGCATATTGCTATCCACACTCGTCCCTATCCCCAAGAATAGGAAGAAATCGATGAATGTTAGTAAAAACTACCGATCCATAGCCATTAGTAGCGTAGTAGGGCAATTGCAAGTAACTTGCAATTCGGATTCAAACCATCTCATTCGACGGCGCAATGTACATTTGTCTTCAAAGAAGTAATTCAATACTCTCCATGTTATGTGATGGTATTAGATGCCTCTAATGCTTTTGATCGCGTTGATTATATTAAACTGTTTATGCAGTTACGCAAGCAAGGCATGTGTCCTACCACAGCTAAGATGATGTTGAACATGCAACGATTGCGCGTGCAATGGTATGGTGAAATATCGGACAGTTTTAGCTGTACAAACGGCGTGAAGCAGGGCGCAGTGCTGTCTGTGTTTATATGGATGAACTACCCATCCGTCCGTCACACACTAAAGTTGCATGTCATATTGGTCATAAATATTTTGGGGCACTTGGTTACGCTGATGATCTGTCGTTAATTGCACCCTCATTGACAGCCGCCAAGACAATGATTGAAACATGAGCAATTTCTCAACGAAGAGTACTTTATTAGTTTTCAATGATAACCTGTGCGCTGTATATTTAAGGCTGAATTGTTGCATTATTCCTATTACCTATGTCGGTAAGGACTTTAAATTAGAACATACTACATTCATATTATTAGTATTAGTGTCACAAACACATTTGTTGATGTCAAGGTTTGGGTAAGGTAAGGTAAGTATAGGCATTTTTTGTGCGGTGTAGAGGTGTTAGTGGTGAGGTCTGAACGTGGCGCTAAGTTATTGATTGAAAGAGGGTTGTCCATGATTGTGTGTAAAATGAAATGTAAATGATGATAAAGGAATGGCAGTGCGACAAGGAAACAAAAAAATGGAAATAAGAATAAATCAAGTTCCCAGCGATTTTTTCAAAAGGGGAAGGCTGTGTAACTGTAAGGGAATTAAAGGCCGATTTAATAATATGAGTCATGATATGATATAAAAAGAAAACAAAATGTAAACTTATCGAGCACTCCCGTTCCGGAAACAATCCTCTAAATAAAAGCGATCGTCGAAATGGCGAATTTTTCAAGAGAAAATATATGGCGGCAAAATGACAATACACAACAGGCAGAGACAGCGAGAGCTGTTGCTCTGTCGGGAGCTGAACTGCGGTTTTGTTTGCTGCGTCCTTATAGAATGCGAATCTTTCTGTTGATTTAATGTAGTTTATTGTTGTGTTTATAATTTGTTGGTGAAAAAGATTTGTAATTTGATTTCGAAGTTTAATAAGTATTAGTTTGTTGATTAATGTTATCTATTGCAGCAGAAGAAAACGTTTTGAGATGTTTCATCCATGTGACAAATATTACAGTGCGAATGTATAGTTGTCGGAATTATACTGTGCTATGTAAAAATTTAGAGGTGGAGTGTTCAAAGCTATAGCGGTTAATAAGTTATCCGTATGGATGTTGGCATGGAATACTGATGATTTATATTTGATGATTGTAGGAATCTGTGTGTATTGTGTGCGTGTAAGATTCCACAACTCGTGCCATTCGTTACTTACATATTTGTTAATGATATTATAAATGTGATGATTTATCAAGTGGCAACGATTCTATGTTTTCTGTATGAGCTTGACTGGTTGGCCTGTCTGCAGATTCGTTGCTTGAAATTTCGGAGTTGGATGGAATCGATTCAATAATTATATTTAGATAACATATTTGATAGGTATATGATGTATTGAATAAATTTATTAGAGTTGTGAATGTTTATAGATTTTAATGACTGATATTATTGGATAAGGAAGACAATACTGTATTGCAGTGTTAAGAGCGCTGATAATGGACATCGCCTCAGCAACATATATTGACAAAAATGAATCTATTCTGGTGGAAGACGTGTAGTTATTTTTGGAATAGTAAAAGCATGTGTAGTACTAATATTAGTTTTTGAACCATCTGTATAGATTTGAGTGGAAGTTTTGGGTAAATTGTCAATTAGTTCAAGAGCCAAAATTTTATTACTAATTGGATCATTAGTTTGTGTGACATTTGTTAATTCTGTATTTGCAGTAGGATGGATATATGCCATGGAGGAATAGGCAAATTGGGTTCAGAAGTGATTGGAGGATGACTGACAGAGAAAGAGTTTAGTATAGTGTGATAGAATGATCACTTCCCATTGTGTTTTGACTATTAGAAAAAGAACATTTATGTGATATTTCTTGTGAGGAGAAAATTAGGTCTAAAATATTTTGTCCATTATCGTAGAAATGAGTAGAGGAACTGTCGTTATGTAATGTAATTTCAGATTCTAGAATAATTTTGAAAAGAGTGTTCCCTTTAGAATGAGCGGACGAGTGGTGCCAAAAAAGGTGATGAGCATTAACATCTCCTACTATAATGTTGCGTGGTAGATTTAAAATGGGGGGATAAGAGTTAGGATCTAGCGTATTGAAGTTATCATAAATATTAGTAATGTGATATATTTGGTTGGAGATATTTACTTGAAGAATATGGTGTTCAAGATCAGAGGAGTCAAAAATTTTATAAGCAATATTTCTGTTTATTAAAATGGCTAGACCTCCATTACCAGATGAGATACGATCATTACGAATGATATTATAATAAGGAAAGGTTTCTTGAAGACAGACAATAGAAGATTTAGGGCTTGCTGAAGGGAGTGGGAGGGGGGGATTGTTGGGAAGAATTAAGGGGAGAGGGGTGAATTTAAAGATGGGGAAGAGCAGAGGAGGATATGTAATATGAGATTGAAGATAATGAGATGAGAAAAATTATGTACATAATGGAAAACAGATTTGATGTTTATGAATAGGAATTGAGAAGAAATTGTTTGAGTTGACTGGTAACTGTAGAGTGATGATCAATGTCATGGGCTAGGGTGTGAGATGGGATTGAGATTTTTAGTAATTCTTGGGCAACTGCGGTGATAATATTGGCTTTAGATGAGGTGAGTTGAGAGGAAAAAATGGCAGTTGAGAGATAGACGAAGTCAGTAATTTTGGCTGATGGTGGAGGAAGAGATGATTGTGATGATGATTGAGGGGGAACAGGGTTAGAGTTAAAAGTGTTGGAGGGGGAAATAGTTGGAAGTAAGGGAGTAGAGGAAGGAGTAGGATAGCCTGGAAAATTAGTAGTGGTAGATGGAAGGGTTAAGGTAGGAGTATGGGTGGATTTGGAAGGTGGAGAGGTGGTAAAACTTCTGGGTCGGTGGGGACGAGGAGAGCGTTGGGGTTTAGGGGCACAAGGAGGGGGACCAGGGGGGTGAGTGAGTGAGAATAGGGATTAACGGCACACCAACACGTATGTGTTATATGGCGCCTAGAACGATTAATAGATAAGTTTGACCTGATTAAGCAGCTGCCTTCTAAGATAAATGGAAAAAAAAAGACACATACAAGTGGATGATGTTGAAAAAGATAAAAACGCAAATAGTATCCAAGGGCAAGTAACCACCAGCCGAAGTGTTGGAGGGGGAAATAGTTGGAAGTAAGGGAGTTAGGGAAGGAGTAGGATAGCCTGGAGAATTGGTAGAGGTAGATGGAAGGGTTAAGGTAGGAGTATGGGTGGATGTGGAAGGTGGAGAGATGGTAAAACTTCTGGGTCGTGGGGACGAGGAGAGCGTTGGGGTTTAGGGGCACGGTGCAAGGGGGGCGAGTGAGTGAGAATAGGGTTGAACGGCACACTAACACGTATGTGTTATATGGCGCCTAGAACGATTCATAGATAAGTTTGACCTGATTAAGCAGCTGCCTTCTAAGATAAATGAGAAAAAAAGAGACATACAAGTGGATGATGTTGAAAAAGATAAAAACGCAAATAGTATCCAAAGGCAAGTCACCACCAGCCGATTGACTGGACCAGGTCATTCCAGCCTCTCGTCTAGGCGAAATCCGGGCCAGAGTAGTGTCTTGCATATACGGCCGTCAAAAGGACCGCTCCATTTGGATCCCGTTGTTAACCGATACGAGTCGCAACCTACGGCCAACAGGTTGCCCCCTATTAGTCGCCACTTACGATATGCAGGAGGATACAGTGGGCCTATTCTACCCCCGGACCCACAGGGGGGGGGGACAGGGGGGAGAGCGGGAATGAGGTGGCGCGTAATGGGAGGGGAAGGGGGAAGAAGAGATGCCGCTTTGGCGTAGGTAATGTTTTGAGTGATCTTAATCTTGTTGATGAATTTTGCTTTTGTGAATAATTTGCAGCCTTTGAAAGCTGCACTGTGAGTATCCCCACAGTTGATGCACTTTTTGATAGAGCTTTTGGATTGCGAATATTGGTGATGCTCACCGCAGCTGGGGCTGATTGTATTGTTGGGGCAGAAGGTGGCAGTGTGGCCAAAATGATTGCATTTGAAACATCTGGGGCGGTTTGGTATATACTGTTTAACATTAAGAGAGGAATAACTAATGAAGATATTGGGTGGGGGGGGGGAGACGTTGTGTTGAAGAGAAGGTGAGTTCCACAGACTCGGTAGGAGTGACCTTACCCAGTCTGCGGATTGAGGTAACATGGTATTGTTTAAGTGCTTTGAGAAGGTCATCATTGGGGATGTCAGTATTGATGATTGACTCCGTGAATGATGCCCTTCGACTCTGATGTTTTTTATTTTGAATTTTGATGGTAACTGGTATTTTACCAAGATATTGGTTATTTTACAAAAGAATAGATTGTGCTTTGGTTGCCTGAAGGGTGATAGAAGAATCTGTTTTAGAGACGCAGAATTCAGGACCGATGATGTTTGAGATATCATTTTGGATAGCAATGGGGTTAACTTTGGGGATGTTGACTTTAGAACTGAATATGTTGACTTTGAAAAATGAAAGGAGTGGATGTCAGTGTGTTTTGTGGAGAGCGTGTATTGGGGGATATGGGTGATAAGTGATGACAGGGTGGGTCGTAAATAGTACAAACTGATGAAGGATAGAAGAAAAAACTGAATATGTGCATAGTAAATGTGACGGATGATACAAAAAAACGAAAAACAAAAAAACCCCAAATAAATGTTAAATAGGATAGTTGAAGAGATGCTATGGCGAGAAGAGACGCGTACTATTTTTTTTAAATTGATGAAGTTTTCTTCTGACTTTGAATGGCAGAATTTATTGCGGGTTATGTTTCTTGTTTTGATAATTTCTGTACATTGGCTTGTCCACCAAGGGTGAGTTTTCCTATTTTTTGATTTAGGTTTATAAAGGGAAATGGATAGGTTAGCAGCTTGAATTAAGTATTTTTCCAGATCCCCGGACCCACAGGGGGACGGTGGTTGTTAAAATTAAGTCAAGTATGTTCCTAGTTGTTTTGCAAAAATGTGTTGGGGAAAAATCGGTATGTAATGTTATTGTCTTGAATAATTTTGAATTATATTTTCCCTTTGGAGTTGGCTTTAGAATGATTCCACAATGGATGGTGAGCATTGAAATCCCCGAGAATGATGTGTTTATTTATATGTAAAAAAGGTTGATATTGTGGGATGGATATTGAGGGATTGTTAACCAAAAATTTCACATCACTAATTTATATGATACTTAAATTTATTTGAACTGTAATAGTTTCTAAAACAGAATTAATATGATAATTAGAAAAAGGAATGTTTTTGTTTATGGCAATCAAAAGCCCTCCACCTTGAGAAAAAATTCTATCTTTACGTATTATATTAAACCCTGGAATTTCGAAATTATGAACTGGTTTTAGAACAATTTCTTGAAGACAAATGATATTTGGAGTGGGATTTGAGGTATTGATAATGTGCAAAAATTCATTTAAATGTTGAGATATTCCCCTGCAGTTCCAATTCCAAATGTTTAGATGCTTATGGTGGGTTGCTTTGGAGTGTGGTCTATTGGAAGTAATACTTTGTTGGGATGATACAGAGTTTACAAGTGGAAAAATCAGAAATTGAAGTATATATAATTTTTTTTATGAAAATGGTGAAAGTGATGTTTCCATGTTATACTTGAGTTTATTGCATATTGTTAGGTTGTTTACCATGGCATGAAGGATTAAGCTGTGATCTATGTTTGTGTTTAATAGTTGTTTTGATATTATGGAGACTAGTGTTGCTTTAATTTCTGTAGACATGGGGGATGCCAAAATGGCGGAGGATAGGTAAATGAAATTATATGTTTTGTTATCAGTTGTTTTAGTACGAGTTTCGGATGTTGTTGATTTTTGTTTTTGTTCTGTCTTTGGGGTCGAATGTAGGATGGGAATATCTATGGTATCTGTGCTTATAGTAGGGTTGTATTTTGGTGTTGGGGCTTTGGGAGGAAGAGGGGGGGTGACAGGGGCGAATGCTGCAGCCTGTGAATATGAGATCTTGTTTGTGACCTTGATCTTCGCTATTTGTTTTGCTTTTTCAAATACTTTGCACCCTCTGAATGCAGAACTATGCCCCTCACGCAGTTACCACATTTTACTGTGTCTGCTCAGCACTCATCATATTAATGATGTTTGCCACACTTAGGGCATGTCGTCGTATTGGCGCAGAAGTTAGCGAGATGACCAAAAAACGGTTGCATTTGAAGCATTTCATAGGAGGAGGAATGTAGCTTTTCACATTATGCCACGCATAACCGATCTGGACTCGATCAGGTAGAACTTGAGATGCAGAAGTAAGTTCAATAGACTCGGTTGGGTTTATTTTGCCCAGTCTTCTAACCTGTGTCACGTTGAACTTTGTCAAAGCTTCTAGAATTTCATTTTCCTGTAGTTGGGTCGTGACTCCATGTATGATTCCCTTGTTTTGTTGCGGTTCGGGTTTCTTTTGGATAGTTGTTTTGACTGGAATGATGCCTAAATGTTTGATATGAGTAAGAAGATTTGTTTGGGATTTATCTGCAGAGATGATGATTGATGAACCTGTTTTAACTATTTTGTGGGTTGGTCCTATTATTGATGTGATTTTCTTTGATATTTCAATAGGATTGTATTTGGCTAGGTTTGTTGTGGAGCTGTATATGTTGATGCGATACTTTTCTGGTTGTGAAAATGAGTTTTGGGAGGACATTGAAGTGTTTGTGGTAATCAAATCGGAGGAGTTGGATAGGTAACGTGTGCGTTTTTTTGGTGTAGAGGTGATAAATTGGGAGTTGTCGAGGAGATTTTCAATGGTCGTAGCGAGGTGGGCCAAGGCGGCCAAACAAAAGAAACACTCGAGAAATGAACATGATGGTCAGACTGTACTATGACGCGGCTTCAGGTGGAATGTTGACGAATCGAACAAGCAATGAAGTTGGCCCGTTCGTTTGTTCGTTCTCTCTAGCTTAAAGCCGTTTTGGCAGCTAAGGCCATGTACGGCTATGGAAGAGATAGACTCGCCAACATGTCACCCAAAGTCAGGGAAAGAAGTTTATTCGAGGGGGTGGGAGGATGATTATGTGAGATACATATTAAAAGTGCATAATACAGAATAATGGAGTTATAATACAAAAAGAAAACCTCGACTCAATTGATCAGAGGTGGCTCCTTTCAGGCCCCAAAAAAGTTTCTTAATTTTACTTAATTGAAAGAAATATAAGATAAGCTAATAAAAAAAATGAAATAATGAGGTGCTCCTAAATAGTGTGATGAAAATTGCAAAATAAGGAGGTTTCTCACACTGGGGGCTACTCCAGTGCTGAAAGAAATGAAGATAAACGAGCCCTAAAGAACCCATGACTGATGCATGGGGATCCCTGACAGTAAAAACTAGGGAAGGATAGAAGAAAAACTATAAGTGCAAAGATTATGATAGATGCGATGATTGATTATGATGAAAATGTCAATGATGCGGGTTTGATGGGGCGAAGCGTTTCGATTGAGTAATATATAAAATGGTTTGTTTAATGGTAGTTTTATTAAGGAGGTTTTGGACATTGCTTTGTAGTTTGTTTACTTTAAGACAAGTGAATTAGTGGATGTCGGATATTATCGTATATAGGGCATTGGAAAAAGAAATGGAAAGAGGTTTCAAGATTGGCAATGGTTGCAGTTTGGGTCTAAGTTAAATACATGATTGTTTTTAGCAAGATAGAATTGAAGAGGAGGGTTTTCAAGGGCAATAGAGGTTAGAATGGTGTTGATGAAGGTGTTATTTGAGAAAATGATAGGATTATGGAGAGTTGTTGGACAGATGATTTTAAGCGTAGAAGAAGATTTGTTACACTCTTCTTGCCATTTAAGTCTTATGGCTTTATTAATGAGGGAGTAATGAGTATTTATATCAATGGGAATGGGTTGAATAAAGGGAGTGGAGTGAGCTTTTTAGGCTAAAGAATCAACTATTTCATTGCCCTGGACACCGCAGTGAGCTGGGATCCAAACTAAAGTTGAGTGAGAATTTCGATGAGCAAGAAGAGTGGATAGATATTTAATTTCATTGATAAAAGGGTTGCTATTTTTACCTTTGAGTGCTGTGATAACAGAGAGAGAATCTGACAAAATGGTGGGGTTTTTAATGTTAAACTGAAGAGCTATGCAGAGAGAGTTGATAATGGCAAGAGCTTCGGCTATGAATATGGAACTGAAGACTTGTATACGTGAGGAGAAATTATATTTCAGAGAAGGAATGAAGGAAGCAAAAGAAGTCTGATGGGTAAAAATCCGGTACTGACCTGGAGAGAGGGAATGGAGGAAGAAAGGTGGGTTTTGGTGATGGCACGAAGGGTGGAAGATTGAGCAGATTCTAACTTTTTAATAATATTGGTTTTTGATGTGGAGATAATGGCTGGGGCACCATAAAGAAGGTGTTGGAGGGAGTGAGAAGAGTGAATAGTACAGGAAGTATGGAAGTTGGTGCCCCAGGAAGTACCACTGATATATCTGAGGAGATTTGTTATTTTGTGGCATTTTGCTACAATGTAAGTGATGTGTTCCTTCCAGGTCAACCCTTTGTCTAAAATGATGCCTAGAAATTTGATGGAATTGTGATGAAGAATGGGGGAATTGTTAATATGAAAAGTTGGTAATATGTTATTTTTGTTGGTACCGAAATGAACCGCCGTAGATTTAGATGGAGAAAAGGAGATGCCCCATTTGGTGGCCCATTAATGAATATAATTGAGATGACTTTGCATAAGTTTATTGAGTTTGGGGGAAAGGTTGCCAGTGACCCATAAGGCTAGATCATCAGCATAGATGGAGGAAGAGAGAGGAGTTAATGAATATATTGAAGAGAGTGGGAGAAAGCACACTGCCCTGAGGTACTCCAGTTTCAGTAAAGAGAATAGAAGTTAAGAGTTGTTAGCTTTAACTTGAATGGAGCGATAAGATAAAAAAAATATAGATCCAGTTAAGGGCTCGACCGTTAATACCTAAATTAAGTGCTTTATTTTCAATAGAAGATATATGGACAGTATCAAAAGCTTTGGACATAACTAAAAATATAGCGTGGGTTTTTTTACCAGCGAGAATACCTTTGTTAATGCCGTCTGAGAGGAGAATTATATTGTCAGTAGTACTTCTATGAGATCGGAAGGCTGAGAGGTTGGGTTTTAAAAGGTTATAGTGTTCAAGATACCAGGAAATTCTGTTATTAAGCATAGTTTTGAAAATTTTGAAAGCAATGGAGGTTAAACATATAGGTCTGTAAGAGGATGGAAGGTGTGCATTTTGGTTGGGTTTGAGAATTGGAATGATGATAGCAGAGTTCCAAGAAGGGGGAGTTTTGGAAGAGAGCCAAAAAAAAAAAATGTCTAGGATTACCTCAAGAGAGTCGAGAGGAAGGTGATTAAAGAAAGGATAAATACGAGAGTCCTTTCCTGGGGCAGTGTGCTTTGTTTTGTTGACAGCATTGAAAAGTTCATTGGGAGTAAAGAGTTCGTTGAGAGGTGAAGAATTGATTTGATGAGGCTGATGAGGGTCGGAAGGTTGAGGAGATAAATTAGATGGGAGGTTGTTGTAGAAACTAATTTTTGCGTAATGAGAAACTTGAAGATCAGATATTTGTTGGTTATTGTTAGTGAAATGGAATTGTTCGTCTGTTTGGAGAGGGGGAATATTTGCCTTTGAGCATATTAATGGTTTGCCAAAGTTGCTTAAGATTGGGATGATTTAGGGGGGAACATTTGGATTGCCAAAAGGTGGACTTGTTTTATTGTTAATTTTACTTTAGCAGCTAGCTTTTTAAATTGGATTTTGTTCACAGGAGTTTTATTATGGTAAAATTTATTTCTGGCTCTATTTCCTAGTTTAATAACAGAAGAACAATTGTCATTCCACCATGGATGAGATTTTAGATGTGATTTTTTAGGAGATATGGTGGGAATGGTTTGTTGCGCAATTTTGATTAGAATAGTATAAAAAAAATATTATAGGAGGTTATTGGATCAGAGGAAAGGATTTTGGATGTAATTTTATCTTAATTTAGTGAAAAGATTCCACTTGGCTTTGTTTACTATCCATTTTGGAAAAGGCGATTGGGTTTCAGAGATAGATGAAGCATTGTTGGATATAGAGATGATAGTATGGTCACTCCCCATTTTATTATGGCTATTAGAGAAAGTAAATTTGTGCGAAATGTCTTCAGATGTGAAAATTAATTCCAGAATATTATGTCCGTTATTATAAAAATGAGTTGGGGAACTGTCGTTATGGAGTGGTATTTCAGAATTTTGGATTATTTTGAACAGTGCGTTGCCTTTGGTATTTGGGGAGGAATGATGCCAGAATGGATGATGGGAATTGAAATCCCCCACAATGATGTTACGTGGGAGATTAAGAATTGGAGGGTAAGAGATGGGGTCAAGAGTATCAAAATGATCGTAGATGTTAGAGATATGATATATTTGATTCGAAATGTTAATTTGAAGAATTTGATGTTCGAGGTTAGAAGAAGAGTCAATGATTTTAAAGGGAATATTTTTATTTATAAGAATGGCTAGACCGCCATTGCCTGAGGAGATGCGATCTTTGCGAATAATATTGTAGTATGGAAAGGAAATATTGTTGGGTGGTTTAAGGAATGTTTCTTGTAGACATAGAACAGATGGTTTTGGATTGGATGAAAGGAGGTATTGAGAGAATTCAAAATATTGAGATTGGATGCCTCGACAGTTCTAAGACCAAATGGTTAGATTTGGATGTGGGCTATTTGAGGGGGATTGTGGGGATAAATTTAGGAGAGGGGGGAGGGGTGAATTTAAAAATGGGGGAAAGACAGAGGAGAAGGAGCACTGATAGTGCTGATCACTATGTTAAAACCAGTTCTAACAATAACCTTCCTCCAGACTTCATACCTGAAAAAGTCTCTCTTAATGACCCTGATTCCAATTCCCCACTCAACGAACCTTTCACTCTTCAAAAATTAGTTAATATAACACAAAAAACCAAAAATACTGCTCCTGGAAAATTCCACCCTCTTGGAATTCAGCTATCATTATCCCTATCTTAAAACCTAAACAAAATCCAAACTGCCCATCTTCATATCGTCCAATTAGTCTCACCTCTGTTGCCTCCAAAATTTTTGAATCTATTGTTAAAAACAGAATCTCATGGTATTTAGAACAAAATAATCTCCTAAATTCCAAGAGGGTGGAATTTTTGAGGATTGCCACAATTGATTAAAGATTTTGAGGAGCACCTCAAAGGATTCTAAAGGAAGATGATTGAAAAAAGGGTATATGAGAAGATCTTTTCCAGGAGCAGTACTTTTGGTTTTTTGTGTTATATTAACTAATTCTTGAAGAGTTAAAGTTTCTTTGAGTGGGGAATTAGGGTCATTAAGAGAGACTTTTTCAGGTATGAAGTCTGGAGGAAGGTTTTTGTTAGAACTGGTTTTAACATAGTGATCAGCAAGAGTGTTAGAAATTTGTTGATTATGTATTGTAAATTGGTTATTTTGTGGAATCTGAATTGGTGGAATTTGAGAATTTTTACTGTTTTCCAAAGATCATTGATGTCAGGAGTGTTTAAAGAAGAGCATTTTTCTTGCCAGTATGTGGATTCTGCTTGTTTGAGAGTGATTTTGACTTTAGCTGTTAATCTTTTATATTGAATTTTGTTATCTAAGGTTTTTTATGATAATATTTATTTCTAGCTTTATTTCTTTCTTTAATAATGTCAGAGCAATTTTGATTCCACCATGAATGAGATTTAGGTTGATTTGGATGTTTAGAAGAAAAAGGAATAGATTTATGTGCTATTTGAATAATGATATTGTAAAATTTATCATAATCAGCTAGAGGGTCAGAAGAAAGGATTTCATTGGTTATTTGTTGTTGGCAAAGATAACGAAAACGTGGTCAATTGGCTATCTTTAAATTCCGTTTAGAAGAGAAAGAATCTGAATTGGGGGAAATAGGTTGATGATTAGTTATAGAAATAATGGCATGATCACTTCCCATTGTATTTTGTGTATTAACGAAAGAAAATTTATGCGAAATATCTTGAGATGATAAAATTAGATCGAGAATGTTTGTTCCATTATTGTAAAAGTGAGTTGGAGAACTGTCATTATGAAGGAAGATATCATTGTCTTGAATAATTTCCTTTTGAATTAGGTATAGAATGATGCCAAAAAGGATGATGAGCATTAAAGTCTCCAACTATTATGTTACGAGGAAGATGAATAAGGGGATTATATTGAATAGGATCAATAGTTTTAGAATTATCATAAACATTAGAATGATGAAATTTCTGATTGAATAAATTAAATTGTATAGTTTGATGTTCAATTTCGGAAGTTGTATTGATAATATTATAAGGTATATTTTTATTGATGAGGATAGCAAGACCTCCATTATTGGATGAAATTCGATCTTTTCGTAGTATATTATAATTTGGAAGAGAAAAATTACGTTTGTGTTTAAGGAAAGTTTCTTGTAGACATATTATATGGGGTTTAGGATTGGCCTGAAGAAGATATTGGGAAAATTCTGTTAATTGTGAATGAATTCCCCTACAATTCCATGACCAGATGGTCAAGTTATAGTCCTGAAAGTTACTATTTGTGTCAGAAGATTGATATAAATGATTAGGAGATTGGGAATTTATAATGGGGACGATTAAGAGGATTAATATGAGAATTTTGAAGGAGAAGAAAGGAAAAAGCTTAAAGATACAATGGGAAGCTTTAATGAACTAGTCTAGGTATGGTTGAGTTAGAACTGCTTGTATTTGATTGGTTACGGCTGAATGTTGATGCATTGCTTTGAGAAGAGTTTGGTATGGAAGGTTAACTTTGAGGAGTTCATATGCAATGGCAGAGAGTTCTAGCTTTGGTTTCAGGAAGAAGGTGTGATGAGAGAATGGCGGTGGATAGGTAAACATAATCAGATAGTTTAGTTGCTGGAGAAGGAGAAGAATGTGGAGATTGAGAGGTAGAAGAGGAGGGGGTGGACTAATGAATGGGATTAAGAGGAGGAGACTGGGATTGAGGTGGGTTGGATGGATTATTGAGAAGTTGATGGGGATTTGATGGTTTGTTAGGAAGTTGAATAGGTTGATGTTTGGGAGGAGAAGGAGACTTTGTGAGACGAGGCGAGAAAGAAGGAGTTTCGGTTTTGGGGGGCATGGAAAGGTCAGAGGGAGGAGGACGAGTTTGAACGGTAGAGGTAGAAGATGAATGATGAGGGAGAGGAGTTTGGGGGACAGCATATGAAATTTTTCGAACTGTTTTAATTTGAGTGATTGTATTTGCTTTGTTGTATGCAGGACATCATCTGTAGGCAGCGCTATGCTGTCCCCCACAGTTGACACATTTTTTTGTTGTAGTGTTGCATTGAGAATAAAGGTGATGCCCCCCCCCACCCCCGCAGGATGGGCAGGTGGTATTGTTAGGACAAAATGTTGCTGTATGACCATATCCATTACATTTGTAACAGCGAGTGGGGTTGGAAATGTCTTGACATTATGTGATGAGTATCCTATTTGAACTTTAGAAAGAAGGGTAGTGGAAGAAAAGGCGAGTTCAATTGATTCAGTAGGTTTAATTTTACCCAAGCGTCTGACTTCAATAACAGAGTATGGTTTAAGAGCAGTAAGAATTTCGGTTTCTGAGATGTCTGTGGTAACTCCATGAATGATGCCTTTAGTAGATGTTTTGTTGTTAAGAGTTTTGACTGTAACTGAAAGTTTGCCAAGATGTTGAAGGTTTTGCAGGAGAGGAGCTTGTTGTTTGGAGACTATGATAGTGATAGAAGAACCTGTTTTGTTGATGGTAAAGTTAGGACCAATAATGGCAGAGATTTCTTTTTGGATAACAATTGGGTTGATTTTAGTAATATTGAGTTTTGAACAAAAGATGTTGATTTTGATGTTTTGATGGGTAATGGTGTTATTGATGCTAGGAGAAGGGTTTGGTGAAGATTGATGCTTGAGTTTTCTGCGAGGAGAACGTTCAGTGAAAGATTCCTCAGAGTAAGATTCGTCCATTGTGTCGTTGGGTGAGGAGTAACATGACGAGAAAGATTTGTGAGGGGTAGAGGGATTTGGAGGTTATTCCGATCTGGTTTCAAGGTTGTTGATAGAAAGGGGTCTATCCATGTAGAACAAGTGAGATACTGTGAAATGAATGAAGAACCAGGGGAAAAATAAATAATTATAACGTGAACAAGTAAAGAAAAAGTAAACAAAGAAAAATTTAGTCTAAAGTCAGCGTTGCCAGCTACTTTCTCTAAAGGGGAAGGCTGGACAACTTACAAGAGAATTAATTGCACAATTATTGAATTAATATTATAATGAAAAGAAAAAATAAAACGAAAAATGATCTTTACTAACACTCACAATAAAGTAAACAATCCTCTAACTTTGCTTTAGTATCTGATGATAGGTAAGAAGAGAGGATGGCGGTAGAGAGATAAACAAAATCTGACGGTTGGCTGAGGAGGGTTGTGGTGTTACATTTGGTGTTCGGGTGGCAGAAGGGGTGGGAGTTGATTGGTGTTTTGGAGTAGTAGGAGAGGGAGAGGGTTTGGGATGGTTTTGGGGAGGCTTTGCGGTTTTGGGGTGACAAGGTATTGAAGACGAAGCAGGTTTAGGTGAATGAGTTTGAGGTGGGAGAGATTGAGTTTTGGGGGAAGGGGGTGGGATGAAGGACGTTTGAGGGGGTTGGGATGAGGGAGACCTATGGGTGGACAGGGGGGTGATGTTGGGGGAACAAGGGAGGCCGCCTGAGCATACGTAATATTTTCAGTTGTTTTAATTTGATTGATTGTCTTTGCTTTGCTGTATGTTTTGCAACCTTTATAGGCGGCACTGTGTTGCCCCCCGCAGTTTGGACATTTTTGGGTGGTAGCTTTACATTGAAGGTATTGATGGCGGTCGCCGCAGTTAGGGCAGGTGGTATTATTTGGGCAGTATGTAGCTGTGTGGCCATAACTGTTGCACTGAAAGCATCTTGTTGGGTTAGGGATGTAGACTTTGACATTATGGGAGGCGTAGCCAATTTGGACTTTTGAGGGGAGGTGGGGGGAGGAAAACGTTAACTCAATGGATTCAGTGGGATTTATTTTGCCAAGGCGGTGACTTGATATGGTGAAAGTGCTTGCAGCAGTTCCTGCTCCGAAATGTCAACTGTGACTCCATGTATTACACCTTTGTTTTCTGTTTTTTTGGTTGGAACTAATTTTGTAATGATGGGTATTTTTCCTAGGTGTTGTACATTTTCGAGTTGTGAAGCTTTGCTTTTAGAAATATGGAGCGTGATTTAAGATCCTGTATTTTGTATTGAAAAGTCAGGTCCAATGAGGGAGGTAATTTCTTTTTGGACGACTATAGGGTTGATTTTGGTGATGTTTATCTGAGTGCTGTAGATGTTGACTTTTGTAGTTTGTTGATTGATGGTGGTTTCGTTGTTAGTTGGGGAGGTACTGGAAGAATGATGTTTTCGTTTTCGTTTGGGTGAGTGTTCTGTGGAAGATTCTTCCGAAGAGTAATCATCCATTGATACATCTGGAAGGGAAATGTAAGAATGATGAATGCTTTGAGGAGAAAAGGTGACAGTGGGTATATCTGCCCGAGGTTCTAAGTTATTTATTGAGAGAGGGCTTTCCATGTTTGTATTTGGTGAGTGAACGAAAGATGATGTGGTGACGTACGTCACCGCTGTGGTCCAATGGCCTTAACGTGACGGCGTTGCATTTAAGCGTATGACACCTCTGAGGAGCTTGGCCCTTAACGTGTCAGCGTGGGTAAATCACGTCCTCCGGAACCGCCCTGGCCTTTTAGGCGGCAAGGCAAAAAAGACAAGTAAACACACACTTGTAGCCGACCCGCCATGAAGAACACACCTAGCCAGCCAAGTCGACCAAGAAGAGGCCAAGCTAAGTCTGACAAGAAGTCAAGTAGAAGATCGACCAAGTAACGACCGCCCTACGACAGCTAAAGGTAAGCGGGCTTAGGAAATCACTATATTGGTGTCAGAAGTACTTACTTACATCTGGTTTTTTTAATAGCGTTTTCGGCACTGACTTTTTAATTTGGCGATTTGCGCAGAAAATTTTTACATCTTTTGACACCTGGTGGTTTCTTGGCCTTGCTTCCTTGCGCCTTACTTTAGTCAAGCTTGATGTTGTATTAGCTATTTAAGTTGACTATTACGTAAGTGCGGTGGTTGTTTGTAGGGTTACGGTTGCTTGTCGTTTGCCTTGCTGTGTTCATTGCGTGGTAGTGGTTTTGTGAAGGGCGGATTTCTATCAACATAACCGTTTTGATTGTGTTTCTCTGCTGTCGAGCTCTTGATGATGGCCTCCTGTGATGTGTCCTTCCCGCGCGCGGCCCCTAACGCCCTTATCTCTATCAATTATGCCCCGGCTAATATGCTTTGTTTAATACCGGGGGTGGGGGCTAAACTGGCCGCGGCTATTGTTGTGATCAGGGAGGAACAGGGCAATTTCACGGAGGTGTCTTTGAGGGCTTTGCTTCGGGGAGGCCTGTCATTGGCGGCGCTCGCGTTGGTGGATTTCACGCCAAACCCCGCGCTGGGCGGCACGGGACGTAACGATACACAGAGCGTGCCACTGCAAAACAGCAAGGCATGGGATAAGGATTTTGGCGGCGGGATACAAGCACTCGGTGCTTCAGGCGGTTTGCGGGATTGCATGCGCCAGGTTGGACAGGTATGCGGAAGCGGGGTTCCACGATGGAACTAACCCCGAGTGTCAGCGGTATCCAGGTCGGGGCGGAGTTGAGGGGTTGGTCGCATTTGCCGTCTGCGCCTGCCCTCATTCCTCGGCGGGTCGTGGGTCTGGAGTTGAACTTGGGGTCTTCCAACCTGGCGGGTGTTGACGCGGTCTCGCCTCCTTCCCATTCGGGGGATCTCGGGGATTGCGGCGGCGCCTTGTTTGAAGGGGTCAGAGATTTCCGGGGCTACTACCGCCGTGACGTGCCTGCGGATGGGGGCGACGGGCGTTATGCTGCAGCCCTGCCCCGCATTCCTCCCGGTTTTGATGGACAGAAAGCACCCGGTCCCCCTGGCGCTGCTGTTCTTGGTACCCCTTATCACCATCCTGTAGCCAGCCCTAGGGGAATGTGGGGTAATGTAGTTTCCCCCCGTAGTCTGCTCCCAACCCCGCCGGTGAACCGACCATGGGATGCCTGTTCTGTAGGGACTATGAGGTCTCCAAGGTGACGGTTGCCTGTCACACCTCCGTCAGTACCATTTGTCGGGAGTGCGAGGGGTAACCCTGATCTCCATTATACTGAGCATCCCGGGTCAAGTTTCCCGGCGCCCGGTGGGTATGAGCGGCCTCGGGTTGCAGGGAACGCCTCCGGCCACTTTGAACAGTTGCCGCATCCGGTAACTGCGGCCCCTTACCCTACATACGGCGCCGCTCCTATCGCTGATCACCGGAATATTCAAGGTCCCTATGATAGCAGGGGATGGGACCCCGCCAAGGCCCTACCTCGGGGCCTTTCCTTTGATTGAGTCTGGGGGTGGAAGATTTTCCGGCAGCGATTTGAGTGATATGCATTTGCTCACGGCTGGTGTGAGGATCAGAAGAGCGAATGCCTATGCTGGGCTATGGTGGGAAAGGCGGCAGCAGTCCACTCCGCCATCATAGGTGATGATCTGGGTGTTCCCTTTGGTGTCGTTATGGATGAACTTGAGCACCGCTTTGGGTCTGGGGACTTGTACGAGGTCGCCCAGGCCAAGTTCAACCAGGCCACGCAGACATGGGAAGGACCTTATGGAGTGGAGTGACAGAATCAGAAGTCTGTCACTCGAGGCATTGTCTGGCCTGCCCGACAATTACAGGGTGTGGCAGACGGTGTCTCGGTTCTGCCCAGGGGCTGCAGGATCGAGATGAGGCGCCCTTGCGGCACCCGCAAACCCTCTGCGAAGCTATAGACCTGGTAAAGGACTTCCAACAACAATACCAGGCATGCTTCGGTAAGCAGTCCCGGAGGCGGGGAAGGGAAGGGGAGGGGGTACCCCCAAGGGTTTCAGCAGTAACTGGCCCTAGTGAGGTGGAGGGCCTCGCTCGCATGATGAGTCAGTTGCAGCGTGAGGTCCTGACTCTGACTAGGGTCATGCAAAAGCTGAAAGATCAGGGGTCACCCAAAGCTACTCCGAGTCCCTCCCGCTATAAATCTCCCAAAAGGGAAGCTGGGCCCTGTTTCCGTTGTGGGAAACAGGGACAAATCAATGGCCCCCCAGAAATCCCCAGGGAACCAAGTCGGGAACGCCCCCAGGGGTCGGGCCAAGGGGCAGGTCGCCGATCCCCTCAACAAAAGGAGAATAGGGGGCCACCAACACGTATGTTCCGTATGGTGTGGAAAGGTTAATAGATAAGATTGACCTGATTAAGCAGCCGCCTTCTAGGAAAATGAAAATGGAGATGGAAAAGATAAAAATGGAAACGATTATCCTAGGGCCACACCACAAGCCGATTGACTGGACCAGGCCATTCCAGCCTCTCGTCTAGGCGAAATCCGGGAGAGTGGTATTTCGCAGATATGGCCCTCAAAAGAAACTCCACTCAACCACCTGGATCCCATTGTCCACCGACACGAGTCGGGAAACGCCAGGTTGCGGCCTCTTACGACATGCAGGGGGATACAGTGGGCCTATTCTACGGATCCCCTCAACACTAGTGCCTCCGGTCTGTGTGGGTTGTGGGGCTGTAGTAGGGGGTTTGGTGGTGTTGTTGTAAAAGGTAGAGCCTGGGGTAAGGTTCTGGCGGGTAAGGGGCCTAGGATACAGGTTCATGGCGACCTGTCTACTTCTGCCGATGCACCAATGCCACCTCGAGTTCCTCCCCAGAATGTCAGCACTGCCGGTGAAGGTAGTGCGGCACGAAATGGACAAGGGCTGAGACAGCGAGCAAAAGGTAGCTCATCTGGCGCCACAGGAATGTCCATGGCACCTCGTATACCGCCTCTTACCCAAGTTAATCAAGAAAATTCGGCTCCTCAATCCATTGGATCACCATAATTGAGACCATTGGACAACTACAGGGGGCCTCACGATGCACAACGGGTTGAGGGACCGGTGACAGAGTTGGCCAGTAGCACGGAGGTGCCCAATGGAAGAATATGGGTGGGCCAACTCCCATCCGCGTCTCGGTTTACCCTGCCAGTGCAGATTGTTGGTATGACTGTAGATGCCGTTGTCGATACCGCTGCAGAAGTCACGATTATGTCTGACCGTGTTTTCCGCCAGCTAGGCCAACAGCCGCGGAAGGTCAGGGATAGTAGGCTACTGACTGCTGGTAGAGAAACGGCTATGTCCGGGTTCGTTGTGGGACTGGTGGAGTTGAATGTGAGCCATAACTGCATACCAAGTGTTACTCTGATTTCAGGATGGCAACTCATAATAAGAGTGGTATGGTGGCCAGGGTAATGAAGGAGGATCTAATACCTGCTAGGTCCCTGGTGGAGCAATTGATGATGTGCCCCAGAACAACGAGGGCACAGAGAGTAGAAGTGTTAATCCACCAGGTGACTAAAGAAAAGCGAGAAAAGACCAGCAATGGTTGCGGTTGGCAGCTAAGACAGCGCTGTCCCTGCAGCTCCAGGGCCGGGAGTGGATACACCACAATGTATTCCCTATTGGCCTGCCTAGCAGGGGCGTGTTCAAGCTCCGTTGCCAGCCGGACCAAGCAAGGACTACAGGCTCGCTTTAGACCCGTCCTTGCCGCATGTTTCGGCAAACGATGGCGCCAGTGACCCTGAGCGAACGTTGCAGGCGTCCTCAGGGCGGCCTGTAGCCAGCCCAGGGAGGGGCATGGGCAGCAGCCACTCTGACTCAGCAGGGCCAGGCTTAGTGCCCATGTTTGGGGCCTCTGGAAAAGGGTCACCCCCTGTTATGGGTGGCTCTAGAGCAGAGGTTGCAACGTCATCAATGGAGCTGGAACATACAGGGGATGATCCGATTCCGAACATGTGTCCATCCTGGGTCAGTAGTTGGGTAGGGGGGAGGATTTCAATCCTCCAGGCTCCCCACTTAGTAACCCTCCCCCTGCCACTGGTATGGGGCCTTCATGGCGTCCACATAGGCGGGTGGAATGTATCGAAGGCCCAGGTGTCGCTGATGCTTTGGTTGGTCCTGATGTAAGACCCCCTTCCAAGACCAAGCGGGCCGGTAAGAAAGCCCAAATGCAAGGAAGGCAAAGGCACGTGGTCGAAAACATCCGGCTGCGCAGGCAACTGCAACGCTAGAGCTGACAATTACGTTGCCTGTCAAGCGACAAAAGGGGGGTTGCAGGGTCATCCAAGCCGAGGGAGGCACACAAGCCCATGACCATCGGCAACGACTCCTACCCCCAATCAACAGCCAACTCACGACCCCTGGTGGTGCAGGGTGGGTTCCAGGGGGCTGTAGGCGAGACACCCCGTCCATTTTGGGGTCACCCGGCTGGTGCGAGGTTTCAGTACCTGCCAGCTGTAGGCGAGACGCCCCGTCCATTTTGAGTTTATTAATATCAGTGCCCTGGATACTTGTCGACTCTACGATATGTAATGGGGGCTGCATATCGGAGTCGAGGGGGTTGGGAAAATCCAGGGTGGGGTCCAACTCCATCGTCATACGGTGGGGGGAGTGTGGTGACGTACGCCACCGCTGTGGTCCAATGGCCTTAACGTGACGGCGTTGCATTAAAGCGTATGACACCTCTGAGGAGCTTGGCCCTTAACGTGTCAGCGTGGGTAAATCACGTCCTCCGGAACCGCCCTGGCCTTTTAGGCGGCAAGGCAAAAAAGACAAGTAAACACACACTTGTAGCCGACCCGCCACGAAGAACACACCTAGCCAGCCAAGTCGACCAAGAAGAGGCCAAGCTAAGTCTGACAAGAAGTCAAGTAGAAGATCGACCAAGTAACGACCGCCCTACGACAGCTAAAGGTAAGCGGGCTTAGGAAATCACTATAATGACTAAGTAATGATGATAAAAGTAGTAATATAGTGAGAGAACATAAAAGTAGTGATGATGAAGAATAGCTCAAAAGTGAAGAGAAAATAAAGAGAAATAAGGGTGCAAGAAATAATAAAAAGTCTTAGCTTAAATGAATTCTGGCTCAAGTCCCAACACTGTTCGCCGTTCTTATTCCGTCAGTGAGGGTCACAGTCCTGCCCTTCTATTGATTTGTCACCAGTAAATATATGTAGTGAGAAATAATAATAGTGAACTAAGTAAAATTCACTGAAAGTCCAATATAATATAGCCTATGTGCAAGTTGAGAGTCCAAGATGGCGAAAATAACGAAATCGATTTTGGCGCGAAAGGTTGAAATATACACATCCTCCAAACACGTCCGTTGTGTTGACGTCTGAGAATCGAATCCCCCTCAAGTTGGCCCGTGAGAGAGAGAGAGAGATTTCAAATAAAGCCTGTTTATAGCCGAAGCCATGTACAGGTTACTGAGTTGTTTTTTACTTTTTAATGTTTGAATTTTTTATTTAAATGAATGATGAGTGCTCCTGCAGTAGGGTGTAGGAAAATTGCTAGGAAGAAGATTTCTCGCTACTGGGGGCCGCTCCAGTGCATTAAAGTGAGAATAGAAAATGGCCCTAGAGATTCCTGGATAGAGTGTTCTAATGACAGTGATAGTAAAGTACTAGAAGTTGTGCATAAAAAAAACTAGAAAAAACCTATGATGTTAGTAATGTGATTTTTTTGTTTTAAATAGTGGTTGATATGATTGCCAATTCATTCACTCCTGTGACCAAACGGGCGGATGTGGGTGTGGTGTGGGTGTGGGTGGGGGGGAGTGGTGATTGTTGAAAACTAGAGGGGTTTGGTGAAGGTTTATGTGATATTTTGTCATGATGTGGAATTACGCTATGATGTGATATTGATGATGAAGAAACTGAAATGTAAACTATGGAGGATGAAATCGTCTCGTGGCGTGGATATATTTGATGAGGTGTGTGCGAATGGTGTTTTCTTTTAGAATGTGGTGAGTAGTATGCTGTATATTTTGTCTGTTTAGTTGTGTAAGTAGTTGCTGCCTTTGTGTATTGTATTGTTGGCATTGTAAAAGGAAATGGTGTACTGTTTCGGGTACTTGGCAGTGGATGCAATTGGGTTGCGTGTCTGCGCGGATGGTCGATAAAAAGTAGTTGAGTGGTGGGTTGCCTAGGCATAAGTTCGTGTAGATGGATTCAGTGTGGATGTCTTGGTGTACTGTTTTTAGTGTTGTATCGACTTTGGGTTGTATGTAGTGGTAGAGTAAGTGTGCGTGTTCGTCCCATGCAATTTGCCATTTGTTCATGATGTATTTGTGGATTTGTTGGTGTTTGTGTGCTATGTCAGGTGGTATGTTTTGAATGTTAGGTAGTGCAAGTGATTGTTTTGCAAGTGTGTCGGCTTTTGTGTTACCAGGTATTCCACAATGAGATGGGATCCAAATGAAGATGACATTGATGCTTTGGCTATGAAGATGTTTATTTTGGTGGATGATATCTTGAATGTAAGGATTTTTGTTATTGTTTGATATTGATTTGATTACTGACAGGGAGTCTGAAAGGATGGCTATGTTTTTGTTTTCTTGGTGTGTGTACTGTTGTAGTGCTGCTGAAATTGCTTGTGCTTCTGCCTTAAAGATTGAGTAGTTGTTAGGTATTCTGAAGGCTTTGTTTAGTTTTAGTTGTGGAATTGTAAATGCTCCCCCTGTCAGTTCTTTCTGTTTTGATCCGTCTGTGTATATGTGTATTGTGTTGGGTGGGAGGTTATCTATGAGTTATTGTGCTTCTGTTTTGTTTAGTGTGGGATTGTCTTTCTGTGTTTTGTTTTCTAAAGTGGTATCTATAATGGGCTGTGGTGTATGCCATGGTGGATTAGGGTTGGTGGGGTGATAATGGGTAATGTTGGGTGTTTGGTGTTGAAGTCGTGTGTTTGTTTTTGTAC
The DNA here is from genome assembly GCA_034190875.2 of Urechis unicinctus. NCBI lineage: Eukaryota > Metazoa > Annelida > Polychaeta > Xenopneusta > Urechidae > Urechis > Urechis unicinctus. The sequence goes on along the minus strand of CM067358.1, from coordinate 67,380,330 downwards.
TGTAGTGGTGTTAGGTTTGTTTCTGTGTGTGTGCCATGTCTCCTGGAAGTTAATATTTGTTGGGAGAGAGTATGCTTGTGCTTTTGTTTGGTATTTAAGTGTAGTTTCTAATGACTGTAGGTGTACTGGTGGATTGCCAAGGTTTACCTGCATGGCTGCTGTTGATGTGTGCGTCATTGCTTTATTGATGATTCTGTGTGCTGTGTCTTGTAATGTTTCAAGTTTCTGTATTTGATTGTGATTGGCTGTTATGAGAGCTGGTGCTGCATAGTTGATGAGTTGTTTGATATTTGCATTGTATAATAAGAGTTGGGTGTGTTTGTTTGCTCCCCATGTTTTTCCGCTTATGTGTTTCATGAGATTAATGTATTTGTGAGCTTTTGTGATAATATATTCTATGTGGTGCAGGGCTCGAAATTTGAGTCGGGCGGGTAAATAATCACAACTAGCCGCCCGACTGGCGGGTAGATTTTTTCCGCGCTAACACGATGCGCCCAGTTCAACACAACAGCAGCGGGGCTCGCGTGATTAAGCGCCGCTTGAACCATAAACATGTGACAAACACATGAAATAAGAAACTTCTCGGCTGTAAACTATCATGTCTTACGTTATTTATTGACCCGTAGTATGTACACTGTTGAACAAACCGATGGCATAGATAGGCTCACACAAAAAGGTATACAACTAGCGGGCCTCGATTGTTTGTGAAGACTTTATAATCCATAGGTCAGGGATCAGCTGGCTGCAGTCGGTGTTAAATTTTGAACCCATCACGATATCTGGTGTGAAGACAAGAACATGAACCATAGCCCACCCCACTCCCTCCCAAGTTATATAATGGCAGCCTCGCATATTTAAATACAACATGCACCTACTGACCTGAATAAGTCGAACGGTTACATGGCAACAACGAATCTCCCCATTTCCTGTCTGTTGACAAATTGTATGTAACCGCTTTTCCATCGCATAATGGCATTATTATTTGAATTAATTAATTTGATTTACCATGTATCATCTGTGAATGGTATTCATAAAAATTTAGATAAAAGCCAGGTTATGCAGAAAAGCTGAATTCATGCATGCAAGAACATTTGCAATGATTATCTAGAATCGTAATAACCACAACAAAACAAAATTAATACGACTGTGAAATTAGGCAAGTCAACTCTTCTCGCGCAAGTAACATTTGTAGGTGACGCGACGGAAAGACGTAATATCACCCATACGCGCGCGATGTTTTCTTCGCGCGCTCCTCATAACTTTTCTTTCGCGTCTGCTTTGTGATTGCGTGCGCATTTAACGATAGGCCCACCAACAGTTGCATGACTTACGTAACGCGCGTGGCATGTTTTCTTTAAGCGTTTCTTGCGAGTTGACTTCCAAGCCGTCGGTAAGCAAGCTTATAAAAGGGCATGCGATTTTTCAACAGTACACAATTCTGAAGATGTCGAAGTGGCGCTATGTTCACGGTTCTTAAACGCAAATTTGAAGAGGACGAAGAGAAGCGCTGCAGACGCTGGAATCCTGCCTGGTTAATTAATGGAGGAGAAAAACGCGAATGGCTTTCGCATGACAACGAGAAGGAAGTGATGTTCTGTTCTGCATGAAGACCGTTTGCCATCAAAGAAGGTCAACGTAAAGGACCATATGAATAGAATAGAATAATAGAAACTACAAGATGGAGTGTCAAGGATCATGAAAATTTGTATGTTTTGACAAGTTTGTAAATATTGATTTAAATGTTGCATTAATATAGAAATAAAATATAAAAAAAACAATAAAAACAACATTTTTATTTTTTACCATTATTTATAACTTAAAATGTAGGGCCGGTAAAAAATTTGTAGGGCCGGTAAAATTTCAAGGTTACCGGCCCGCCTGGCCGGTATAGTGTATACACTATATAGTGTTGGACTGATAACGCTGCCTTGTGGTACCCCGTTGTCTAGGTGATATTTCTCTGATAAGGTGTTTTGAATTTTGACTTGAATGATTCTGTTGGTTATAAGTTGTTCTATGAAGTGAAATGTGTTGCCTGAAATCCCTATTTGTGTGAGTTTGTATAGAAGTGCTTTGGTCTAAATCATGTCGTAAGCTTTTGTGATGTCTAAAAATATTGCAGAAACTATTTTTTTGTCAATTTTGGCTTTGTTGATGGTGTCTGAAAGTTTGAGAATGTTATCTATTGTACTTCTATTGTGCCTGAAACCTGACTGTTTGGTGTTTATGATATTGTGTATTTTCAAATTGTTGTTTGTGATTGTTAAATGTATTGTTGTTGTTTCTGTTGCTGCTTGTGTTCTGAATGTGTGATGCTATAAGGTTAGCTTTTTCTATGTTCTCTGTGATAAGTTGATTGTGCATGTTGAGTAATGGGGGTATTGTGTGTTTGGTGGATGTGCCTTTGAGTTTAGAGACGGTTCTCCAGAGTTTTTTGAGGTTGGGTGAATTGATTTTGTTACATGTGGTGTGCCAAAAGTCTAGTTTGCTTTGTTTTATCAATTTTTTGGTTTTTGCTTGTTGGTGTCTATAGTTAATGAAGTCTTGTGGTAATTTTGTTCGTTGTGCTTTATTTCTAAGTTTATTTCTATGTGTTATTGAATCTGTGCATTCTCTAGTCCACCATGGGTTTCTTTTTCTTTTGGGGTTTGGTGTAATAGTTGGTGTAGTGTCTTTTAATATGTTGTGTATGGCTGTTTCTAAATTGTTGTATGATGTGATAGGGTCTGTGTTTGTTAGTTTTGGGGTGATGTGTTGTTGTAAGAGTTGTTTGTATTTGTTCCAGTTTGTGTTTTTGTAATCTTGGTAAAGTGTATTTTGTTGTTGGGTGTTGTTGTTTTCATGTTGTGTTGATAGTTGTAGAATAGTGTGGTCGCTGTTAATGTATTCTTGTAAGTTAACCCAGTGAAATTTGTGTGCTATGTCTGCTGGGGCGAGTGTGAGATCTAGCGTTGATGTGCATGTGGTCACCATAAATGTGGTGGATTTGTCATTGAATAGTGCTAGGTTGTGATTATCTATGAGTTGTACAAGTGCTTCCCCTTGATTGTTATTTGAATGTCCCCATAATCTATGATGTGCATTGAAGTCCCCCATGATTATTGTATTAGGCCTGTTAAATAGTGCATGGTAGTGTTCTGTATTGATGGTGGGGTTAGTGTCGTGTATGTTTATGATGGTGTATTGTGTGTTATCGTGTGTTTATGGTTATTGCTTGGTGCTCG
>CM067358.1:67314814-67369252 GCA_034190875.2 Urechis unicinctus | reverse complement strand
ATAACTGAAAGAACAAAAATTAATTTTAGGTCAAACAACGACGAAAATTATAATGTTCCTTTTACTTTAGAAGAATTGAAAGAATCTTTGAAACTCTGCAAGGACACTGCAGTAGGACCAGACGATGTTCATTACCAACTTCTAAACATCTTCCAGAAGAGTCCTTGTATGTCTTATTAGACATATACAATCACATATGGAGCAGTGGAGAATATCCGGACTCATGGAGAGAGGCTACCATCATCCCTCTCCCAAAGTCCGGAAAAAGACCCAACCAACCCGTCGAGCTACAGGCCCATCGCTCTCACGAGCTGTCTCTGTAAAACCATGGAGCGAATCGTTAACAAGCGTCTTATGTGGTACTTGGAAACTAATAATATATAAAATGAACATCAATCTGGCTTTAGAAAAGGCCGATGTACCACAGACAACCTTGTTAAGTTAGAGTCTTATATTAGGGATGCATTTTTAAAGGGGGACCATGTCGTGTCTGTGTTTTTCGATCTTGAGAAAGCATATGACACGACATGGAAATATGGGATTTTAAAAGATCTACAAGAAGCTGGTCTTCGAGGTAATATGCCACTATTTATACAAAATTTTTTTAAATGATAGATTTTTTAAGGTAAGAATTGGGACATCACTTTCGGACCAACATGGTCAGGAAATGGGGGTCCCACAGGGCAGCATTCTTTCTGTCACACTTTTCAATCTAAAGATCAATAGCATCACAAAAGTTCTTAAACCTGAAATAGAAAAATCACTTTATGTAGACGATTTCCTTATATCTTACCGATCCAGCAGTATGACCACCATAGAACGCCAGCTACAAATCAACCTTAACAAAATTCAGAAATGGGCAGATGAAAATGGTTTCAAATTTTCTACTACAAAAAACAGTTTGTGTACATTTTTGTCAAAGAAGGGGCCTTCACCCTGACCCAGAATTAACCATCAATAAAAATCCCGTCCCTGTTGTGGAAGAAACCAAATTCTTAGGTATCATATTTGATTCAAAACTGAATTTTAAATCCCATATTAATTACATCAGGAATAAATGTCTCAAAGCAATGAATCTTCTTAAAGTAGTGTCCAAGCTGGACTGGGGAGCTGACAGGCAGGTCCTGCTCAGACTCTACCGGTCCTTGATAAGATCAAAGCTTGACTATGGCTGCATCGTTTACGGTGCAGCTCGAAAATCTTATCTAAAACGACTGGACATAGTCCAGAATCAGGCTCTGAGGATTTGCCTTGGGGCATTTCGAACATCACCCATTGAAAGCCTCCACACTGAAGCAAATGAAATGCCTATCCATCTAAGAAGAAACAAACTGGCCCTCCAATATGCAATTAAAATAAAAAGCAATCCAGATCACCCTGCCTATGACATTATCTTCCATCCCAAATACCAAGTAATATATGAAACTAAACCTAATGCCATACCACCTCTTGGCATCCGTATTCAAGAATCGCTAAACAACATATCCAATAATTTAGACATTATTGCTCCAAACAAAATTCCCGAAACACCACCCTGGCAATTGAACACACCAACAATAGACACATCCCTTACCAAATATGATAAATTAAATGCAAATGACCTCTTGATGAAATTTCATGAAATAAAAGAACATCACAAAGACAAGATACTTATTTATACTGATGGATCCAAAGATGCAAACCGTGTGGGTGCTGGAGTCGTGTTCGGACCTCAGACCCACAAGAAAAGACTGCCTGGTGCAGCATCTGTTTTTACAGCTGAAGTTACCGCAATAAGGATGGCATTGGGCCTTATTGCTCACCATCCCAATGCGGATTTTACAATTTTTAGTGATTCTTTATCTGCCCTGGAGGCAATTGGGAATAAGTTGTTATCGTGCCATATTGTTGTAGATATTTTAGAAAATCTTACTCGTTTATCCATGCTGGGAAAAAATGTTGAGTTTGTCTGGGTACCCAGTCACATAGGTATCCCAGGCAACGAAAGAGCCGATAGGACTGCAAAGGAAGCCCTACATGAGCCAGTGTCTGAAACCAAGATTCCCTTTACAGACTTAAAACCGCAGGTCGTTAAACTTTTTAAACAAAAAATGGCAGGACCAGTGGGATGAATCCATTCCAAACAAACTTTACGAAATCCAGCCTCAACTTGGGGAGTGGCCACACAGCTGCAGAGTGAGCCGAAGAGAAGAGGTCGTTCTTGCTCGCGCTCGTATAGGACACACCTATACAACTCATGCCTTTCTACTAAGGGATGAGCCCATCCCTGAATGTATTCCTTGTCAATGTGCCTATACTGTCAAGCACATTCTCATCGAATGTGCTGATTTGATTTTGATCCGAAATCGCTTCTTCCGGGTTCAAACCCTTTCAGAATTGTTTGAAAGGGTGAATCCATCCAAGATACTTGGATTCATAAGAGAAATTGGACTTTTCTATAGATTTTAGACCATACAATTCTCAAATTATTATATATAATTCAATTAATATAATTCAATTAATACTAATTTTTAGTTAGTTTTAACCCTTGACTCCTTATCCTTTCGTACTCGTATTTATCCCTCCTTAAGTAGGCACCATATAACACACTAGTGTTGGTGTGCCGTTAAACCCTATACTTACCTTACCTTACCCCTCAAAAGTCCAAATTGGCTACGCCTCCCATAATGTCAAAGTCTACATCCCTAACCCAACAAGATGCTTTAAGTGCAACAGTTATGGCCACACAGCCACATACTGCCCAAATAATACCACCTGCCCTAACTGCGGCGACCGCCATCAATACCTTCAATGTAAAGCTACCACCCAAAAATGTCCAAACTGCGGGGGGCAACACAGTGCCGCCTATAAAGGTTGCAAAACATACAGCAAAGCAAAGACAATCAATCAAATTAAAACAACTGAAAATATTACGTATGCTCAGGCGGCCTCCCTTGTTCCCCCAACATCACCCCCCTGTCCACCCATAGGTCTCCCTCATCCCCAACCCCCTCAAACGTCCTTCATCCCACCCCCTTCCCCCAAAACTCAATCTCTCCCACCTCAAACTCATTCACCTAAACCTGCTTCGTCTTCAATACCTTGTCACCCCAAAACCGCAAAGCCTCCCCAAAACCATCCCAAACCCTCTCCCTCTCCTACTACTCCAAAACACCAATCAACTCCCACCACTTCTGCCACCCGAACACCAAATGTAACACCACAACCCTCCTCGGCCAACCAACTGTCAGATTTTGTTTATCTCTCTACCGCCATCCTCTCTTCTTACCTATCATCAGATACTAAAGCAAAAACCCTGAACGCAATCGCCTATGAACTTCTCAAAGTCACCATTCCGGTACAAACCCTAACTCATGCTATTAACTATCATTATACCGTAACCAGCCAAATCTCTAAATACCTCAATCAACAATCTTCAGTCTAAACATAAAAATCACTTCCCATTGTCAAATTCCTTATAACCCCATGGCCTACGTATTTATATTATCTCTGCTCATCATCTCCCCCCTATTAAATTTCCCTTCCCATTCCCAACCAGATCAACCTTTAAGACCCAACTTTCAATCTAAAGAACAAAATATAACTGTTTGGTCATGGAATTGTCGAAGCCTCCAAACCCAACTACCTGAATTCACCCAATACCTAATTAAAACTAATCCCAAACCTAATATAATATGTCTCCAAGAAACTTTTTTAAAACCCAATCATAGACCCCACTTTCGAAATTATCATATATTAAGGAAAGACAGAACATCAGCTAATCACGGAGGCCTAGCTATACTTGTAAATAAAAACATCCCATGTAAAATTATAAACACAGAATCAGAAATCGAGCACCAAGTAATTGAAATCAACTTTTCTAATCAAATCTATCACATCTCAAATGTGTATGACAAATCCAACATTATAGACCCAAAACAATATCAGCCAATAGTTAACCTTCCCAGAAACATAATAGCTGGGGATTTCAATGCCTATCATCCCTTTTGGCACCACCTTAGTTCAAACACTAAAGGAAATGCTCTTTTTAAAATAATACAAGATAATGACATTACCCTCCATAATGATAGCTCCCCCACACACTTCTATAATAATGGTAAAAACATACTAGATCTTATACTTACATCCCAAGATATATCACACAAATTTTCATTTAAAAATACCCTCAATACAATGGGAAGTGATCATTCTATCATTTCAATCGCAAATAATAAACCAAATTTACCTAACTCCTTCCACCCCCCGCACAAGTGGAATATCAAAACAGCTGATTGGTCCTTGTTTCAAAAACTCTGCAAGCAAAACATCAATAATCAAATCATTTCTTCAAATCTCCTTACATCTTACAACAACTTCTATAATAATCTAATTCAAATAGCTAAACAAGCCATTCCTCTAAATAATAATCACCATAAACAACTAAAATCCCATCCTTGGTGGAATCCTAACTGTACGCTCATAATTAAAGAAAGAAACAAAGCCAGGAATAAATACTATCATAATAAAACTTTAGAAAACAAAATTAAACTAAAAATACTTACAGCAAAAGTCATATACACACTCAAACAAGCCAAGCTATCCTTTTGGCAAAATAAATGCTCCTCCCTTAACAAACCAAATTTAAAAGAACTGTGGAAAACTGTCCATATCCTCAAAGGAAATTACCCTAACACTAATATTCCACCAATCCAAAACCCAAACAATAACCTTTATACAGAAAATAATCAACACATATCAGACACTTAAGTCTTTTATTTTGCAGAAATCAGTTCAAATAACAATTGTCCCACGGATTTCAACCCCATAAATTTAGAACCGATTGAAACTAAACCAAATTCACCAATCAACGAACCCTTTTCCTTAACAGAACTCACTAAAGCTGTCAACAAATCCAAAAACACAGCCCCAGGCAAAGATCTACTTATATACTCCTTTTTCAATCACCTTCCTCCAGACTGCCTCGAGGTGCTCCTACAAATCTTTAACCAACTCTGGCAATCATCAATAACCCCTCCTTCCTGGAATTCCTCTATCATTGTCCCAATACTTAAATATAATCAGAACCCACACACCCCAACCTCATATTGCCCCATTAGCTTAACCTCTGTTACCTCCAAAATATTTGAAACTATTCTAAACAACAGAATCACATGGCACTTAGAACATAATAATCTCTATAACCCAAATCTAACAGCTTTTCGACCTCATCATAGTACTACTGACAATATTCTTCAAATTACTGATGCAGTCAATAAAGGATTTTTAACTAAAAACAAAACTCATGCAATCTTTTTAGACACAACTAAAGCCTTTGATATGGTAAATAGACCCGCTATAGAAATAAAGGCACAAAAACTTGGTATTACAGGATTATCTTTAAAATGGATACACAATTTTATCAACAATAGATCAACAAGTTAAAGCAAACAATGCCCTTTCAAACTCCCGTTCCACTGATAATGGAGTACCTCAGGGCAGTGTACTTTCTCCAACCCTTTTTAATATTTTCATAAATGATATTCCAACTCCTTCTTCATCGTCCATTTATGCAGACGACATATCCATCTGGTCTACTGGTAAACTTTCAACTAAATCAACAAAACTCCTTCAAAATCATTTAAACAAAATTCAAAATTGGGCTTCTAAATTGGGGGTTACCTTTTCTCCTTCAAAATCTAAAGTCATTCATTTGGGAACCAATATAAAACACAAAATCCCTACTTTCTTTATCAAAAATCAACCCATCCCTAACCAAACCTCTACCAAGTTCCTTGGAGTTATTTTAGATAAAGGACTTACCTAGAGAGAACACATCTCACACACGGTAACTAAGTGCCACAAAATCACTAACCTCATCAGATTTATTAGTAGCACTTCCTGCGGTGCAAACAAACATATATCTTGCAAAATACACTCATCGCACTCACTTCAACACATTATTTATGGTGCCCCAGCCATAATCACTGCATCTAAAACAAACATTCACAAACTAGAAACTGCACAGTCAGCCACTCTCAGAGCTATCACTAAAACACATCGCTCTACACGTATCAACTCTCTCCAGGTATCCACCGGCTTCCCCCTATACCCCTTCAACTTTTAAAAGCCACTCTTAAATACCAAACCAGAGCTAAAACGTTCAACCTCCCAACTCAAAACATTTTTTTATGAAACTCAACACAATCAAATCGATCGTAAACACAAAAATACTAGTAGATCAACACTCCCATACACCCAATCTCACCCACACGTATCCCCATTAAGACCATACCCATTCCCTCCCTGGCACCTGGTTAACCCACTTCTCAAAGCAGACTTAGCGAATAAAGTTATTAAAGACTATCCATCTTAAAATAAATCCCTTGCACTACAACTTATTGATGAATTACCTTCTAACTCTACACATATATACACCGATGGCTCAAAAAACAATAAAGATACATCATTTGCAATCGCAATACCGTCTCTTAAATTTAAAATATCTTCACGCATAAAATCATATCTTTCCATCTTTATAGCAGAAGCAATAGCAATCAGTAATGCCTTACACATATCTCTCCAATCCAAAATTCACAATCCTATCATTCTCTCTGACTCCGTTTCAGTTATTACTGCCCTTCAAGGAAAAACTATCAACCCATTTATACGAGAAATAAAATACCTCTCCACTCTCCTTGCATTTCAAAATTCCCATACTTCTATAATTTGGATACCAGCTCATTGTGGAATAACAGGAAACGAAATTGCAGATGCAGAGGCCAAAAGATCTCATTCAAATATTTTTACTCAAGATGTTTCAATAGATTTAAACACTCATTACTCTTTGATAAATAAATTTATACTACAAACTTGGCAAGATGAGTGGAACAACACCACCTCTACCATCAAAATACTAAAACCCATTATAAACTATAAACCCATTATCTTTGACAACAACATCTACTCAGATAAAATCGTTACTTCCATAGCATTGGATAATCCCCCCCTTCAATATTACAAAGCTAAACATAACCAAGTACAACACAATGATCCAAACTGTCACACCTGTCACACCCCGAAACCACTTATCACTTTTTCTTTACCTGTTCCAAGTTTAACAACCACCGCATCCCACTTATCAATAAATTAAAATTACACAAATATAATAGCAATATCCAAAATCTATAAAAAAGAAATAATAAAACAAACAATCACTTACATACATAACACACAACGTTTTATACCCCAATAATTTTCCTCCCCACTCATCAAGGCTACCACACACATAACTCTTAACATACTCTGTGCACTTATTCTTTAGTTTTTCTTCTATCCCTCACTATTTGTATACTATCTAGGAACTCCTTATGAGGACATAGGCACTGTAGGACTATTTTTCTTCTTACTTTAATGCACTGGAGCGGCCCCAGTGTGAGAAACCTCCTTATTTTGCACATTCGCTCAATCTAGTTAGGTACACATCATTTCATCTTCTCCCCCCTTTTTTTTTATTTTAAAATAGCCACACATCCTCCAATGATTAATTTCATTTCTGTGTTTTCTCGGTCGTACATCCTCTTAAACCCGGTGATATAAAGCACAACTAAACACATTGATAGTGGTACATGGCTAAAGCTGCCAAATCCACTCTAATTAGATTAAACAACAACAACCAACTTGAGGGGCAGTCTGGACCTCGAACGGCCTACAGCTATCGTTTTGCTCTGCTGTGTATTTTTTTCAATTTGGCGCCAAATTTTGTCTTGGACAAATTCGCCATTTTTTTACTCCGCAACTTAGAGGATTGTTTACTTTATTGTGAGTGTTAGTTAAGATCATTTTTCGTTTTATTTTTTCTTTTCATTATAATATTAATTCAATAATTGTGCAATTAATTCTCTTGTAAGTTTTCCAGCCTTCCCCTTTAGAGGAAGTAGCTGGCAACGCTGACTTTAGACTAAATTTTTCTTTGTTTACTTTTTCTTTACTTGTTTCACGTTATAGTTATTTATTTTTCCCCTGGTTCTTCATTCATTTCACAGTATCTCACTTGTTCTACTTGGATAGTCCCCTTTCTATCAACAACCTTGAACCTAGATCGGAATAACCTCCAAATCCCTCTACCCCTCACAAATCTTTCTCGTCTTGTTACTCCTCACCCAACGACACAATGGACGAATCTTACTCTGAGGAATCTTTCACTGAACGTTCTCCTCGCAGAAAACGCAAGCATCAATCTTCACCAAACCCTTCTCCTAGCATCAATAACACCATTACCCATGAAAACATCAAAATCAACATCTTTTGTTCAAAACTCAACATTACTAAAATCAACCCAATTGTTATTCAAAAAGAAATCTCTGCCATTATTGGTCCTAACTTTACCATCAACAAAACAGGTTCTTCTATCACTATCCTAGTCTCCAAACAACAAGCTCCTCTCCTGCAAAACCTTCACCATCTTGGCAAACTTTCAGTCACAGTCAAAACTCTTAACAACAAAACATCTACTAAAGGCATCATTCATGGAGTTACCACAGACATCTCAGAAACCGAAATTCTTACTGCTCTTAAACCATACTCTGTTATTGAAGTCAGACGCTTGGGTAAAATTAAACCTACTGAATCAATTGAACTCACCTTTTCTTCCACTACCCTTCCCTCTAAAGTTCAAATAGGCTACTCATCACATAATGTCAAGACTTACATTTCCAACCCCACTCGCTGCTACAAATGTAATGGATATGGTCATACAGCAACATTTTGTCCTAACAATACCACCTGCCCATCCTGCAGGGGGCATCACCTTTATTCTCAATGCAACACTACAACAAAGTGCCTACTGAGGATGTCCTGCATACAACACAGCAAATACAATCACTCAAATTAAAACAGTTCGAAAAATTTCATATGCTGTCCCCCAAACTCCTCCCTCATCATCCATCTTCTACCTCTACCGTTCAAACTCATCCTCCTCCCTCTGACCTTTCCATGCCCCCCAAAACCAAAACTCCTTCTTTCTCGCCTCGTCTCACAAAGTCTCCTTCTCCCAAACATCAACCTATTCAACTTCCTAACAAACCATCAAATCCCCATCAACTTCTCAATCCATCCAACCCACCTCAATCCCAGTCTCCTCCTCTTAATCCCATTCATCAGTCCACCCCTCCTCTTCTACCTCTCAATCTCCACATTCTTCTCCTTCTCCAGAAACTAAACTATCTGATTATGTTTACCTATCCACCGCCATTCTCTCATCACACCTTCTTCCTGAAACCAAAGCTAGAACTCTCTGCCATTGCATATGAACTCCTCAAAGTTAACCTTCCATACCAAACTCTTCTCAAAGCAATGCATCAACATTCAGCCGTAACCAATCAAATACAAGCAGTTCTAACTCAACCATACCTAGACTAGTTCATTAAAGCTTCCCATTGTATCTTTAAGCTTTCTCCTTTCTTCTCCTTCAAAATTCTCATGTTAATCCTCTTAATCTTCACCATTATAAATTCCCAATCTCCTAATCATTTATATCAATCTTCTGACACAAATAGTAACTTTCAGGACTATAACTTGACCATCTGGTCATGGAATTGTAGGGGAATTCATTCACAATTAACAGAATTTTCCCAATATCTTCTTCAGGCCAATCCTAAACCCCATATAATATGTCTACAAGAAACTTTCCTTAAACCCAAACGTAATTTTTCTCTTCCAAATTATAATATACTACGAAAAGATCGAATTTCAACCAATAATGGAGGTCTTGCTATCCTCATCAATAAAATATACCTTATAATATTATCAATACAACTTCTGAAATTGAACATCAAACTTTACAATTTAATTTATTCAATCAGAAATTTCATCTTTCTACTGTTTATGATAATTCTAAAACTATTGATCCTATTCAATATAATCCCCTTATTCATCCTCCTCGTAACATAATAGTTGGAGACGTTAATGCTCATCATCCTTTTTGGCATCATTCTATACCTAATTCAAAAGGAAATACTCTATTTAAAATTATTCAACACAATGATATCTTCCTTCATAATGACAGTTCTCCAACTCACTTTTATAATAATGGAACAAATATTCTCGACCTAATTTTATCATCTAAAGATATTTCGCATAAATTTTCTTTCGTTAATACACAAAATACAATGGGAAGTGATCATGCCATTATTTCTATAACTAATCATCAACCTATTTCCCCCAATTCAGATTCTTTTTCTTCTAAATGGAATGTAAAGAAAGCCAATTGGCCACTTTTTCGTTATCTTTGCAAACAACAAATAACCAATGAAATCCTTTCTTCTGACCCTCTAGCTGATTATGATAAATTTTACAATACTATTATTCAAATAGCACATAAATCTATTCCTTTTTCTTCTAAACATCCAAATCAACCTAAATCTCATCCATGGTGGAATCAAAATTGCTCTGACATTATTAAAGAAAGAAATAAAGCTAGAAATAAATATTATCATAAAAATCACTCTCAAACAAGCAAAATCCACATACTGGCAAGAAAAATGCTCTTCTTTAAACACTCCTGACATCAATGATCTTTGGAAAACAGTAAAAATTTTAAAAGGTAACTATTTTCATTCTCAAATTCCACCAATTCAGATTCCACAAAATAACCAATTTACAATCAATAATCACCAAATTTCTAACACTCTTGCTGATCACTATGTTAAAACCAGTTCTAACAATAACCTTCCTCCAGATTTCATACCTGAAAAAGTCTCTCTTAATGACCCTGATTCCAATTCCCCACTCAACGAACCTTTCATTCTTCAAGAATTAGTTAATATAACACAAAAAAACAAAAATACTGCTCCTGGAAAAGATCTTCTCATCTACCCTTAAATTCACCCCTCCCCCCTCTCCTAAATTCATCCCCACAATCCCCCTCAAATAGCCAACATCCAAATCTAACCATTTGGTCTTAGAACTGTCGAGGCATCCAATCTCAATATTTTGAATTCTCTCCATACCTCCTTTCATCCAATCCAAAACCATCTGTTCTATGTCTACAAGAAACATTCCTTAAACCACCCAACAATATTTCATTTCCATACTACAATATTATTCGCAAAGATCGCATCTCCTCAGGCAATGGCGGTCTAGCCATTCTTATAAATAAAAATATTCCCTTTAAAATCATTGACTCTTCTTTTAACCTCGAACATCAAATTCTTCAAATTAACATTTCTAATCAAATATATCATATCTCTAACATCTACGATAATTTTGATACTCTTGACCCCATCTTAATCTCCCACGTAACATCATTGTGGGGGATTTCAATTCCCATCATCCATTCTGGCATCATTCCTCCCCAAATACCAAAGGCAACGCACTATTCAAAATAATCCAAAATTCTGAAATAACACTCCATAACGACAGTTCCCCAACTCATTTTTATAATAACGGACATAATAATCTGGATTTAATTTTCACATCTCAAGACATTTCGCACAAATTTACTTTCTCTAATAGCCATAATAAAATGGGAAGTGACCATACTATCATCTCTTTATCCAACAATGCTTCATCTATCTCTGAAACCCAATCGCCTTTTCCCAAATGGATAGTAAACAAAGCCAACTGGAATCTTTTCACTAAATTATGTCAAGATGAAATTACATCCAAAATCTTTTCCTCTGATCCAATAACCTCCTACGATAATTTTTATAACATTCTAATCAAAATTGCGCAACAAACCATTCCCACCAAATCTCCTAAAAAATCACATCTAAAATCTCATCCATGGTGGAATGACAATTGTTCGTCTGTTATTAAACTAGGAAATAGGGCCAGAAATAAATTTTACCATAATAAAACTCCTGAGAACAAAATCAAATTTAAAAAGCTAGCTGCTAAAGTAAAATTAACAATAAAACAAGTCCACCTTTTTTCAAAAAAATATCCGACATCCACTAATTCACTTGTCTTAAAGTAAACAAACTACAAAGCAATGTCCAAAACCTCCTTAATAAAACTACCATTAAACAAACCATTTTATATATTACTCAATCGAAACGCTTCGCCCCATCAAACCCGCATCATTGACATTTTCATCATAATCAATCATCGCATCTATCATAATCTTTGCACTTTTGGTTTTTCTTCTATCCTTCCCTAGTTTTTACTGTCAGGGATCCCCATGCATCAGTCATGGGTTCTTTAGGGCTCGTTTATCTTCATTTCTTTCAGCACTGGAGTAGCCCCCAGTGTGAGAAACCTCCTTATTTTGCATTTTTCATCACACTATTTAGGAGCACCTCATTATTTCATTTTTTTTATTAGCTTATCTTATATTTCTTTCAATTAAGTAAAATTAAGAAACTTTTTTGGGGCCTGAAAGGAGCCTCCTCCGATCAACTGAGTCGAGGTTTTCTTTTTATATTATAACTCCATTATTCTGTATTATGCACTTTTAATATGTATCTCACATAATCATCCTCCCACCCCCTCGAATAAACTTCGTTCCCTGGCTTTTGGGTGACATGTTGGCCGTACATGGCCTTAGCTGCCAAAACGGCTTTAAGCTAGAGAGAACGAACGAACGAACGGGCCAACTTCATTGCTTGTTCGATTCGTCAACATTCCACCTAAAGCCGCGTCATAGTACAGTCTGACCATCCTAGAGTGTTCATTTCTCGAGTGTTTCTTTTGTTTGGCCGCCTTGGCCCACCTCGCTACGACCATTGAAAATCTCCTCGACAACTCCCAATTTATCACCTCTACACCAAAAAAACGCACACGTTACCTATCCAACTCCTCCAATTTGATTACCACAAACACTTCAATGTCCTCCCAAAACTCATTTTCGCAACCAGAAAAGTATCGCATCAACATATACAGCTCCACAACAAACCTAGCCAAATACAATCCTATTGAAATATCAAAGAAAATCACATCAATAATAGGACCAACCCACAAAATAGTTAAAACAGGTTCATCAATCACCATCTCTGCAGATAAATCCCAAACAAATATTCTTACTCATATCAAACATTTAGGCATCATTCCAGTCAAAACAACTATCCAAAAGAAACCCGAACCGCAACAAAACAAGGGAATCATACATGGGGTCACGACCCAACTACAGGAAAATGAAATTCTAGAAGCTTTGACAAAGTTCAACGTGACACAGGTTAGAAGACTGGGCAAAATAAACCCAACCGAGTCTATTGAACTTACTTCTGCATCTCAAGTTCTACCTGATCGAGTCCAGATCGGTTATGCGTGGCATAATGTGAAAAACTACATTCCTCCTCCTATGAAATGCTTTAAATGCAACCGTTTTTTGGTCATCCCGCTAATTTCTGCGCCAATACGACGACATACCCTAAGTGTGGCAAACATCATTAATATGATGAGTGCAGAGCAGACACAGTAAAAAGTGGTAACTGCGGTGAGGGGCATAGTTCTGCATTCAGAGGGTGCAAAGTATTTGAAAAAGCAAAACAAATAGCAAAGATCAAGGTCACAAACAAGATCTCATATTCACAGGCTGCAGCATTCGCCCCTGTCACTCCCCCTCTTCCTCCCAAAGCCCCAACACCAAAATACAACCCTACTATAAGCACAGATACCATAGATATTCCCATCCTACATTCGACCCCAAAGACAGAACAAAAACAAAAATCAACAACATCCGAAACTCGTACTAAAACAACTGATAACAAAACATATAATTTCATTTACCTATCCTCCGCCATTTTGGCATCCCCCATGTCTACAGAAATTAAAGCAACACTAGTCTCCATAATATCAAAACAACTATTAAACACAAACATAGATCACAGCTTAATCCTCCATGCCATAGTAAACAACCTAACAATATGCAATAAACTCAAGTATAACATGGAAACATCACTTTCACCATTTTCATAAAAAAAATTATATATACTTCAATTTCTGATTTTTCCACTTGTAAACTCTGTATCATCCCAACAAAGTATTACTTCCAATAGACCACACTCCAAAGCAACCCACCATAAGCATCTAAACATTTGGAATTGGAACTGCAGGGGAATATCTCAACATTTAGATGAATTTTTGCACATTATCAATACCTCAAATCCCACTCCAAATATCATTTGTCTTCAAGAAATTGTTCTAAAACCAGTTCATAATTTCGAAATTCCAGGGTTTAATATAATACGTAAAGATATAATTTTTTCTCAAGGTGGAGGGCTTTTGATTGCCATAAACAAAACCATTCCTTTTTCTAATTATCATATTACTTCTGTTTTAGAAACTATTACAGTTCAAATAAATTTAAATATCATATAAATTAGTGATGTGAAATTTTTGGTTAACAATCCCTCAATATCCATCCCACAATATCAACCTTTTTTACACATAAATAAACACATCATTCTCGGGGATTTCAATGCTCACAATCCATTGTGGAATCATTCTAAAGCCAACTCCAAAGGGAAAATATAATTCAAAATTATTCAAGACAATAACATTACATACCGATTTTTCCCCAACACATTTTTGCAAAACAACTAGGAACATACTTGACTTACTTTTAACAACCACCGTCCCCCTGTGGGTCCGGGGATCTGGAAAAATACTTAATTCAAGCTGCTAACCTATCCATTCCCCTTTATAAACCTAAATCAAAAAATAGGAAAACTCACCCTTGGTGGACAAGCCAATGTACAGAAATTATCAAAACAAGAAACATAACCCGCAATAAATTCTGCCATTCAAAGTCAGAAGAAAACTTCATCAATTTAAAAAAAATAGTACGCGTCTCTTCTCGCCATAGCATCTCTTCAACTATCCTATTTAACATTTATTTGTTTTTTTTTGGTTTTTTGTTTTTTTATATCATCCGTCACATTTACTATGCACATATTCAGTTTTTTCTTCTATCCTTCATTAGTTTGTACTATTTACGACCCACCCTGTCATCACTTATCACCCATATCCCCCAATACACGCTCTCCACAAAACACACTGACATCCACTCCTTTCATTTTTCAAAGTCAACATATTCAGTTCTAAAGTCAACATCGCCAAAGTTAACCCCATTGCTATCCAAAATGATATCTCAAACATCATCGGTCCTGAATTCTGCATCTCTAAAACAGATTCTTCTATCACCCTTCAGGCAACCAAAGCACAATCTATTCTTTTGTAAAATAACCAATATCTTGGTAAAATACCAGTTACCATCAAAATTCAAAATAAAAAACATCAGAGTTGAAGGGCATCATTCACGGAGTCAATCATCAATACTGACATCCCCAATGATGACCTTCTCAAAGCACTTAAACAATACCATGTTACCTCAATCCGCAGACTGGGTAAGGTCACTCCTACCGAGTCTGTGGAACTCACCTTCTCTTCAACACAACTTCTCCCCCCCCCCAATATCTTCATTAGTTATTCCTCTCTTAATGTTAAACAGTATATACCAAACCGCCCCAGATGTTTCAAATGCAATCATTTTGGCCACACTGCCACCTTCTGCCCCAACAATACAATCAGCCCCAGCTGCGGTGAGCATCACCAATATTCGCAATCCAAAAGCTCTATCAAAAAGTGCATCAACTGTGGGGATACTCACAGTGCAGCTTTCAAAGGCTGCAAATCATTCACAAAAGCAAAATTCATCAACAAGATTAAGATCACTCAAAACATTACCTACGCCAAAGCGGCATCTCTTCTTCCCCCTTCCCCTCCCATTACGCGCCACCTCATTCCCGCTCTCCCCCTGCCCTCCCCCCCCCCCTGTGGGTCCGGGGGTAGAATAGGCCCACTGTATCCTCCTGCATATCGTAAGTGGCGACTAATAGGGGGCAACCTGTTGGCCGTGGGTTGCGACTCGTGTCGGTTAACAACGGGATCCAAATGGAGCGGTCCTTTTGACGGCCGTATATGCAAGACACTACTCTGGCCCGGATTTCGCCTAGACGAGAGGCTGGAATGACCTGGTCCAGTCAATCGGCTGGTGGTGACTTGCCCTTGGATACTATTTGCGTTTTTATCTTTTTCAACATCATCCACTTGTATGTCTCTTTTTTTTCCCATTTATCTTAGAAGGCAGCTGCTTAATCAGGTCAAACTTATCTATTAATCGTTCTAGGCGCCATATAACACATACGTGTTAGTGTGCCGTTAAACCCTATTCTCACTCACTCGCCCCCTTGCACCGTGCCCCTAAACCCCAACGCTCTCCTCGTCCCCACGACCCAGAAGTTTTACCATCTCTCCACCTTCCACATCCACCCATACTCCTACCTCAACCCTTCCATCTACCTCTACCAATTCTCCAGGCTATCCTACTCCTTCCCTAACTCCCTTACTTCCAACTATTTCCCCCTCCAACACCTCGGCTGGTGGTTACTTGCCCTTGGATACTATTTGCGTTTTTATCTTTTTCAACATCATCCACTTGTATGTGTCTTTTTTCCATTTATCTTAGAAGGCAGCTACTTAATCAGGTCAAACTTATCTATTAATCGTTCTAGGCGCCATATAACACATACGTGTTAGTGTGCCGTTAATCCCTATTCTCACTCACTCACCCCCCTGGTCCCCCTCCTTGTGCCCCTAAACCCCAACGCTCTCCTCGTCCCCACTGACCCAGAAGTTTTACCACCTCTCCACCTTCCAAATCCACCCATACTCCTACCTTAACCCTTCCATCTACCCCTACTAATTTTCCCGGCTATCCTACTCCTTCCTCTACTCCCTTACTTCCAACTATTTCCCCCTCCAACACTTTTAACTCTAACCCTGTTCCCCCTCAATCATCATCACAATCATCTCTTCCTCCACCATCAGCCAAAATTACTGACTTCGTCTATCTCTCAACTGCCATTTTTTCCTCTCAACTCACCTCATCTTAAGCCAATATTATCACCGCAGTTGCCCAAGATTTACTAAAAATCTCAATCCCATCTCACACCCTAGCCCATGACATTGATCATCACTCTACAGTTACCAGTCAACTCAAACAATTTCTTCTCAATTCCTATTCATAAACATCAAATCTGTTTTCCATTATGTACATAATTTTTCTCATCTCATTATCTTCAATCTCATATTACATATCCTCCTCTGCTCTTCCCCATCTTTAAATTCTCCCCCTCTCCCCTTAATTCTTCCCAACAATCGCCCCCTCCCACTCCCTTCAGCAAGCCCTAAATCTTCTATTGTCTGTCTTCAAGAAACCTTTCCTTATTATAATATCATTCGTAATGATCGTATCTCATCTGGTAATGGAGGTCTAGCCATTTTAATAAACAGAAATATTCCTTATAAAATTTTTGACTCCTCTGATCTTGAACACCATATTCTTCAAGTAAATATCTCCAACCAAATATATCACATTTCTAATATTTATGATAACTTCAATACGCTAGATCCTAACTCTTATCCCCCCATTTTAAATCTCCCACGCAACATTATAGTAAGAGATGTTAATGCTCATCACCCTTTTTGGCACCACTCGTCCGCTCATTCTAAAGGAAACACTCTTTTCAAAATTATTCTAGAATCTGAAATTACATTACATAACGACAGTTCCCCTACTCATTTCTACAATAATGGACAAAATATTTTAGACCTAATTTTCTCCTCACAAGAAATATCACATAAATGTTCTTTTTCTAATAGTCAAAACACAATGGGAAGTGTTCATTCTATCACACTATACTAAACTTTTTCTCTGTCAGTCATCCTCCAATCACTTCTGAACCCAATTTGCCCATTCCTCCATGGCATATATCCATCCTACTGCAAATACAGAATTAACAAATGTCACACAAACTAATGATCCAATTAGTAATAAAATTTTGGCTCTTGAACTAATTGACAATTTACTTCCACTCAAATTTATACAGATGGTTCAAAAAGTAATATTAGTACTACACATGCTTTTACTATTCCAAAAATAACTACACGTCTTCCACCAGAATAGATTCATTTTTGTCAATATATGTTGCTGAGGCGATGTCCATTATCAGCGCTCTTAACACTGCAATACAGTATAGTCTTCCTTATCCAATAATATCAGTCATTAAATCTGTAAACATTCACAACTCTAATAAATTTATTCAATACATCATATACCTATCAAATATGTTATCTAAATATAATTATTGAATGGATTCCATCCAACTCCGAAATTTCAAGCAACGAATCTGCAGACAGGCCAACCAGTCAAGCTCATACAAAAAACATAGAATCGTTGCCACTTGATAAATCATCACATTTATAATATCATTAACAAATATGTAAGTAACGAATGGCACGAGTTGTGGAATCTTACACGCACACAATACACACAGATTCCACCAATCATCAAATATAAATCATCAGTATTCCATGCCAACATCCATACGGATAACTTATTATCCGCTATAGCTTTGAACACTCCACCTCTAAATTTTTACATAGCACAGTATAATTCCGACAAGTATACATTCGCACTGTAATGTTTGTCACATGGATGAAACATCTCAAAACGTTTTCTTCTGCTGCAATAGATTAAAATAGGTTAAAAGCGTTCCTAAAAAAGTGCGTCTTGAGTGCTCTCTTGAAACTCTCGTATGTGCTGATCGAGCGGACACGTTCGGGTAGCTCATTCCACAATCTCGGTCCAGAATGATACAGGGATCGCTCACCATAACGGTTTAGTCTCTTATGAGTGTGGATAGCAATATGCCCTCGGGGGAATACATATGTGACATCATAACGCTAAATAACAATGACAAATGGATATACAGTTAATCTCAGCCATTTATGATATGATCCAATGAAAATGAGTTAATTGCATCAGACTTTCCATTCTGTAGCCTACCCACTGCCCTTTTTACTTGATCTGCATTGACTGAGTGAACAGCGGTACAGTTGCCCACGTTGCACTGGCAATGGATGTCCATTGAGAGAAGTTCCTGAACTTCTCACAATTCAGATTCGTCGTAAAATTCTTCATATTTGTCTTTGAACAAAGAGCAGATACCTTCGTCCCCTTGAACGTTATCAACGAGAGACGTCGATTTTGGAGTTTCACCTGACAGAAATCCCGCTCATTATTATTAAGCAGAGCATTTGCCATGCGACCTGCCGCATATTGTTCATTTTTGCGTCCCCCTGTGGGTCATATAACACATGAGTGTTGGTGTGCCGTTAAACCCTATACTTACCTTACCTTCCTTTCCGTTGGACGGTCAGCACGAAAAGAAATGATTGATCGACTATGTTTAAAACCCCGAGCGCAACCCTTTTAGAAGAACTGGCCGCCACGCCCAAGATGTTACGTAACAAATTAAACCAATGACCGAGAAATGCATTTACATCCTCGCCCTCTTAAACGACAAAGTTTAACGTCAAACAAGATAAATTGCAAATGCAGTACCAAAAATAAACGACATTCCAACCATATAGTTACCTTTAGCAACTCACATAGTATAAACTGATTACATGTTGTACTATTGCAATACATAGATCATTATGATATCATTCTTCACGATATTACTTTGTTTTGATCCAGGCGGATACGCTCAATTTATCACGCGCATATTATTTACAACTTTGCTGCTCTTCGATGGATAGAAGTTATACAAGTTTATGTATTGGTCGACGAGTGAGATGACTTTGTTGTCAGACTCGTTTATCTCCTGCACAGCATATCTGTGTTCCTTATCTGCGCCCACGAAACTGGTGCCATTATCCGACAAAAGCTCCTTGACCAGTCCTCGCCGAGCAACAAATCTCCTTATGGCGTGTAGGCAAGAATCTGTATCCATTGAGTTTGCTGTTACAACATGGACGGCCCTACTGGCTAAACAAGTAAATGAAACTCCATATCTTTTCAGCGTTTTCGTCCTTCCTTTGTAAGGCACGATCCAAAATAATCCACTCCGGTGCATGGGATACAGTCGTAGATTACACGCCAAACAACTGAATTAGCCCTTGTCACCCAATAACGCTCTCTTATTTCATCTAACACGTGATAATGTCCTTATCTCCAGTGAATATCCCGCATTATCAGCGTTACTACATCATCACTAGAGGGAAGCAAGAGGTGTCTGTTATCTGTGCCTCTCGCAGACGTCCTCCAGCTCTAAGCAATCCGTTCTGATCCCAGAAAGGATCCAGACGATACACAGAACTGCTTCTCTTAAGTGTCTTGTTGTGTACTCGGCCTCGTGAAGCAGGAGTATTTCTTAATGTGTCAATTTCATGTTCAAATTTCTGTGACTGTACAAATTTCAATATCGAAATTTCTGCTTCATCAAGCTCTGAAACCATCAGAGGTATCTTCAACTTAATATCTTGCTCTGAACAATAATTTTCTAATCCGCAGAAAATGAGCAGTTGCCTTCTTCAAGCGATGCCAATCACACTAGTGAGATATGAGCTTTGCAAGACCATATGTACTGTCGCTTGTTTCCCTGGTAACCGATGCAAGACTAGACAATGGGCAGTCTACATCTGTTTCATATTCTTTTTGTAATACAACTGGTTGCTGAGGCCATTCTCTTTTTGGTTGTTGTAGGAATGCAGGATCCTTCAAACCCTTCCGCACACTGTACCATAAGTTGACCTTTCATGTCTCTTGAAGCATAATCTGCTGGATTGCTGGCTGTCTGCACATATTTCCACTGCTTGGGATTGGAATGGTCATGAATAAGCAGTACTCTGTGTGATATGTGACACAATATGAAGACATCTCACCAATCTTTAGTGATACTGTAGCCGCCGTTAGCTCTAGACGTGGTATCGTTGTAGCTTTAACGGGTGACACTCTTGACTTGCCTCTCCCTGTAGGCCCGGCGGTACAATAAGCCCACTGTATCCTCCTGCATGTCGTAAGAGGCGACTAATAGGGGGCAACCTGTTGGCCATGGGTTGCAACTCGTGTCGGCGGGCAATGGGTTCCCGGTGGTTGAGCGGAGATGTCTCTGCAAGGGCCATATCTGCAGCACACCACTTAGGAATGGCCTGGTCCAGTCAATCGGCTGGTGGTGACTTGCCCTAGGATATTGTATGCATTTTTATCATTTTTCATCATCATCCACTTGGATGTCTCTCTTTTTTCCATTTATCCTAGAAGGCGGCTGCTTAATTAGGTGAAACTTATCTATTTACCTTTCTAGGCGCCATATAACACATACGTGTTGGTGTGCCGTTAAGCCCTATGGGGCAACCTGTTGGCCGTGGGTTGCGATTCGTGTCGGTGAGCAATTGGATCCAAGTGGTTGAGTGGAGCGGTCCTTTTGAGGGCCATATCTGCAACACGCTACTTTGGCCCGGATTATTTCGCCTAGACGAGAGGCTGAAATGGCTTGGTTCAGTCAACCGGCTGGTGGCGACTTGCCCTCGCGTAATCGTTTCTATTTTTATCTTTTTCATCTCCATTTTCATTTATCTTAGAAGGCGGTTGCTTAATCAGGCGCCATATAACACATTAGTGTTGGTGTGCCGCTAAACCCTATTCTCACTCACGCACCCTCAATCATATCCTAAGCACTTTTTAGTTTTTCTACTATCCCTTCCTAATTCTTTCTATTAAGTAATCCCCATGCCACAATAATGGGATCTTTAGGGCTATTTTTTCTCTGTCTCTTTTATACCCTGGAGCAGCCCCAGTGTGAGATATATTTTCCTTGAAGTTTGTTGACATCGTTCCATAATTTAGAAGAATTTAGGCTATAAGATTGTTACGTTTATTTTCTCAATATAGAGATTTTGCCTTTTTAAGGTTAATTTCACTCAAGCTCTTTCTTGTTTAAACAGAATGTTTTTATCGGTCTTATGATGAAAATATTTGTTTCTGGCTGCTTTATTTCTTTTTAGAATACTGTTCGAACTTTCTTCATTCCACCAACCAGGGGTAAGTTTCTATTGTTTATTTTAAACTAAAAAAAGGAATGGCATGATGGGCTGCAGGATATGTGGGTTAGAGCCTTATGTTCTATCATCGATTGTTACATTGCATAGTGGCCAATTTGCTTTAGATAAATTCCCTTGAGATTGAGTAGATCAGACATTGTGGGTCATGTATCCTATTTGGACATTGGGACGTGGGGAGGATGGGGGAAGCAAATGTTAGTTCAACCGACCTAGTCGGGTTGACTTTATCCAATCGTCTGACTTCACTTTCATTGTAAATTTGTAGGGCTTGTAGTATACACCGTTTGATACATGACACTCTTTTGATAAGCATGCATTCCATTCAACAGATATAGTCTGTCTCGAATAGCTATCCATAAGAAACCTAACTATAAGCGGAGGCACTTTACGCTGCAATAGCAGTTTGAATAATTTTCCATAATGTACCCTGTCAAAAGCTTAACTAGCATCTAACAGACAACTAAAAACATCACTACTTCTTTGTGTATAATAACAAATTGTTTCTTCATATACAGTCGTGTAAAGGATTGTAGAATGTCCCTTTTTGAAGCCAAATTGAAGATCAGACGTACATAAAACATTGCCATACTGTTTAAGAATTATCATATCTAAAACTTTGCAAATTGAACTACATAATGCAATTCCCCTGTAATTATCACTACAACTTAATGATGATCGCATATCTTTTGGTGTCGAAACAATCGTTGAATTTAATAAATTATCAGCTGTATGACCAT
The DNA here is from genome assembly GCA_034190875.2 of Urechis unicinctus. Classification (NCBI taxonomy): domain Eukaryota; kingdom Metazoa; phylum Annelida; class Polychaeta; order Xenopneusta; family Urechidae; genus Urechis; species Urechis unicinctus. Next base: position 67,346,630 of record CM067358.1, on the reverse strand, counting down.
GTGAAATCATAGCATTGAATAGTTTACATAAGAGACCAGCAAGTTTGGGCGTCCCGTTAATCAAATGGTCAGAATAAAGCTCACGATTGCCATCGCTTTTGTTACTCTTCAACTTTCCTATACATTCAGATAAAACAGATGATGTAACAACATCATATTTTGCACTGTCATACCAGCATTAACCGTTTTCATCACATCACGCATTTCATTATCGTTTGTGGGAACACTATTGAATAACGCCGAGTATTTTTCAAGAAAAAGGTTTGCAATAGGCACTGGTCCACTTGCATTATCTACCACAGTAGGTACACTCTTACTGTTTGGATTGATCTTTTTAGTTCACGCCAAAAGTCTGTATTACTACATGCGTTTTTAGCCAGTTTTGCCTTCTTTATATCGAACTCATTTTTTTGGGCAGCGCGTACGGCATAATGATATTTATGACGTGACTGCTTCATTATGTCATACACAGTGCCTTTGATGTTGAGTTCATACCAGACGTTCCAACAAATTGATAATCCTTTACATTATTTAACATCGAGACATTTTCTTTTAATAACCAAGTTTCTTGTAAACACATTATATCACAACTGTAACGGTTCAAACAATCGCTAACATAGGGAGTACACCTCTTTATCCCTTCCACATTCAAAGAGCATATGTTAAAACCATTGCTGTTTGGACTATTATCCATGAGTGAAATTACCTATTACGCGCGTTTCGTCCAATACCGCCTGCATCCAATACCTTCAGGCCAGAATTCCGGCTTGCAGAGCAGATTTATATCTCCAGTCTCTAAAGCTATCCGGTATGAAAGTGTCCAAGATTCTGGTTTTGATGCGCATTCAATTTCGAGCACATTGACGCCCTGTTCTTCCAAAAACGATTTCAGCACTGACGAGTCGATTTCACGATGCACACGAAATACGAAGAGTTCATATCTTCTAGGACCTGCACGTAGTTTGGTATCGGTGCGGTTACCAAAAATGGCTCTAGGCCTCTCCTGGATTGTCTCCTTATCTCGCGCTATATGCCGATCCTTCTTCTTCATTTTGCGCTGTTGACGCGGTTGAAGATGGAACTCATCTTCATCTTGAGAGGTGCTTGACGAGGTCGTGGGTGTTTCTGACCCGCCTTTATTCGGAAGGGGAGTGGAAGGAGGGGGTTGCTCCGAAGCAATGTGCGCCACATGATGTGTCGGTTTCTGTGTTGCAACAGTGGCTGAATACAGCGGTTTCGGTGCTAGGGATGCCATTTGGGCTTCAGTCTTTCGTTTATCGCAACAGCGGTACATTCCTCTGGAATGCTGCGAGGCAACTTGTTTAAGTTGATTGCCACAAACGAGACCGACAGCTTGGCATCGCAAAATATTGAGTCGATTGTATAGCTTCTAGAACCCTCGTAAATAGCTTCTAGAACCCTCGTAAGTTGAGATCAATTAATTCTGATCAAAATCATTTAAGATTGTCTCCATCGATTTATTTGTGGCTTGAAGTTCATTCATCTCATTTTGTACTTGCTTCCAGATCCACTTGCTGTCGTTTCATCCTTTCGTCTAATGCATTGTCCTTAATAACGGGGTTCCCTTTGTCTAAGCATGTCAAGTTTGTACTCGCATAACATTCCCTCTTTTGTGTCCGATTAATAACCTTGCTTACCTTTGCCAATTGTTTGGCCATCAATACTTTGTTAATGTTAGATAGATTCGAGGCTTCCTCTCATTTCTCTCCTCTACAAGGGCTTACTTTATAATCAAAGATGCTGCTGCCCCCTCATGACCGCACTGGACATGAGGATTTAGTTCAGAACACTGCTTTTGTTCAGAGGGTGGGGCTTTTACAACGGGAAATTGAACACTGAATTAAGAAAAGTGCGTATACCGTTCAATATCTGAGCTGACGTTTTTCCTGTATCAACGCTTGCTGTTGAGATTGGGGGTAGCTGAAAGTTGACCTCCTCTCCTCCTATTCCCACTTATCTATTATTGCCTTGACATACATACCAACTATTGTCCTATAGTTATCAACAATAGCAAGTCTTGACAAAAAGCAGGCAAGTAATATGCCCTTGCTGTCTACCAAGACCAATGACATTCCCCTGGTCCAGACTAAGAGAATTTGTCACACCCTTTATAAGATTTATATACACAGCGTCAGGTAACGATGAGAGATATATGGAACGATTGATTAAGCCAGTGGTCACTCGCGTCTTGGCGTAAAAATTTGTCAGAGGGAGATTCAACTGCGAATTGCTTAACCGAAATGGCTATGAATACTTGTGAGAGAGAGAGAGAGAGAGAGAGAGAGAGAGAGAGAGATTTCGAAATAAACATTGTTTCTAGCCGGAGCCATGTACAGGTTGCTGTGAATTATTTTTGACATTTTAATATTTTCAATGTTTTATTTGAATGAATAATGAGTGCTCCTGTAGTAGGGTGTAAGAATATTGCTTGGAAGAAGGTTTCTCGCTACTGGGGGCCGCTCCAGTGCATTAAAGAGGGAATTGAAAATGGCCCTAGAGATTCCTGGATAGAATGTGCTAATGTCAGTGATAGTATGGTACTAGAAGTTGTGCCAAAAAACAACGTTGTTAGTAATGGTAATATTTGTGATTTTTTCACAGTGTTTGATATGATTGCTACTTCATTCGCTCCTGTGACTTAAATGGGTGGGTGTGGTTTGGCTTGGGGTTGGGGGTTGGGTAATAGGGTGTGTTGAAAGGGATTGGTGAGCTATGATTTCCATTATGATGTAAATTCTCGCTTTGATGTGTATGATAATGATGATGATACTAGAATGCAAACTATGGAGGATGAAAACGTGTCGTACTATGGATGTATTTGATGAGGTGTGCGCGGATGGTGTTTTCTTTTAAGATGTGGTGGGTAGTATGTTGTATGTTTTGTTTATTTAGTTGTGTAAGTAGTTGCTGCCTTTGTGTGTTGTAGTGTTGGCATTATAGTAATTTCCCAAGCCTGCTTACCTTCTGCTGTTGTAGGGTCGCTCGTATTACTTTGCTCGTCTACTTCAGTCTTCTTGGTCAACTTCGGACGTTACTTGTCGTCTTCTTCGTGGGTTTTGCTTCTTAGCGTCTCGACGGCTGCCGGGCAACAAGTTGCCGTCTTAAAGGCCAGGGCGGTCCGGGGATACGTGATTTACTCACGCTGAAACGTTAAGGGCCAAGCTCCTCAGAGGTGTCATACGCTTTAATGCAACGCCGTCACGTTAAGGCCCTTGGACCACAGCAGTGACATACGTCACCACACTCCCCCCCCCCCCTTCCCCCACCGTATGATGATGGAGTTGGACCCCACCCTGGACATTCCGAACCCCTTTGGACCGATATGCCCCCCCCCCCACATCACATATCGTAGGGTCGGCAAGTATTCAGGGCAGTAATTTTCATGAGCTCAGCTGGATCCTTGCCGACACTTTGCGCCACCAAATCAGCCACTACCCCTATATGGCTGGGTGATGGGCAACTGAAATAGGGGGCATCTGTTTCTAACAACAGAGGGCCAGACGCAGTGACTTTGACTTGTGATCAGTGAGTGACACTGTGACTGTCATAGTGTTTGCACTAGTTGGACTGAAGATGCATTTTTGCATATAGTTAGTGCCAATGTTCCTTTTACAGTTATACCTTTTTGTTTTGTTTTTAAATCATTAAACTGTTAATCTTACAATGACTTTTTAAGTTATTTTACCACTGCCATGCTTTATTCCGTTTTTAGCATGTCTAGTCCAATTTAGGTCAGGTCAAGTAGATTTCAAGAGTTACTGGACCACTGGTCCAGCTCTTGAAAAAGTTAACATCGAACCCTGATTTGGTCCAATGTGCACTTCGCTGCATGCTTGGGGTGGAGACCAATCGCGACCCTCACTTACTGCTGCTCCAGGTCGATGATTTCATCGACACTGGGGTAAGTGGCAGGGTCGCAATATTTTGCCACAGCAACCCCAATTCCGTGGTAGGCCCAGGGAGGTCAGGGCCCTGTCCATGTGGAAGTGTGAATCAAAGGCCACGGGAAGCTGAGGTTCCGGTTTGGCAGTCTTCTGCCCCGCCCCGCTCCCCTCGATCCTACCACACTGTGCAGGCCGACGGCCCAAGTCCCAGACAAGCTCCCTCTCACGGAGCCATCAGAGGTTGCCAGTGGAGGAGGACCGCGGGCAAATTTTGGGGCCTTAAACAGAAGCTATGAGGAACCGGATCCTCGTGGACAGAACTCCCGCGTTGCCTCCTTCAAAAATCCTGTGGGTTCCCTCAGGCTTTGGCATCCAAAACCACCTAACCCCTCTGAGAGGCGGACCAAGGTTTTTAAGTCTCAGCCCGGCCCCAGCAGGTAGTTGGCGATCACATGGAGGACAGACAATCGCTGCCTTGTCACATCCATGGGGTCCAGGCCTTCATTGAAAACCTCCGGGACATGCTTGTTAAAGCTATGCGTCTTCGGAGACCCGTACGAATCCCCACACCCAGGAATGGGATATCTAGGTGTGGACTTCCCCTTGTGGCCGTCCATGTCCCCTCGGGGCGTCTCGCCTACAGCCCCCTGGGACCCACCCTGCACCACAAGGAGTCGTGAGTTGGCTGTTAATTGGGGTAAGGGTCGTTGACGATGGTCATGGGCTTGTGTGCCTCCCTCGACTTGGATGACCACGCACCCCCCGTTTGCCGCTTGACAGGCAAAGTGATTATCAGCTCTGGCGCTGCAGTTGCCTACACGGCCGGCTGTTTTTGACCACGTGCCTTTGCCTTCCTTGCATTTTGAACTTTCCTACCGGCCCGCTTGGTCTTGGAAGGGGGTCTTACATCAGGACCAGCCAAAGCATCAGCGACACCTGGGCCTTTGATACATTCCATCCGCCTATGTGGAGGACATGAAGGCCCCATACCAGTGGTAGGGGGAGGGTTACTAAGGGGGGAACCTGGAAGATTGAAATCCTCCCCCCTACCCAACAACTGACCCAGGATGGATACAGGTTTGGAATCTGAGCATTTCCCTGTATGTTCCAGCGCCATTAACGACGTTGAAGCCTCTGCTCTAGCGCCACCCATAGCATAGGGTGACCCTTTTCCAGAGGCCCCAAACATGGGCACTAAGCCTGGCCCTGCTGAGTCAGGGTGGCTGCTGCCCATGCCCCTCCCTGAACTAGCTACAGGCCGCCCTGAGGACGCCTGCAACGTCGGCTCAGGGTCACTGGCGCCCTCATTAACCGAAACATGCGGCAAGGACGGGTCTAAAGGGAGCCTGTAGTCCTTACTTGGTCTGGCTGGCAACGGAGTTTGGACACGCTCCCTGCTAGGCAGGCCGATAGGGAATACATTGTGGTGTATCCACTCCCGGCCCTGGAGCTGCAGGGACAGCGCTGTCTTAGCTGCCAACCGCAACCACTGCTGGTCCTTTCTCGCTTTCGCTTTAGTCACCTGGTGGATTGATGCTTCTACTCGCTGTGCCCCCGTTGTTCTGGGGCACATCATCAATTGACTTAGCAGGTATATGACCAATCAAGGGACTTAGCAGGTATATGACCCTCCCTCATTGCCCGGGCCACAATACCACTCTAATTACGAGTTGCCATCCTGAAATCAAAGTAACACTTGGTGTATATTTAATGTTGTGATCTACAGCGCCCACACCGGTACTTATCTATACTGAGTGCATCTGTCACCGTGACGTCGCACTGAATCATGAAACGCCCGTGACAAGGTTGGTGGCAAATGCAATACAACTCTTCGTCATCTTTGACTTCTTCTTGTCCCTCTTGCGGTTGTTTCTGCCAATTCGCTACCCACTTTGGCTGATCCCGGTTTTTACAGGACTTGATGCGGTCGTGGTTGACGACGAAGAGCGCATTTTGCAGTTGCACTCTGATTAGAAAGTCGGATATGCCCTTTACGATGACCGCTGGTTCTATCCAGTGGGGACTCAGCTTCCGACATTTCCCCTTCAAGGTGACGGTATCTAGGATATACACCACATCCCCTTTCTTATACGGCCTTTTATCTAAGCGGACATTGTAATTACGTTTCATACGACGCAGCGAGGTTTGGAGCTTAGTCCGGGCAACATCATGGGCACGGCCTATCTCACTCGCTAGCTGGGCAACGTAATCCGCTTCCTCAACTCTTCCTCCTGTATGGTGAGGGAACATCAGGTGTGCCGGTACATTTACTTGCCCCCCCCCCCCCAGCATGAGTTTATTGGCCGTATAACCTGTGCTTCTATTGACTGAAGCCCTGAGTGCACCGGCCAGCTGCGACAAATGCATGTCCCATTGGTGTTGGTTCTTCCCAAGGAAACAGCGTACTGCGTCCATTAACGTACGGTTGAATCTCTCCACTTGTCCATTAGTAGATGGTCTGTAAAGCGTTTTGTGTGCCTTATGGATGTGGAGAGCTTAACACAATGCAGTGAAGAGGCGTGACTCGAAGTTTCTCCCCTGGTCAGAGAAAACTTGGAAAGGGTATCCAAACCTGGAGAAGAATTCATTTACAGCCGCTCTTGCTGTTATCTCGGCAGTTTGACAGGGGAGAGGTATGCACTCGACCCATTTGGTAAATTGATCAACCGTCATGAGCACATACTCGTTCCTCCTAGAGGTATGCGGCAACGGTCCAAGGAAATCGAGGTGTACCCGCTCCATAGGCGCGCCTGCTTGGTATGATCTCATTGCGCCCTTCCCTTGGCGGGTAGCCTTCTTGTTTTGGTTGCACGTGCTACAGGATGCTACATAGTTTTCCACATTCTGAGCCAAACCAAACCAATACTTTCTTTGTTGATCCAGTAGTACTTAGATGCAGGACTTGTGGAGAACAGGGTGCCTTCCTCCGGCTCCTCTGCAATGCTCAGCCATCGGAGTAGGGCGCTAAGGTCCTTGTCTTTGCCTTGTTGCTCTCTTACTTCTTCAGCGCTAAAGACCCAGCATTCCGGATTCTGAAAGGCAGCTGGGTCCGCGTCGGTTACTGCATTACAACTGCGGACTTCAACCTGCCGTTCCTTTTTATTTGGAACGTAACACACATTTTTCATCGTAACACGAAATATTTCACTTAATCTTGCGACAACTCCAATCTCAGTCTCTTGGGTGTACTTGTTTGTGTCAGCTCCAAAGTATCACCAAATTGAGTCTCAGGAACCACCGTAACTTCATTGCTTGTGTCCAACTCCATTGTTTCGTCCGGTTTAACCCACATGCAGGTGTGATGTTTCTGGGATGGATCCTCAATTTCACAGGCGTAACACAAATCACTTGTAGGTGTCATAGCCAACAGTTCAGCATCTGTGACAAACACCGAGTCTACTGTCGAATCAGGTGACTGAATCTGTTCTGGTGTGTTGTGAGGTACCGGAAGCTGTGTCTCTTCTGCATCACTAGAGAAAAGATCCATACTCTCTTCTCTCTTCCTTTTGAGATTCTTCAAAGCTTCCTGTAACTGATTGTCCTTTCTATTCTCATGTTTGTCTGTGCATTTCTTCATTTTGTTGATCCATGCCAGAGCGTGTACCTCCTTTCTACAGTGCTTGAGGAAGGGGCAGTTCTATCTCAGCTGCCACCGGTAGATGCGAGATTTGATAGCTTCCGCCTGCTCCCCAGCGAAGTGTCACAAAGGGTTGTTGCTGGTGATGATTAGCGGAGTTCTCATCACTTGTTCTTCTTCACGATACTTCCTCTTAACGTAGGTTACTCCTCCCTCCAGAAGGATTTTCATCTGTTCTATTGCTTTTGTTGTGAAGGAAGGTTCATCAATATAGATCAAGCTCTTGTCTAAAGAGTTCTTCAAGGTAAACTGACCATTGTCTCCTGGATGAATCTCTCCGTAGCAGGTAGCGATGTTTCGGAGAGCACGAAGCATACAGGACTTTCCGGCATTAGAAGGACCTTCCAACACAAAACAGTTCACTTTCGGAATCTTCTTGTTTAGGACATTGGAGAGGTTCTGACAAAACTTTGCCTCGTTGCAGCCGTGATCAAATCTGTGCTCGTTTCGACGCTGTAGACTGTTTCTGTTTCGGCTCCTGAGTTGTATCTTGCAAACTCTTCTTCCAACTCCTTCCATGTTTTCCGACACGCCGCGAAACTCGTTCAAAGCATCTCTCCACACTTGTCTCGGTACGGATTGCACGTAGTATAGAATGCTAGCTGGCATTTTGACGGTGATGTAGGGGAGGGGTCGATTTCCATCATTGTACTTGGAGTAGGCGTTGCGTAAGGCAATGTATTTGCGGTCAGCACTCGTGTGGGTACGGTTGATGTAGACGACATGGAAGTGGTCATGGGTCGCCCACCCTTGTTGAGACAGTGGTTGGGGCCAGGGGGGTGGTATATGACCATCGCATCCCTAGCGACGACGAAGGACAGAAATTCCTTACTTGAGGGATTTAAGGCATTCTGGGGTCTGATGTTGTTTCCTTGCAATGTAAATTCCGTCGAGTCATTCCATTGGTATATGAAGCTGAAGACTTTTCGCCCTGACCTACAACAGAAAATGTTACATTACGTTTGAGAATTACATTTTAATATTGAACGAAACATCATGTTACGCGGCGATAATTACATTATTCTTGTGGCGTGTCGCGAATCATTTTCTTCTTCTTGGGTGGTGGAGATGGAAGGGGTTGGTAGTCTTGATTGGGATTGATGTCTACGTCTGGAACGTCTCCTTCTATGCCAGTGAATATGTGACGCTTACGCCTCATGCTGTATGACTTTAAACAGAAATGGCAGGACCCGTGGGATGAATCCATCCCAAACAAACTTCACGAAATTCAGCCCTTACTTGGGGAGTGGCCACAGAGCTGCAGAGAGAGCCGATAAGAGGAGGTTATTCTTGCTCGCCCTATACTTATGGTTATCCTCATTCATCCATCCATCCATCCCTGAAACATGAAAATCTACATTAAAAATACCAATAGTAAAACCGAAGCTTGACCCACACACTCCCTCCTTATATAGACCTAGTTTAACCTCCACCGCATCAAAAATATTTGAAACCATAATCAATAATAAAATACAATGGTATCTGGTATCCTCTTCCAAAAAATGCATCAGTTTATGCCGATGAAACACTCTATGGACATAGGGTAGACAATCAAATAATTTAACAAAAATCATACAGGGAAAAATCAATAAAAATAGTAAATGTACCAATCAAGCTGGAATAAGATTTTCTCCCCTCAAATCTAAAGCAATAATTTTCGGAAGAATTAATACACAATAACGTCTTTTTAAATAACATCAGTATACCAAATCATGAATCAACCAAATACCTGGGAATAATATGTGACTAAATTGGAATGAAAACACAAATTATGGAAGCACTAAATGCCAAAAAATATCTAACCTAATCAGAAACATCAATGAAAACATCGTGGGGTGTTAATAAAACCATTATGGGGAAAATACACTCAACTCACTCATTCGGGCTATAATCAATTCATATCAATACAACATAAATAAACTTGACATAGCACAATCATCCATACTTCGCTCAATAACCAAAGAACACAAATCAATTGAATTGACATTTGCCTCTCAATCTTTGCCCACAAAGGTACAAATAGGTTTCCAAGCTCATAATGTGAAAAAGTATGTAGCCCCACCAGTCAAATGCTATTGATGCAACGGACAGCAAATTACTGCCTAGACACCACGACATGTGCCAATTGTGGGGAAAGGCACCCATATGCATCTTGTAAACCAACTACCAAAACCACAGTGCTACCTTCAAGGGCTGCAAAGCTTACAGAAATGCTCAACAGATCAAAACTATTCAGAAAACGGAAAACATGTCCTATGCACAAGCAGCTGCCCAAATCCCCCAATCCCCCATCCCTCCAAATACGAATTCTTCCTCACACAGACCATAGATTTATAGAGAGAAGAAAAGTCTTAATGATCAGGAAGAGAAGTATTTTGATTGTTAATTTGTGAGAAATGATTAACTAAAATGTTTGCTTTTTTCTTTATTAGAATGGGCATATCTTTTGGATTAATTAAGGAAGGAATGTTTATCTTGAATTTTATTTACAGTACTCCATAGTTTACTTGAGTTAGATTTATTTAAATCACTGCACATATTTTGCCAGAAACTAGCTTTAGCTTTTTTAATGGTAACTTTCACTTTTGCTCTTTCTTTTTTGAAAAGAATAAAATTCTCTTCGGATTTGGAATGGAAAAATTTATTCCTGGTCGTATTCCTTTTCTTAATACTTATTGTGCAAGAGTCATTTCACCAAGGATGAGATTTAAGTTTATTATTATTAATTTTTGTAGAAGGGATTGATTTGTTTGCTGCAAAAATAAGAAGTTTTTCAAAATTTTGATAAGATTTAATCGGGTCTGGTTCGAATATGGAATTATTAATAGTGTTTTGACAAATATCCTTACCCCTGTGGGTCCGGGGGTAGAATAGGTCCACTGCATCCTTCTGCATGTCGTAAGAGGCGACTAATAGGGGGCAACCTGTTGGCCGTGGAAGATGGGATCCTGGTGGTTGAGTGGAGCGGTCCTTGCGAGGGCTATATCTGCAACACACCACTTTGGCCCGGAATTCGCCTAGACGAGAGGGTGGGTAGGCCTGGCCCATTCCTATCGGCTGGTGGCGTCGTGCCCTGGGACTACCCATCACATGCATTTGGCATCTTCCTTCATGACATTCATTTACTTCATGGACCATTTCTCATTTCATTGGCTTCACTAGTCCCAGAAGGCGGCTGCTTAATCAGGTCAATCGGATTCCATTAGGGGTGTTATGGTGCGCCTCTACGAGCTCAGCACCTTGCCAGTGTCTGGGCTCTATGGGTTACGTATTGTATCACTTTTTATGGGGGACGAGTATATCACCTGTGTAGCCCTGGCATCTTTAAGATGTCCCTTTATTGGGCTCCGGGGCGGGTGGGGAGCACAGGTGATGAATTGTTGTATTACTATGTCTTCCTCTCATACTGGCCAAAAACGAAGGCATTTAGATGAAAATGAAACTGAAACTGAAAACTGGCCAAGATTTCTTGTGCTTGAAAGAACCGACGGGAGTTTAGAGAAAGTTTCATTCATTGTTCTATTTAAAGGAATTTGTGGTGTTGCCGGCACTCCCAAAACCCTAAAACTTTTGCGATCTGGGCTTTATCTTGTCGAAACTTCAAAACCAATTCATTCCAAACTTCTTCTTCAGACCACCAAATTAGCGAATATCAATGTAAAATTCAGCCCTCATCGAACCCTTAATACCATCAAGGGTGTTATAAAATCTTTCGAACTCAAATACTGCAGCGAAGAAGAGATTTTGGAGGAATTGAAAAAATCAAAATGTCAGTGAAGTAGCCAAAGTGCTCATTAATAAAAATGGAGAAAGGGTTCCCACAGGCACCCACATCCTTACTTTCAACACCCCTTACCTTCCAAACAACATTAAAATAGCTGGCCTGAACATCAAAACTGAACCATTCATTCCAAATCCTTTAAGATGCCACAACTGTCAAAGATATGGCCATTTTAAAACCAAATGTAATAGAACACCAATATGCCCCAAATGCGGTGATGAGCACGGGGAGCAGGATTGCAAAGCACCATTCAAGTGCGCAAACTGCTCCGGTGCTCATCCCGCATACTCTAAACGCTGTTCCATTTGGCAAATCGAAAAACAAATTCAAACACTACATATCACCCAAAAACTTTCTTTCCCTGAAGCGAGAAAAATAGTAGAGTGCCAAAATTCAACTTCTTCCAGACCTTCATATGCTAGTACTGCAGCAGCACCTACTAAAATAACCAAATCTATTAGTACACAAACAGAAAACCACCCTCCGAAACAACCCCCTTTCAAAGCCAGCAATCCCCCAACAGAACAAACAAAACCAAACACCCCCACTACCCCAAAAGTCAATGAACACATAACAAAAACAAATACAATGAGAAATCTAAACTCCCACGGTCAATCAAATCTAAACTCACCAGGGGGTCAGAACCCAGATTCTTTTGTTGGGCCCAACATCTATGGCCCATTGTCTACCATGGAGACTGATGAGGTCCCCCATGGCAGACACACATCATCAGGGGCCAATCGGGACCCTGGGTCTGTAGTGGCCCAGGGAACCTGCGGCCCCAGGAATGCCATGGGGACTGAGGTCCACCATGGCAGCAAACGTCCCGCCAAACCCCCTGATAGGTAATGGCGGGCATTATACAATGGAATTGCCGAGGACTTCGGAATAATCATGAAGAACTTCTTACTTTACTCAACAAAAATAATGGTATTGCAGCCTGCCTTCAGGAAACATTTTTGAAGGCGGAAAATAACTATAGCTTGAAAGGCTATAAATCTTACCATAAATTTGGAGGCACTGGGGAACGAGCTTCTGGCGGCTCGTCCATTTTAATCAAGGATTTTATTCCCCAGAAAGAAATAGAACTCGATACAAACCTTCAAGCAGTAGCAGTAAATATTACCTTAAATAAGTCCATCACACTTTGCTCCCTTTACTTACCGCCAAGCCGAAATTTTACACGGGGAGAACTGGACAACATCGTGGCCCAGTTGCCAGAGCCAGTTCTCCTCATGGGTGATTTTAATGCCCACAACTCTTTATGGGGCAATACACATGATGATGGAAAAGGTCAAATTGTAGAAGATTTCTTCATTTCTCACAATCTCTGCCTTTTAAATGACGGCTCAAATACATACATCCATCCAGGCTATGGCACACCCCACCGCAATAGATCTTTCTTTCTCTTCTCCTTCTTTGTTTCTCGACCTTGCATGGGAAGTTGGTGTCGATGATACCTGTGGAAGTGACCACTTCCCCATTCTTATCCACCTAAACCCTCCGTTACCACCAGAGTCACCTCCAAAGTGGCAGCTGCATAAAGCAGACTGGCCCTCCTTTGGATCTCTGTGTGGGGAGGCTATCCACAGGGATAAGATGCAAGGGCGAGATACACACATCGATACATTTTGTGCTAAACTGCTTGAAATTGCCTCCAAAACTATTCCGAAGTCCTCGGCAAAGCCCAGGCGCATCCCAAAACCATGGTTTAACCAAGACTGCCAGGACGCCATCAACCATAGAAAAAGGGCCCTTAAGTTTTTTCAAACTCACCCAACCCATGCAAACCTGGCATCATTCAGGGCAGCGAGAGCGAGAGCTCGGCGGGTCGTTAAAGAAAGTAAAAAGAATTCATGGAAAACTTATATATCAAAATTAAACTCGAAAACATCAATCAAAAAGACATGGGAAATGGTCCGCAAAATAAGTGGAAAAAACACCTCTTCCACTTCTTCTTACCTTCTAACACCAGATGGTAATGAAGTAAAAAACAAACAGGAAATATCTAACATCATAGCGGACACAATAACCATGAATTCTTCCACTGCTAATTATACTGAAAAGTTTCAAAGACATAAACAGATAACTGAAAGAACAAAAATTAATTTTAGGTCAAACAACGACGAAAAAATAATAATGTTCCTTTTACTTTAGAAGAATTGAAAGAATCTTTGAAACTCTGCAAGGACACTGCAGTAGGACCAGACGATGTTCATTACCAACTTCTTAAACATCTTCCAGAAGAGTCCTTGTATGTCTTATTAGACATATACAATCACATATGGAGCAGTGGAGAATATCCGGACTCATGGAGAGAGGCTACCATCATCCCTCTCCCAAAGTCCGGAAAAGACCCAACCAACCCGTCGAGCTACAGGCCCATCGCTCTCACGAGCTGTCTCTGTAAAACCATGGAGCGAATCGTTAACAAGCGTCTTATGTGGTACTTGGAAACTAATAATATAATAAATGAACATCAATCTGGCTTTAGAAAAGGCCGATGTACCACAGACAACCTTGTTAAGTTAGAGTCTTATATTAGGGATGCATTTTTAAAGGGGGACCATGTCGTGTCTGTGTTTTTCGATCTTGAGAAAGCATATGACACGACATGGAAATATGGGATTTTAAAAGATCTACAAGAAGCTGGTCTTCGAGGTAATATGCCACTATTTATACAAAAATTTTTTAAATGATAGATTTTTTAAGGTAAGAATTGGGACATCACTTTCGGACCAACATGGTCAGGAAATGGGGGTCCCACAGGGCAGCATTCTTTCTGTCACACTTTTCAATCTAAAGATCAATAGCATCACAAAAGTTCTTAAACCTGAAATAGAAAAATCACTTTATGTAGACGATTTCCTTATATCTTACCGATCCAGCAGTATGACCACCATAGAACGCCAGCTACAAATCAACCTTAACAAAATTCAGAAATGGGCAGATGAAAATGGTTTCAAATTTTCTACTACAAAAAAAAACAGTTTGTGTACATTTTTGTCAAAGAAGGGGCCTTCACCCTGACCCAGAATTAACCATCAATAAAAATCCCGTCCCTGTTGTGGAAGAAACCAAATTCTTAGGTATCATATTTGATTCAAAACTTAATTTTAAATCCCATATTAATTACATCAGGAATAAATGTCTCAAGGCAATGAATCTTCTTAAAGTAGTGTCCAAGCTGGACTGGGGAGCTGACAGGCAGGTCCTGCTCAGACTCTACCGGTCCTTGATAAGATCAAAGCTTGACTATGGCTGCATCGTTTACGGTGCAGCTCGAAAATCTTATCTAAAACGACTGGACATAGTCCAGAATCAGGCTCTGAGGATTTGCCTTGGGGCATTTCGAACATCACCCATTGAAAGCCTCCACACTGAAGCCAATGAAATGCCTATCCATCTAAGAAGAAACAAACTGGCCCTCCAATATGCAATTAAAATAAAAAGCAATCCAGATCACCCTGCCTATGACATTATCTTCCATCCCAAATACCAAGTAATATATGAAACTAAACCTAATGCCATACCACCTCTTGGCATCCGTATTCAAGAATCGCTAAACAACATATCCAATAATTTAGACATTATTGCTCCAAACAAAATTCCCGAAAACACCACCCTGGCAATTGAACACACCAACAATAGACACATCCCTTACCAAATATGATAAATTAAATGCAAATGACCTCTTGATGAAATTTCATGAAATAAAAGAACATCACAAAGACAAGATACTTATTTATACTGATGGATCCAAAGATGCAAACCGTGTGGGTGCTGGAGTCGTGTTCGGACCTCAGACCCACAAGAAAAGACTGCCTGGTGCAGCATCTGTTTTTACAGCTGAAGTTACCGCAATAAGGATGGCATTGGGCCTTATTGCTCACCATCCCAATGCGGATTTTACAATTTTTAGTGATTCTTTATCTGCCCTGGAGGCAATTGGGAATAAGTTGTTATCGTGCCATATTGTTGTAGATATTTTAGAAAATCTTACTCGTTTATCCATGCTGGGAAAAAATGTTGAGTTTGTCTGGGTACCCAGTCACATAGGTATCCCAGGCAACGAAAGAGCCGATAGGACTGCAAAGGAAGCCCTACATGAGCCAGTGTCTGAAACCAAGATTCCCTTTACAGACTTAAAACCGCAGGTCGTTAAACTTTTTAAACAAAAATGGCAGGACCAGTGGGATGAATCCATTCCAAACAAACTTTACGAAATCCAGCCTCAACTTGGGGAGTGGCCACACAGCTGCAGAGAGAGCCGAAGAGAAGAGGTCGTTCTTGCTCGCGCGCTCGTATAGGACACACCTATACAACTCATGCCTTTCTACTAAGGGATGAGCCCATCCCTGAATGTATTCCTTGTCAATGTGCCTATACTGTCAAGCACATTCTCATCGAATGTGCTGATTTGATTTTGATCCGAAATCGCTTCTTCCGGGTTCAAACCCTTTCAGAATTGTTTGAAAGGGTGAATCCATCCAAGATACTTGGATTCATAGAGAAATTGGACTTTTTTATAGATTTTAGATCATACAATTCTCAAATTATTCATATAATTCAAATTAATATAATTCAATTAATACACTTCAATTAATTCGATTTTTAGTTTGGTTGTAAACCTTGACTTCTTATCCTTTCGTACTCGTATATACCACTCCTTAAGTAGGCACCATATAACACACAAGTGTTGGTGTGCCGTTAAACCCTATACTTACCTTAAAGGGCTCAGAAATTCACCTTACCTGATGGACAGTGGGAAATTATACCGAACGACCACAACAAATTCTTATCCACCTAAACCCTCCGTTACCACCAGAGTCCCACCCACAGAGTCACCAAAAGTGGCAGCTGCATAAAGCAGACTGGCCCTCCTTTGGATCTCTGTGTGGGGAGGCTATCCACAGGGATAAGATGCAAGGGCGAGATACACACATCGATACATTTTGTGCTAAACTGCTTGAAAAAACTTGCCTCCAAAACTATTCCGAAGTCCTCGGCAAAGCCCAGGCGCATCCCAAAACCATGGTTTAATCAAGACTGCCAGGACGCCATCAACCACAGAAAAAAAGGGCCCTTAAGTTATTCCAAACTCACCCAACCCATGCAAACCTGGCATCATTCAGGGCAGCGAGAGCGAGAGCTCGGCGGGTTGTTAAAGAAAGTAAAAAGAATCATGGAAAACTTATATATCAAAATTAAACTCGAAAACATCAATCAAAAAGACATGGGAAATGGTCCGCAAAATAAGTGGAAAAAAAACACCTCTTCCACTTCTTCTTACCTTACTTAACACCAGATGGTAATGAAGTAAAAAAAAAACAAGAAATATCTAACATCATAGCGGACACAATAACCATGAATTCTTCCACTGCTAATTATACTGAAAAAAGTTTCAAAGACATAAACAGATTAACCGAAAGAACAAAACTTAATTTTAGGTCAAACAACGAAGAAAAAAATAATGTTCCTTTTACTTTAGAAGAATTGAAAGAATCTTTGAAACTCTGCAAGGACACTGCAGTAGGACCAGACGATGTTCATTACCAACTTCTTAAACATCTTCCAGAAGAGTCCTTGTATGTCTTATTAGACATATACAATCACATATGGAGTAGTGGAGAATATCCGGAATCAAGGAGAGAGGCTACCATCATCCCTCTCCCAAAGTCCGGAAAAGACCCAACCAACCCGTCGAGCTACAGGCCCATCGCTCTCACGAGCTGTCTCTGTAAAACCATGGAGCGAATTGTTAACAAGCGTCTTATGTGGTACTTGGAAACTAATAATATAATAAATGAACATCAATCTGGCTTTAGAAAAGGCCGATGTACCACAGACAACCTTGTTAAGTTAGAGTCTTATATTAGGGATGCATTTTTAAAGGGGGACCATGTCGTGTCTGTGTTTTTCGATCTTGAGAAAGCATATGACACGACATGGAAATATGGGATTTTAAAAGATCTACAAGAAGCTGGTCTTCGAGGTAATATGCCACTATTTATACCAAATTTTTTAAATGATAGATCTTTTTAAGGTAAGAATTGGGGGATCACTTTCGGACCAACATGGTCAGGAAATGGGGGTCCCACAGGGCAGCATTCTTTCTGTCACACTTTTCAATTTAAAGATCAATAGCATCACAAAAGTTCTTAAACCTGAAATAGAAAAATCACTTTATGTAGACGATTTCCTTATATCTTACCGATCCAGCAGTATGACCACCATAGAACGCCAGCTACAAATCAACCTTAACAAAATTCAGAAATGGGCTGATGAAAAAATGGTTTCAAAATTTTCTACTACAAAAACAGTTTGTGTACATTTTTGTCAAAGAAGGGGCCTTCACCCTGACCCAGAATTAACCATCAATAAAAATCCCGTCCCTGTTGTGGAAGAAACCAAATTCTTAGGTATCATATTTGATTCAAAACTGAATTTTAAATCCCATATTAATTACATCAGGAATAAATGTCTCAAAGCAATGAATCTTCTTAAAGTAGTGTCCAAGCTGGACTGGGGAGCTGACAGGCAGGTCCTGCTCAGGCTCTACCGGTCCTTGATAAGATCAAAGCTTGACTATGGCTGCATCGTTTACGGTGCAGCTCGAAAATCTTATCTAAAACGACTGGACATAGTCCAGAATCAGGATCTGAGGATTTGCCTTGGGGCATTTCGAACATCACCCATTGAAAGCCTCCACACTGAAGCCAATGAAATGCCTATCTATCTAAGAAGAAACAAACTGGCCCTGTCCCTCAATATGCAATTAAAATAAAAAGCAATCCAGATCACCCTGCCTATGACATTATCTTCCATCCCAAATACCAAGTAATATATGAAACTAAACCTAATGCCATACCACCTCTTGGCATCCGTATTCAAGAATCGCTAAACAACATATCCAATAATTTAGACATTATTGCTCCAAACAAAATTCCCGAAACACCACCCTGGCAATTGAACACACCAACAATAGACACATCCCTTACCAAATATGATAAATTAAATGCAAATGACCTCTTGATGAAATTTCATGAAATAAAAGAACATCACAAAGACAAGATACTTATTTATACTGATGGATCCAAAGATGCAAACCGTGTGGGTGCTGGAGTCGTGTTCGGACCTCAGACCCACAAGGAAAGACTGCCTGGTGCAGCATCTGTTTTTACAGCAGCTGAAGTTACCGCAATAAGGATGGCATTGGGCCTTATTGCTCACCATCCCAATGCGGATTTTACAATTTTTAGTGATTCTTTATCTGCCCTGGAGGCAATTGGGAATAAGTTGTTATCGTGCCATATTGTTGTAGATATTTTAGAAAATCTTACTCGTTTATCCATGCTGGGAAAAAATGTTGAGTTTGTCTGGGTACCCAGTCACATAGGTATCCCAGGCAACGAAAGAGCCGATAGGACTGCAAAGGAAGCCCTACATGAGCCAGTGTCTGAAACCAAGATTCCCTTTACAGACTTAAAACCGCAGGTCGTTAAACTTTTTAAACAAAAATGGCAGGACCAGTGGGATGAATCCATTCCAAACAAACTTTACGAAATCCAGCCTCAACTTGGGGAGTGGCCACACAACTGCAGAGAGAGCCGAAGAGAAGAGGTCGTTCTTGCTCGCGCTCGTATAGGACACACCTATACAACTCATGCCTTTCTACTAAGGGATGAGCCCATCCCTGAATGTATTCCTTGTCAATGTGCCTATACTGTCAAGCACATTCTCATCGAATGTGCTGATTTGATTTTTGATCCGAAATCGCTTCTTTCGGGTTCAAACCCTTTCAGAATTGTTTGAAAAGGTGAATCCATCCAAGATACTTGGATTCATAAGAGAAATTGGACTTTTCTATAGATTTTAGACCATACAATTCACAAATTATTATATATAATTCAATTCATATAATTCAATTAATACTAATTTTTTAGTTAGTTTTAACCCTTGACTCCTTCTTATCCTTTCGTACTCGTATTTATCCTTTTATTCTCTCTATCACAGCCGCTAGATTTTTGTTTAGTTTTGCCGATGTTTATGACACAGTAAATAATGCCGTATCGTAAGCCTAAATGACTAAGTGAGGATGTGTATTTTCCCTTGGTGAACCAACCAAGCGAAAGCGGATATATTATTTTGTGCTGAGCATCGTGAATTACTCCTCGCATGTGTCGACCGCCTCATTCAATTCCTGCAAACGCATTTCGCCCTGGAGGTCCACGCGCAGAGGCACCATATATCGCTGGAAAGCTTGAGGGATTCAATTCAGGGCGCCGAACATATATTATTCATTGACTCGCGCTGGGTTAACCGCTATTCAAATACAACTAATGTGCAGAATGATATATTCATGGATGCCTTCAGAGTTTGAGGATGACGCCAAGAGATGGGAAAGATCGTCATTGTTTGAGGAAAAATACGAATATCACCTTCCTTATGATATTGATATCATGTGTAGTACATTTGCGCAAAACAGTATTGACAGTATTTACATGGGATTGAGCCTGGGAATAGTTTGGAACCGTCAGCCAGTGCGAGTTTTATCAACGACATCAACGCCCTGCATTTCAGAGATTCTGGGCTGAATGTAAACAATGACAATTATGACGACGGCTTGGACAATGTCAGCATGTCTGCCAGTACAATCGGCGCATGTGTTGTTTGAATGTTTCCTGCTAAATAACAAGCTCTCTTGTGTCCAGTTATGTGTGTCATTTGCCAAATCCGTTCACATGTTCGCCACTTGTAGTGGATTTAATTGTTCTCTACGCAATTATTATTGAAAGTGGCTAATGTTACTTGACATGCATGGTCGCTGTTTCGACGGGTTTTTGCAGCTAAAGGAGGCAATACGCATGGGACAAATCATACCGTAAACCATATTTCATTTGAAATGTGATGTACTTTATGCCAGGGATTGTTGGTGAAGACGCTACAGTGGTTTGATCAAGGACCACAGGAAGAAAGCACATGATGAAAATGCAGCCTTAACTCATTTCACGTTTTTGTTTAGCTTTTCAAAACCTCACGAGTAACCAACGCAATGATTTTGTTTTCAATAAATCAACATATTGATAAAATACTGATTCCGAGTAAGCACAACAGGACATGAGATTTATGTTAATAATGAAGGAAGATTTTATTGGTCAGCTTTTGCCAGATTTACATAATCTTATTTGCTTCGTTCCATCGTTAGCTAGCAGATTGGGGTAATAACAGGAAATGATAGCGGCCCAGAAGGAATGTAGAAATAACGAGCATGCCCAAGCACATAAGAGAGAGACGGATAGAGAGAAGGGCAGAGAAAGAGAGTAAGAGATGAGAAGGAGAGAGAGACAGAGACAAGAAATATAGAGAGAGATGGAGAGAGGAGAGAAGGGCAGAGAGTGGAGAGAGAGAAAAGGAGAGAGAGAACGATAGAGATGGAGAGATAGAGGATAGAGAGATAGAGATAAAGGGAGAGAGATAAGGAGACAGAGAGAGAGAGCAGGAGAGAGAGATTGAGAGAGAAGAACAAGAGAGAGTCAGAGAGATTTAGAGAGAGAAAGGAGAGACAGAGAAAGAAGGCTAGAAAATGAGAAAGAGAGAACGAGAGAGAGATGATAGAGAGCAGGAGAGAGAGAAGGAAAGAGAGAGGGAAGAAGAGAGAGAGAGCGAGAGGAGAGATCAATGAAAATGAGAAGGAGAGAGAGAAGGAGAGAGGAGAGATAGAGAGAGAGACAAAGAGAGAGAGACAAAAGAAGAGAAATGTAGATTGAGAAAGGGACCAAGAGTGAGTACGAAAAGGAGAGAAGGAGACACAGAGAGATCGAGAGAGGAGAAAAAATTAGGAAGAGAGCGACAGTAAGAGAGGCAAGAGAGAGAGAGAAAGGGAGAAAAAGAAGGAGAGAGAGTAGGAAAGAGAGACAGAAAGAGAGAGAGGAGAGGGAGAAGAAGAGTGAGAGATGGCGAAATGGAGGAGAGAGAAAGAGCTAAAGAGTGAGCGAGAAAAGAGAGAAGGGGAGAGGCAAGGAGAAATGAGACTGAAAGAGGCATAGAGAGAAGGAGAGAAAGATAGATAGAGAGATACAAGGAGAGAGAAAAGAGAGAGATAGAAAGAGCGAGAGAGAAGGCGATAAAGAGAGAATGAAAAGAGCGAGAGAGGAGAGACAGAATGAGAGAGAGATAGAGAGAGAATGAGTGAGAGAAATGGAGAGAAAGATTGTGAAAGAAGGAGAGAGAGATAGAAGAAGATAGACTGAGAAAGCAGAGGAGAGAGATACAGCGATAAGATGAAAGAGATGTGAGAGAGAGGACAGAGAGAGAGGAGAAACTGGAAGAGAGATTGAAGGAGAGAGATAAATAGAGAGATCGAAATTGAGAGAGGGACGGATAGAGACAGGGCGAGGACTGAACAAGAGAGGAGAGAGGAGAGCGAGATAAGGAGAGAGCGAGATAGAGAAAATGAAGGCGACAAAGTGATCTAAGTAGAGAATGAGAGAGCGTGAGACAAGGAAGGAGGGAAAAAGAGAGATAGAGAATCAAAGTGTGCAAAAGAGAGAGAAAGATGCAAGAGAGAGTGCGATAAAAATAGAAAGGGAGAGAGGGCGAGACGAAGAGGAAAATAGAGAGAGATTGGGAGAGCCAAATAGAAAAGAGAGACACCGAGATTGAGAGAAAAGAAGTGAGAGATGGAGATTAAGAGAGGGAGAGGTGGGAGAGAAGGAGAGAGATAGAGAGGAGAGATAGAGAGTTAGAGAATAAAGCATAGAAAGAGAATGAGAGGGACAGGGGGAAGGAGAGATAGACAGAGCGAGAGAGAGTGGGTAGTGAGACAGAGATAAGGAGAGATATAGGTACAGAGAGAGGAGAGAGAAAGAGAGAGAAATCAAGAGGGAGATTGATAGAGGGAGAAGAGGAGAGATAGTGAGTCAGAGATAATAGGACAGAAAGGGTTAGGAGCAAGAGCGCAAAAGAAGGAGAGAGCGAGATAGATGAAGAAAAAGCGAAAGAGAGAGAAAGAGAAGAGAAGAGCGAGATAGAGCGAGGAAGCATGAGAGAGAGAGGTAAGGAGAGAACAAAAGAAAGATAAAGACAGTGCGAGTGAGAGAGATAGAGAAGGTGAGTGGCAGGGAAGGGAGAGATATAGAGATTGAGACATCGGAAGGGAAAGAGAGAGTGAGAGACCATGAGAGAGAAAGAGATGGAGAGAGAGCGATATAGAGAGATATATATATATATATATATATAGAGAGATATATATATATATATATATAGATATATATATATATATAGGTAGAGGGAGATATAGATATATATATATATATATATATATATATATATATATATATATATATATATATATATATATATATATATAAATATATATATATATATATATATATATATATATATATTATATTTATATATATATATATATATATATATATATATATACATATATATATATGTCTAACACTGACTGCATTATAATGCTGAACATTGATTAATACATTATGATACATTTTCCATTGTACATTGTACTTACGACGGCACAATGCAGAACACCATTGATAATGGTTATGTGATATTAAAGAGCCTCACAACCGGATTACTGCTGCAGACAGTGATTTTATGTGCTTTTTCAAGACACTCACAACTGGATAACTTCTGTAGACAGTAATTTTAGTTATCAGATTTCAAGAGTTGTGTGGGTGCACGATTACTTAATGCCATGGAGGTCAGTCCCAGTCAGATGGACCGAACCCGACACCACCTGCACTGACCGAACCCGACACACCCGGCACTGATTGACGCTGCCACTGTCGCCATCGGCTGTATATTGTACCTTAATGATAACGTTTACTACATACCTTATATCTACTGCACCACTAGTGACTGATTCAACACTTCATTAACTCCCATTCCCAAGCGTCAGGCCTTGTGGTCACTTTGGGAGAAAGGAATCGCGACGGTTATGGATGAGGATGATTATGATGATTGGGCAGCGTCTCTTAAATGGCAGCGCCCACGTGGCACAAACTCGTTGCCCAGACCAAGCCACGAAACACACGCCGCTGGGTCGAAGTTGCAGCACGATACTAGTTCACTACCTGGTCGGGTGCGCCTCTTTTGTGACATGTAACAGCCATTTAACATGATCGTCAGGTTTCGACACCTGCGGGTCGTAAGGCACACAGTTTGCCACTAAGCTGCGGGAACCAGCTGCTGATCATTCACGACATATGACAATCTTAATCATTTAGTCATACCATCAGGTCCGGGGACAACCAAAGCCGTGTTGGTGGGCCTAGTGCGCTGTGCCGTGTACACCTATGGTTTGGACAATCGAAGTCTGCCACTAGTTATAATTTTATTTTGGTACTCTACACGATGTCAATGTGGCATGTCCTAAGGGAGTAATGTCCACCATACGATCAATTACTTTTCTGACACCTATGGTCTCACCCCTTTATAGACTTCAGTGCAAGCCACAAGCATTCCAAATATATTGTTTTTTTAACAGAGTGTCATGACAGATCATTGCTGATGAAATGAAGTAAGTGGCAAGCCTATATAAAATATTATGAGACGGGAAATGGGGCAGGGGTAGACGAGCGGTAGTCAGACCGCAAAAGAATATTATTGAAAAACTCATTCATGTTTGTGTGGTATCATGACTGTATGGATTTCTCATGATGATGAGGATCATACGATGAGGAGACACGTTGATGGAGACGTCCATACAACGTTGTTGATACAACGTGGAGACATTGTTATTGTTATGCCACAGGGACGCTATAATTATGGCGTTGGGGTCATGATGTTTGTTGTAATAACTTTCATTTATACACCTACCAGTCCTGACTGTTATGTAAACGTGTCTGGATGAGTGCCCATACTTTTTCTTACTCGATCTGGCTCTTGTCCAGGCCTCTGGTATTTTAATGATCTGATGTCACCTTAGGCACAGAGCCAAGGTCTATTTTGTAAACATGAAGTATTTCAAACAAGCTATGTTTAACGGCACTGCATAACGCTCTGGAACCTGCTTGTAATGCAGATGTTCTTAAATATTTAAAGTATATGAATGCTGACTCTATATTTATTAGAAACACATATGAAATAGAGGTAAGTATAGTAAAATCTCTGAAACACTCAAGTCCAGGTTGGGATGACATATCTCCAACCATAATAAAAAGCACTTTAACACATTATAAAACCCTTAGTTCACACGCTTAACATGTCACTTATAAGTGGAATTATTCCAAAAGAACTAAAAATCGCTTAATTATACCAATATTTAAAAAGGGCTACTCCTCTCAGATTAGTAATTATAGACCAATATCAGTTCTTCCGTGTATTTCTAAAATACTAGAACGACTCATGCATACGCGACTTACTGAATATATATGTAAGCATGATATATTGCCTAATGTTTTCAAATTAATGTTTCGACGAAAATCCTCTAATCAAACAATTACTACAAGACAATCTAGACATTTTATTGTACCCTTATTTAAATCGAAAGTTGCCTATAATAGCGTGCGCTCGAAAGGCGTGAATATCTGGAACGCAAATTGCACTAAGTTTAATGTATATTGCTCATTGCATTCTTTTAAAATAGCTCTTCGAATTCATTTTCTTGCTAAGTATATTGTATGAAGTATGCTCTCCTGGCACATGGTTTTGTTTATTTTTATAGTACTATACTCATAAGTGTATGATAAATTATTTTTTATTCTGTTGAATGTCCTTTTCTTAAAATCAATTTATTCCGTTGAATGTCCTTCTCTTAAAAGCAATTTATTCTTTTGAAGATGTTACGAGGACTTATACATCTCATGATGTATCGTCCTCATTGTCACAACCAACTTTGTATATCTTACTCGAATTATTATTTATAATGTATGATATGTTGTTGTTGACAAATCAATCAATCAATCAATCAACCCCAATGACCAATTCTTTAAGGGATACATGCTATGCTACAAAACTGCTCGCTTCACATTTGAAGAAGATGAACGAGTACAATGTATGTTGCATCCATGACGTTGTAAACACTTTAAAACATAAACCTACCCATGACAAAGGCATAACGTCATGATATGTCGTTAACAATGTCTTACCATGTGATCCTAAACTGCTCATTGGGAAAAGCCGTCGATGCAGTGGGCATTAATTCCTACCAGAGTCCAAACGCTGAAAGGTGTCTTGGATTATATATCAAAGTAGCATGTCTCATGATGCTTCACAAAACACGCCACCAACCACAGAGTGCGGATGTTACAGCATTCGTGCCTTGGCTGATACTTGCTTATTTACCAACCACCACCACGGATTCAACATCCTATTGGTACCTAGAAACCCTTAGTTTCGAGTGCTGGAACTTCACAAATATTAGACAAAACGTTTAAATGATGAAAAATGTTCCGAATCTGGGCTCCCTTTATGCCCTAGATAATGTTTTTACTGTTAAGAATTCTATGCAAAACGCCAATCTATAATTTAGAATGATATCTGGATACATTTAATTTTGTCAATGAGTTTATTGGAGTAAATACTGTACGATTGACCATCGGGAGTGTATCTTATGTCTCAACCATATACAAGCATTGGCACACCATATGCTGAATGTACCCTCCGCACTACTGAGATGTATTTACAACATTGCATTACTCTCTAAGCTAGTAACAGGCGAGAAAATTAAATTGATTGGAGCTCACAAACACAACATGCAAAGTTGTTGCACAAACAATGAAGTTGTTCCTTTACATCGTTATCTAACACGTCTGCCCAGGTTCAGAGATATCCCATTTCATGTATCAGATTAATTACGTGGATTTACAGTCACCCAGATATCATTTGCAGGAGAGGTTACCAAACCATACACCTTGGACACATCTTGATCAGGAACAAGTTTAACCTCGAACTTGCTGATCAGTTTGACCAATAGAACCCTGCTTTCGGCTTGGCTCAGTTTGTAGCCAGGACATTTTCGTTTTCCAGCAAATCCAAAAGGTTCAAATGCCAGAGCTGGACGAGACATCTTGGAAGCAGTGCTGAACCTTTCCGGATCAAAGCTGTAATCAAATAGGTTTATTTAACGGCCAACATTGCTCTGTCAATTGAACAAATACTCAATCCCATATATAAAATTGATATTTAGAATATAAAGCCATGTTCTCTAATATGACTTCATATTTACATTTCTGGGTTGGGGTAGAAATCGGTGTTCATCAAAGACACACCAAGCGCCTGAATTACCGGTGTCTGAAAACAGAAGAATGTCAAGGCGACGTCATTATAAAGGATGGACAATGTTGAGAGCTAAAGTAAGTCAGTGAAGGGCAAGATATGAATGGTAAGAGGCTCACCCCGGCAGGGATAACATGACCTCCTAACTCTGTGTCTGTATCCTGGACTCTAGCTGCCCAAGGCCCCAAGGTAGAACATCGTAATGTCTCATCAATAACTTGTTGCATGTATCTGTACAGTAAATGTATCATTCAGGGCAAGATTGAGAAATAAATCAATAAGACATAACGTTATCACACTATGTAGTATACGTTACCATTAGCATCACAAAACTTGGCACCAGGGAAAGCACTAGAAATACATGGGACTAATGCGAATAAATGATCACAACTCACGTCATTGAATTGACAATATCATTTGTGAGATGTCCGCCACTCCATTTCTCTCTGATCTCATCGTGCAATCTGTCTTGTACCTGCTTGTTAGCAGCCAGGTAGTATACCGCCCACGTCATTACTACATAGAAACAGTTAATAATTTTTGATCTATGACGTAGAAAAAGGAACAAAGGTCTCCAGCAAAACACCATTAAGATTGATGTGGATGTGAAACTCGGCACCCAATACGGCCGTGTACAGCAACAGGTTGTAAGCGGCATGTGTAATGAAACGTGAGGATAACACTTGGCCGACAAACACACGAAGCAGAAAAGGCAATATGAAGAAGACATTTGTGATCGAGACTTACACAAGCCAGTCGTGTGGAAGCCGGCTACTAGCGTGCTAACCATGTCGCTCTGAGCCGCGTCCTCATCGAGATTAAGCTCATCAATAACGTCAACAAACAGCGTAACAGCATCGTCGCTGGTGTAGCGATGTTCTCGGTGAAATGCAGCCGCTTCCCGCACCATGCCAAACATAATGGCTTTGTCTGCATCATTCATTGGATATCTGAGGTTTTAATGCTACATAGGGAAAGACAATGTTTGTCTGACAAACGTGCATATTGCTGTACTGACGTTTGTCAAATCGTTGGTGCTCCTCGCTGCCTTCATTAAGAGGCTTCCCCGCCAACTGACTCTCCATCTCTCCCCAGCACTGCAGTCGCATGTGTGTATAGTGTGCAGGGCAATTCTAGCAGTAATTACGCCGGACAAATATAACTAAATAAAAAATTATTAATTTCGAAAACGTCATACATAATCATAGCTCTGCCTCAGCGCTTCGATCCGTTCATTGTCCTCAAAATACGCGTCGAAGGCGGTCCTAAGGATGACTCGAATGGCAAAGCGGAACATATGGTAGCGTAAGTTGATGTGCTCTTGGTCAGGAAGCTTCTCCCATGTCACGATGACGTCATCAGAGATCTGAAGGAAATGACAAACGCATGAGATTGTTAAGCATACGTCTGGTACTATTTACAGAACTAAAGGAACAAGTTACCTGACCAGCCTAATTCATGCCACATGAAGTAGCGTGTACTACAATATAATAGTGATGACGCATCATTGAATCGACAGACGTGTTGCTACCTTTTTTACACAATGTACCAACACTGACCTCCTGGAAAGTAGAAAAGAACTTGGCCACGTTGACGTCACTGAAGCATCGTCTGTATGCAGCATGCCTTGCTTTGCCTTGCAGTCCGTTAGTGTACTGGATACTGCTCGGACCAATTAGCGGTTCGAACAGCGCAAAAAGCTCAGCTGCGATGGAAAGATATTACGTCAAAACTCATGGCAATGCATGATTGCTACATCGCGAAAACAATTGCAACCAGTTCAATACAAAATCAAACAGCTACACGAAGAAAAACGACTTCTGAAGAATTATCAAAGTATCTATTTATATGTTGCTACATACGTGGTCTGTCGAATACTTTGAGTTGCTGTTTGAAGAGATCTGGGGTGTACGTGCTGATTGTCAGCTGAGGACCAAAGTAGAATGAAGCAATTGGGCCAAATTTCTGATGGAGGTCGACGAGGAACTCATGAAGACTTCCATGGGCACCGATATCCTGAATGTTACCGGACCTTAGAACACATGGTTGTCGAAAAGTACTCAAAACATATATTGTTCTGCATACGATTATGCAAGAAGAATAGGTGTTCAATTGGCTATAACGGAAAATGAAAGTTTCATGTGCTCGAAATATGATGTCTAAATGGCCCATATGTGCATCAGCTGATACATGAAGGGACAGATGTTTCAAAACTACTGATCGAAAACCAAACGTACGACGCATCTCTGGGCTTAAGTCCCGGTACAGTGGTCTGTCCGTCAGCCTCCTGCAAATAATAGAATATGAAATTCTAGTGGCAGCATGAAATGGTTATCCACGCAAAGATCTATATCAAGATACTTGTGGCAATCTTACCGAAAGGATGACGTCAGCCTCGCTGATTGGGCAGTGTGAATGAGTGAGGAAGATCATCCATTGCGGTCTCAATTGGGTAATAAGGAACAGGAAGCCAAGTATAAGAACGCAACCCAGGATAAACAAGATGGTCTTGTTGTAATTGAACATGTATCCTATCTGCTCCTGTCAAATGCAAATATCGTAGAACAGCTCCATATACATAAAGCAATGGGTACCTATATATGCTTAACCGTTTGTATCAGGAACATTTTTATCAAGAACAAGTGTTTCGATGGGATGGACCCATAGTAACCATAAGCATATAAGGCACATGTCAATGGAAACTCTTCGTAATACGGCCAACGTGCAATCACGCACACACACACGCACGCACGCACGCACGCACGCACACAAAACCACATACACATGCACACACACACACACACACACACACACACACACACACACACACACACACACACACACACACACACACACACACACACACACACACACACACACACACACTGCAGGTTTAGGTTGTGTAAAGCTTCCCCTTTGGATCCATGCATCCGGGGTTGGATCCCTAAGTGTGACAAACTGGGTGGTTATTGAAGACTGGATGGTCAGTAGTAAAATAGAGCATCTATCTCAGAAAAGGGATTTAAAAAATAACTGCTACCTGATAGTGACCGCTCGAAGTTATATAGCCGTATTACTAGTTATATAGCCGTATTGGCTGAGCTGAAAAAACGCCGTTCAGAGTTATATCAGTCAGGATGACATCGTGCTTATTTCTGTGGTTTTATTTAGACCGTAAGAAGATTCCGTTCGAATAAGTTTAGATGAAAAAATGGACCAATTGCTGGTGTACCGTTCCATCATTTCGTCAACTGCTAGTGCAACAATCCAGTTAACTACATGCCGCGTAGACCAACGAGCTTGCTCAGCACTGGATGAACGTGTGAAATCTCAATAAGAATTTTATCTTTTCTGTGGTGTGTAATATACATTTAATTGAAATTAAGGAAATAGCAGCTGGTATTGATTGAGAAAATAACATATTATTCATGTGTTTGTGCACAGCCGGTATAGGGCTATAAGAAAGTGTTAGATGGCCGGAAATATGAATTCGGGGAGTGTAATCCAACGTCGGTGCTTTTGTGATGATGGAGTGTTTAACTGAAATGCTGCCTATTTTCGTATATATTCTGATTGTCATCAGCCATGTTTGCATACTTGGTCTAACAGTTTAATCCATTGTCAGTTTATACCATTCACAAGCTCATCTAAGGTTGAATGTCTCTAGTAACCCTCAAGTATTATTTACTTTACTGTTGAGTAAATTAACACCAAGCCTGTAATTTTAACTCAGTCGAAGTTGGAGGTCATATTATCGCAACTTCGAGACAATTCTGACAGGTTGTCATACATTACATATGTAGTGACCCATGCCTAAGCATCACGTTCGTCAGGCTATGGAACCAGAACGTGATACGGAATTGCGCTATATATGGATATTATATATATATATATATATATATATATATATATATATATATATATATATATATATATATATATATATATATATATATATATATATATATATATATATATATATATATATATATATATATACTTACATATACATAGGTTTAGTTAGATTTAAAATATGTTCGGACATGAAAACTAAACCAATTTAGGCAACAGTAATCTTTTTGTTATCCAATTTAAATAAATCTCTAGAATCATTTTAAGCAAAAGTTCCGGAGGGTGCAGTTTTCAAATTATATAGTTCCGTTGTAGTAAATACAGCCCTTTGAGGCAAACATTTCGAACTCGTTCACTCCCATAACTATTAGCATCAGCCGTATGATCACAAAATAAAGCTCTTGGTAATTGTAGGTCAGCCTGAATGACCCCAAGCACCCGATTAGCCAATCACAGCTCACACATCCAACCACCCCCATCTTTCATTATAAATACTGTTGCATCAGACACACACACAGAAGATATTAAGAGAGATACACAGAAAATATGCTAGACAACATGTGAAATCAGAAAACTCCACAAAGAGCGTGCCCGTCAGCAGA
Source organism: Urechis unicinctus (assembly GCA_034190875.2). NCBI lineage: Eukaryota > Metazoa > Annelida > Polychaeta > Xenopneusta > Urechidae > Urechis > Urechis unicinctus. The sequence continues at coordinate 67,315,604 of CM067358.1, read as the reverse complement.
GCAACAACAAAGCTCATTAAAACTTCAAATTACGTCTCGGGTTTTATCTAGAAGGACACAAACCCTCAGCTACCTACAATGACTCACTCTTATCTCATCACCATTCCCGACTCAACTACAGTGACAGCTCGTCATAAATGCACCAAATGCTGATGAATCTTGTTATATGCATCATTACATATTGACCCAATTCTTTTTATCGAACGCCCAAATAAACAGGATGCAGATTATTAAGATATAATCACCGAGCTACCAATCGCGGCTTCAATTTACGTAGATATTATATATATATATATAATATATATATATATATATATATATATATATATATATATATATATATATATATATATATATATATATATGTATATATACATATATAAATATATACATTCATGTTACGTTATTATTTAAATAAGCGGTAAGCATATGCTGGGTATATATATATATATATATATATATATATATATATATATATATATATATATATATATATATATATATATATATATATATATATATATATATATATATATATATATATATACATATTTATATAAATATATACATTCATGTTACGTTATTATTTAAATAAGCGGTCGGAAGCATACAACCCCTGCTGGGTTCGCTGTTGCTGGTACTTTCACTTCTGTTTTTAGTTCGGGCTGCTTGCTGTGCAACCCTGGACTAGCTTATCCTCCTGTCTATTAGAGAACCTTGACAAGAGTCGGCTCCTTCCATAACTTCGGCATTTTATTCGATAATTGAGACCCAACAGCATATATGCCAC
>CM067358.1:67266712-67314714 GCA_034190875.2 Urechis unicinctus | reverse complement strand
TTATCTCGCTACAAAATTATTAGAAAAGACCAACTTAGCGCCCCACACGGTGGCCTTCTCAATGCTATTCAAAACAATATTCCTTTCCAAATTATAAATACAAATATTTCAATAGAATCAATAACAATTAAAATTCACATTAGTAAAACTTTTTTTCATATTACCTATCTTTATGACAATAAAACATCAATAAATAAAATGAGTACCAAAAATTAATGGACATAGGAAAACATGTCATAATGTGTGACTTCAACTCTCACCATCCCCTCTGAGAACACCCTAAAGCTAATGCAAAAGGGAATTCTTTATTTAATTTAATGGTAGAAAATAATATCACTCTTCATAATGATACCTCTCCCACCCACTTTAATAATAAAATTAGAAATATTTTGGACCTTATTTTAACTACTCAGGACATTTCTCATAAATTCTTTTTCACTTACCATCAACAATCTTTGGGTAGCGATCATAATATCATAAGTATAAGAAACGTAAAACAACCAAACAATAGTTCTCCAGTAAATCATCATAAATGGAATTTAAAAAAAGAAAACTGGTCTCTTTTTCAGCAAATTTGCCAAAACTCTACTAACAACTCTATCTTAGAATCTGACCCGATTTAATCATATAGTAACTTTACAAAACATCTTATTTCGGCTGCTAACCAATCAATTCCTTTTATTAAATACAATAACAATAAACTGAAATCACATCCATGGTGGGATGACGATTGCACTAATAGCATTAAGAAAAGGAATAAGGCTAGGAACAATTTTTTTCATTCTAAATTGGAAGAACATTTTATTCTTTTCAAAAAAGAAAGAGCTAACGTAAAAGGACTATCAAAAAAGCCAAAGCTTGTTTCTGGCAAAATACTTGCAACAATGACAAAAAATAATTTATGGAGTACTATAAACAAAATCCAAGATAAACAAAACTCTAAAGAAATTCCTTCCTTAATAAATCCAACAGATAAAACGATGTTCAATCAAATCAAGATAAAGCAAATATCTTAGTAAACCATTTTTCAGAAATAAATAATAAAAATTCCTCTCAACCAGATCATATCGATTTTTCCGTTCTTTATAAATCTTGTGACTCTTCATTAAATCAACCCATCAAAATAACAGAATTAAAAAAGGCAATTAAAAACCAGTCTTCAGCTCCGGGTGAAGATATAATTATTTACCCTTTTTTTCACCTCCCTCAGAAATGCCTGGACGTTCTTCTTGATATTTATAATAACCTATGGTTGTCCTCAACTATCCCTGAAACTTGGAAATCAGCAATCATCTTACCAATAGTTAAACCCAAATTAGATCCTCACTCCTCTTCCTCATACAGACCAATTAGTCTAACATCAACATCTTAAAAAAATTGAGACAATAATCAAAAATAGAATCCAATGGTATCTAGAGGTAAATGATCTTTTTTAACACTAAACAATCAGCTTTCATGAAACATCATAGCACTATAAACAATATCACTAATTTGGCAAATGACATCCAACAAGGGATAGAGAACACAAAAATTACCCATGCCTTTTTTCTAGACATTTCCAAAGCATATGACATCATAATCAAAAAAGCTTTAAAATTAGGAATAAATGGAATATGTTTAAAGAGGATCTTTGATAATAGAACAATTAAAGTAAGGATTAATGACTCTACCTCACATCCAATGAAAACAATTAATGGTATGCCTCAGGGGAGTGTCATTTATCCTTTACTCTTCAATATTTTAATAAATGACATACCCCTTCCCTCTTAAGCCTCTATATATGCAGACGATATAACTATATGGTCTTCAGGTAAACCTTCGAATAAATTAACCAAAATCATCCAGGGAAACATAAACAACATAAGCAAATAGACAAAACAAACTGGTATAAAATTCTCTCTCACAAAGTCAAAAGCAATTACTTTCTGAAGATTAAATACAAATAATTGTCCAAAAGTCTTTTTAAATAACACCAATATAAAGTATCATGAATCCATCAAATATTTAGGAATCATTTTTGATAAGCGTCTAAATTGGAATGAAAATACAAAATTTGTTGGTACTAAACGCAAACAATCTCAAATGTAATTAGACTTATCAGCGGAACTTCTTGGGGGGCAAACAAAATATTTTGGCTAAAATTCACTCACTCTATACAATATCTAACCTACGGTTCTCCAGCTATTATAAATTCTATATCACCTTTACACTTTATTGATCATTATTGTATGTAGTTTGGTACCTTTCACATTTTCAATTGAATTGTTTTTCTTTTGTCAATGAATCCGGGCTGTCTTGACGGAATATTAATTTGATACTGAATTGGACATGGAATGTGACCAAACAAATGCCCTTGACTCACTAATACCCTGGCAAACAACCCCAACCTCCCCAATTCTAACTACCAAAACACTACGTGAACATGACCTTTTTCATGACTTGGATGAATCCTACACCACGGCCACACCGAAAAGACGACGTTAGCACACTTCGTCAACATCTCTCTCCTCGGAACAATCATTTCGGCCCGACAACAACAAAAGACAAACTGAAGTAGTTCGTGTAAACATTTTCATTTTCAACTAATCTCACAAAATTCAAACCAATCGAAATCAATAAAGACATCTCAACAATAATTGGCCCTGACCACCACATATACAAAACTGGATCATCCCTAACAATACCTCTATCTCAGTCACAAGCCTACCTCCTAGTCAAAACAAAACAAATTGGCAACATACTAGTCAAAATTAAAGTGAGTGAGTGAGTATAAGGTTTAACGGCACACCAACACGTATGTGTTATATGGCGCCTAGAAAGGTTAATAGATAAGTTTGACCTGATTAAGCAGCCGCCTTCTAGGATAAATGAAAATGGAGATGGAAAAGATAAAAATGGAAACGATTATCTTAGGGCAAGTCACCACCAGCCGATTAACTGAACCAGGCTATTCCAGCCTCTCGTCTAGGTGAAATCCGGGCCATAGTGGGGTGTTGAAGATATGGCCCTTGCAAGGACCAATCCGCTCAACCACCAGGAACCCACTGTCCACCGACACGAGTCGCAACCCACGGCCAACAGGTTGCCCCCTATTAGTCGCCTCTTACGACATGCAGAAGGATACAGTGGACCTATTCTACCCCCGGACCCACAGGGGGCAAGTCATTTAAAATCCTTACCACACCGAAACCTGCAAACAGAGGAATCATTCACTGGGTAACCCCCAAATCTCTGAATCAGACATCCTCAATGCCCTTAAAAAATATACTGTCACTCATGTACGTCGTCTAGGAAAAATCAATCCAACAGAATCAATTGAATGGACCTTTGCCTCCCAAACATTGCCTCCATAGGTAAACATTGGTTTCCAAACGCATAATGTGAAAATGTATGTTGCGCCTCCAACCTGATGTTACAAATGTAACGCTCATGGGCACACTGCCAATTATTGCCTAAATTCTACTGTCTGCCCCACTTGCGAGGAACGACAACAATATTTCGCCTGTGAGTCAACAACAGAGACATGCAGAAACTGCGGTGAAAACCACAGCGCAGCCTTTAAAGGTTGCAAGGCTTACAAGAATGCCAAACAAATCAAAATCCTCCAGTTCTCCCCCAAAATCTCCATCTCCTCCTAACTCCCCTCGCTTCATATATTACACTTGTTATTCACCATTGTTTCATGTAGTTTTGACGCACCATTTTTGATATATATTTTTTCAGTCATTAAATCCGTGAATTTTTGTTTGTTTGTTCCTGTTGAATGTATACCAGTGACCCCACCCAAAATTGATATTGATCATGGACTGCGAATTGTACGATTCCCCCTCAATTATGTGTTGCGCATGCGCGGACGATCGGTTGTGATTTCGGGTATCTCGGATTATTTTCTCGATAATTGCAAATTTCTCAATATCAAGCGAAGGAATCAATTGCTGATTGATAGAACACATCAACAACGAGCCAGATAGCGTTTCACGGCAACTTGTCGGAGGATCTGTCAATCTTTAACCCATAAAAAAGGAGTGGAAAAATTTGGCTTTGGAAATCGCGCTCTTGGAGTAAACAAAGAAATTCAGAACGAGGCACACCAAACAAACATGGCGGCTACCTGTCAAATCAGCGGAAAATTCGAACTTTTGTTGATCGTAATCTTGCTTTCTCTCAGTAGCAAAACTACTCAAGACTACCATTTCGCCCTAGAACAATCTCAGAGTAAGTCTTCTACTCATCATCCAAGTGAATGGGGCACTGCATGCACCCCAAAACCCATAGGAACGAGTGCCAACCCAGCTTCACCTGAGCGTTGGCACCAAGTCCCAGGCATTTTGTACATGGCATCTACAGACCCAGTGTATAACAAGGCAACACTCGTAGCGTACTACTGGCTCAGTAAGGTACGTATAGGGTTTAACGGCACACCAACACTAGTGTGTTATATGGTGCCTACTTAAGGAGGGGTATATACGAGTACGAGAATAAGAAGTCAAGGTTTACAACCAACTAAAAATTGCATTAATTGAATTGTATTAATTGAATTACATTAATTTGAACTATATTGAATTAATGAGAATTGTATGATCTAAAATCTATAAAAAAGTCTAATTTCTCTTATGAATCCAAGTATCTTGGATGGATTCACCCTTTCAAACAATTCTGAAAGGGTTTGAACCCGGAAGAAGCAATTTCGGATCAAAATCAAATCAGCACATTCGATGAGAATGTGCTTGACGGTGTAGGTACATTGACAAGGAATGCATTCAGGGATGGGCTCATCCCTTAGTAGAAAGGCATGAGTTGTATAGGTGTGTCCTATACGAGCGCGAGCAAGAATAACCTCCTCTCTTCTGCTCTCTCTGCAGCTCTGTGGCCACTCCCCAAGTAAGGGCTGAATTTCGTGAAGTTTGTTTGGGATGGATTCATCCCACTGGTCCTGCCATTTCTGTTTAAAAAATTGAACGACCTGAGGTTTAAAGTCTGTAAAGGGGACTTTGACCTCAGTTACATTCATGTTGAGGGCTTCCTTGGCAGCTCTGTCTGCCCTTTCATTACCAGGGATGCCAACATGGCTTGGTACCCATACAAACAAAATATCCTTGCCACGATCTGTCAATTGAGAATATAAAAGCACAACATTTAAAATAAAACCATTACGTAAATTACTCCCTGTGATTGCCCCCAGGGCAGACAGGGAGTCGGAAAATACAACGAAACGCTTTTTATTTGATTGGGCAATAAGGCCAAGTGCAATGGAAAGAGCTTTAAGCTCAGCGTGGAAAATTGACAGTGGAGGTGGTAGGCTCATGTTAAAAACAGATTTCCCCATAATGGCTGCAGCTCCAATTTTATTGTCTTCTTTCGAACCGTCTGTGTAAAGGGCAGAACGGTCCGAATATTTATCCTTTATCTCTCTAAATTGGTGAAGGAAAAAATCAGGCTCGTGAGATCCCTTCGTGTTAGTTGTCAGCGATTTATCTACTGTTGGGGTTTTCAATTGCCATGGGGGAGACCCTGGCACAGTCTCAACCGCCACGGCATTCAAGTTAGAGCATGACCCATCCAGCGATTCTCTGATACGCAGACCGAACGAAGGGATAGCATTCGGCCTACTCTCATAAAAATGGATATTTCCAGGATTAAAAACAGCATCAAATGCAGGATTCTTGGGGTTGGACCTTATGCGTAAGGCAAACTGAATGGCAAGCTGCTCCCTCCGAACCCCAAGTGGTGCCTCGTTGGCTTCCACATGTAGACTGGGAAAGGGAGAGGTTCTGAAAGCCCCGAGGCAAAGCCTCAGAGCTTGGTTTTGGACAGTATCCAATTTTCTTAGATATGCGCGACGGGCAGCACCATATATAAAAGAGCCATAGTTTAACTTGGAGCGCACTAGTGACCGGTAAAGCCGTTAAAGGACTTTCCGGTCCGCTCCCCAATCAGTATTGGACAACATCTTTAAAAGATTGATTGCTTTAAAACATTTCTTACGGGGGTAAGAAATGTGAGCTTTAAAATTGAGCTTTCTGTCAAAAATTATTCCAAGAAACTTGGTTTCTTCCACCACAGGAATAACGTTGCCATCAAGGATGAGGACTGGGTCAGGATGTAGGGTTCTCTTCTGGCAGAAATGCATACAAACAGTTTTTGATTTCGAAAATTTAAATCCGTTTTCATCCGCCCATTTTTGGATGCTATTGAGGCTAAGTTGAAGCTGCCTCTCAATTGTGCTCATATTTTTTGATTTATAATAAATCAAAAAATCATCCACGTAGAGTGAACAATCCACACCTGGCTTGATGACATTAACTATACTATTAATTTTGATATTAAAAAGTGTAACAGATAAAATACTTCCCTGTGGGACCCCCATCTCCTGATCACAAGTATCAGAAAGGGTGGTGCCAGCACGGACTTTAAATATTCGGTTCGCAAGAAAATTTTTTATAAAAACAGGCATGCGGCCTTTAAGGCCCAAATTGCTCAAATCCGACAGGATTCCATGTTTCCATGTGGTGTCATAGGCCTTCTCCATATCGAAGATGACCGACACCACATGTTCCCCCTCACAAAACCGTCACGTATAAAACTTTCAAGACGGACCAGGTGATCCGTCGTGCTACGTGTGTGACGGAAACCGCTCTGGTACCTGGAAATTAGTTGGTTTCTTCCAAGAAACCATACCAGGCGGCTGTTTATCATTTTCTCCATCGTTTTACAGATGCAGCTTGTTAAGGCAATGGGACGATAGTTCGTAGGAATGATGCTATCCTTGCCTGGCTTGGGTATCGGGATAACTATAGCCTCTCTCCAACCATCTGGGAATGTTCCAGATTCCCAGATTCCATCACAAATGTCTAAAAGTACTTCAAGTGATTCCTCTGGAAGGTGTTTTAAAAATTGATAGTGTACATCATCGGGTCCACTAGCTGTGTCATTCGATTTATGTATCGAATCTTCCAACTCATTTAATGTAAAAAGAGAGTTGTAATTTTCATTGTTATTTGAATTAAAATTAGGAATGTTTCGTTCCCGATGATTGGTACTATAATTATTGGAAGAGGAATTCTTTTGGAAGGCATCGCCTAGAGTATTGACAATCTCCTTCAAATTGGTGGCTTTGGAACCATCTGGTTTAACCAGATGTGAGAGAGTGTTGTTATTTTCCTTTTCTTTAATCCTACGAACCATGTCCCATGACTCTTTTTCGTGGAGGTCTTGTTATTTAATTTGGAAACAAAATTGTGCCAAGACTCACGCTTGCTGTATTTGATGACGCGTCGAGCTTTGGCTCGGGCTACTTTGTACAGGTTTTTGTTGGCCTCAATGGACCGCATTTTGAACCTGTACAGTGCCCGTTTGCGCTCTTTGACAGCGTCACGGCATGCATCAGAAAACCATGGTTTATATATCCGTTTAGAATCTGTCGAGGATTTCGGTACATTTTGTGTGGCTATATTAATTATTGATTGTGTAAAAAAGGATACCGAATCTTCATCAATATTTTCAAAAGTATCTTTGTTGATAATTTCTCTGCACATAGAAGTAAAATTCGGCCAGTTGGCCTTATGAAGATTCCATTTGGCTACCCGCTCAGCAGGCATAGGCCTATTGATGTTTAAAAATATTGGGAAGTGGTCACTTCCACATTGGTCCTGACCAGTTTCCCAATCAAATTCCATCAAAAGGGAGCTATAAAGGCAGCAATTCTGTCTCTAATTAGCATCCAACTACTAGACACCAAAATGGATCAGGAACTTTTTGTACACGCTATAGACGATCACATCACCATTTCTCAGAAAGTTCAGGAAGTACTTGATAATTCAACATTTTAATTTTTATGCTCATACTCCTATTTCTCCTAACTATCCAACCAATAGCACTCACCTCTACAACATTATCCCAAAATTTTCCCACTAATTCAAAAATCATCAAATCAAATTCAAATAATGGTTTAAACATTTGGAACTGGAATTGCAGGGGCATAAATCAACATCTTGATGAATTTTCTCAAATATTAAGCAACTCCAAAAATAGACCAAACATAATATGCCTTCAGGAAACTTTTCTAAAACCGCATCACTCATTTATTTTATCTCGCTACAAAATTATTAGAAAAGACCGACTTAGCGCCCCACACGGTGGCCTTCTCAATGCTATTCAAAACAATATTCCTTTCCAAATTATAAATACAAATATTTCAATAGAATCAATAACAATTAAAATTCACATTAATAAAACTTTTTTTCATATTACATATCTTTATGACAATAAAACATCAATAAATAAAAATGAGTACCAAAAATTAATGGACATAGGAAAACATGTCATAATGTGTGACTTCAACTCTCACCATCCCCTCTGAGAACACCCTATAGCTAATGCAAAAGGGAATTCTTTATTTAATTTAATGGTAGAAAATAATATCACTCTTCATAATGATACCTCTCCCACCCACTTTAATAATAAAATTAGAAATATTTTGGACCTTATTTTAACTACTCAGGACATTTCTCATAAATTCTTTTTCACTTACCATCAACAATCTTTGGGTAGCGATCATAATATCATAAGTATAAGAAACGTAAAACAACCAAACAATAGTTCTCCAGTAAATCATCATACATGGAATTTAAAAAAAGAAAACTGGTCTCTTTTTCAGCAAATTTGCCAAAAAACTCTATTAACAACTCTATCTTAGAATCTGACCCGATTTAATCATATAGTAACTTTACAAAACGTCTTATTTCGGCTGCTAACCAATCAATTCCTTTTATTAAATACAATAACAATAAACTGAAATCACATCCATGGTGGGATGACGATTGCACTAATAGCATTAAGAAAAGGAATAAGGCTAGGAACAATTTTTTTCATTCTAAATTGGAAGAACATTTTATTCTTTTCAAAAAAGAAAGAGCTAACGTAAAAGGACTATCATAAAAGCCAAAGCTTGTTTCTGGCAAAATACTTGCAACAATCATAAAAAATAATTTATGGAGTACTATAAACAAAATCCAAGGTAAACAAAACTCTAAAGAAATTCCTTCCTTAATAAATCCAACAGATAAAACGTATGTTCAATCAAATCACGATAAAGCAAATATCTTAGTAAACCATTTTTCAGAAATAAATAATAAAAATTCCTCTCAACCAGATCATATCGATTTTTCCGTTCTTTATAAATCTTGTGACTCTTCATTAAATCAACCCATCAAAATAACAGAATTAAAAAAGGCAATTAAAAACCAGTCTTCAGCTCCGGGTGAAGATATAATTATTTACCCTTTTTTTCACCTCCCTCAGAAATGCCTGGACGTTCTTCTTGATATTTATAATAACCTATGGTTGTCCTCAACTATCCCTGAAACTTGGAAATCAGCAATCATCTTACCAATAGTTAAATCCAAATTAGATCCTCACTCCTCTTCGTCATACAGACCAATTAGTCTAATATCAACAGCTTCAAAAAATTGAGACAATAATCAAAAATAGAATCCAATGGTATCTAGAGATAAATGATCTTTTTTAACACTAAACAATCAGCTTTCATGAAACATCATAGCACTATAAACAATATCACTAATTTGGCAAATGACATCCAACAAGGGATAGAGAACACAAAAATTACCCATGCCATTTTTCTAGACATTTCCAAAGCATATGACACAGCAAATAAATCCATCATAATCAAAAAAGCTTTAAAATTAGGAATAAATGGAATATGTTTAAAGTGGATCAAACATTTCTTTGATAATAGAACAATTAAAGTTAGGATTAATGACTCTACCTCACATCCAATGAAAACAATTAATGGTATGCCTCAGGGGAGTGTCATTTATCCTTTACTCTTCAATATTTTAATACACGACATTCCCCTTCCCTCTAAAGCCTCTATATATGCAGACGATATAACTATATGGTCTTCAGGTAAACCTTCGAATAAATTAACCAAAATCATCCAGGGAAACATAAACAACATAAGCAAATAGACAAAACAAACTGGTATAAAATTCTCTCTCACAAAGTCAAAAGCAATTACTTTCTGAAGATTAAATACAAATAATTGTCCAAAAGTCTTTTTAAATAACACCAATATAAAGTATCATGAATCCATCAAATATTTAGGAATCATTTTCGATAAGCGTCTAAATGGGAAAGAAAATACAAAATTTGCTAGTACTAAACACAAAAAATCTCACATTTAATTAGACTTATCAGCGGAACTTCTTGGGGGGCAAACAAAATATTTTGGCTAAAACTTACTCTATACGATATCTAACTTACGGTTCTCCAGCTATTATAAATTCTATATCAGTAGTATAGAGACTGGGGGTACGAGCGCAGCAATCTAATACAGCAACCCAGAAAACACACACACATGAGCCAGCGAACCGCTCGCACCCCCCCCCCCCTCCCCCCACCATATGGTACCATATGAGCCCAGCCCCCCCCCCCCCCCAGCCCCTATGGTATAGGCCCACACCAGTAGTTAGTCACCATAGAGGTCATTGAGTGATAAATATCTGCGACCGTCGCTGTAAGTTCCATTTTTCACGCGGTTGAGGTCCTGTATAAACTGGGCAACCTTAGCGTCGTTCTTCTCGATAAAGTCGGGATCAGGACGAGCGGTTATCAATCTCATCGTAAAGAGCTCCCAACAGTAGAAAGCCCCCGTCGGCCTCTCTGTGGTCCCACTCGGTCTTCCCAACCAAGGACCGTGATGCTCCTGTTCCAAGCCCAGGCAACTATTAAATCTCCCGTTCGCACTATAGTCGCCGTCTTCAAGCCCCTCCACCCCCGCCCACCCCCAAGCCACCGTCTCCTTATACTTCTTCTGATCCTTGTGATACACCTGGTTATACGTCTCAGCTCTCCCCAGGTCCTCAAAGGAGCACAACCTGAAAACGCAGTCGACAAACACCCCGATGGTTGCCACCGGACTGTGGTGCAACCCCAACAGAACCTGAGGCTTATACATATTCGGAATCACCCTCCCAGGACTCCTAGTGTAGGGGCACTTTATCTCGAGCAGCACAACCTCCTCAGGATGCCCCAGACAGACAGCATCCACTTCAGCCCGCCGGATCGGGAGCACACAAAAGCCATCCGGAGAGTAGGCCGTCGCGCCGCCCTCAATATAGATATTATTTCCGTAGACCTTGGTGTCGTACACCTTCTCCAATACCGCAATTGCAACCTCCTCAAAAGTCGTACCCCAGAGGCAGGGTGTGCTAAAGCGAACACCCCCGTTGCTAGTTTTTTCTGTCAGCTTCTTGCTATAGCTGCTGAAGTAGTTTTGCCCTATGATAGAGGAGTAGTCACTTCCTCCAACGCAGCCCTTCCTCGTGGTCTCCCACTGGTCCGTATTTTGTTTGACTCCAGTATGATCGTTGCAGAAAGATTTTATCGCCGCCTCCATTATATCTAGCAACCCCCACACTTCAAATGGACTGTCCGGGTCATACCTTAGCAGGTCTAGGGGCGATTCTGCCGCTTTCAAACATTTTGCTTTAATGTCACTTTTCATTTGACTATATTTCATGATCTCGACCGAAACGAGCTTAAAACCCATCATCTGAGATATACCCATCTTCAAGCGCCGCCGATACAATGTCAGCAATGGTATTCAATTTGCTCTGAGCGAGAATGCGGATCTTGTCATGCTTTTTTTTAACTTAATGGTCAGCCGCCTACTGATGAATTTTCCAGCAATTACAAGTAGCCCACAAGCGGCTCCAGTAGCACCCAACACTGTGGCAATAGGAATGGCAACTATTGTAGACATTACACCTACACCACTTGCGCCAAGACACATACCCACAGCAACTAAAGCAGTGTCTACAGCGTCCACTGAGTTTACTGCACACCTATATTTTTTGTACATAGCACCATATTTTTCAATTTCTTTCTCAAGGTATTGCTTCTTAAGACTGATCTCATTCAGCCGATAGGAGTGCCCCAGATCACATGGAGGATGCTCCGGGTAAGTATAGGGTTTAAACGGCACACCAACACTAGTGTGTTATATGGTGCCTACTTAAGGAGGGGTATATACGAGTACGAGAATAAGAAGTCAAGGTTTACAACCAACTAAAAATTGCATTAATTGAATTGTATTAATTGAATTATATTAATTTGAACTATATTGAATTAATGAGAATTGTATGATCTAAAATCTATAAAAAAGTCTAATTTCTCTTATGAATCCAAGTATCTTGGATGGATTCACCTTTCAAACAATTCTGAAAGGGTTTGAACCCGGAAGAAGCGATTTCGGATCAAAATCAAATCAGCACATTCGATGAGAATGTGCTTGACGGTGTAGGTACATTGACAAGGAATGCATTCAGGGATAGGCTCATCCCTTAGTAGAAAGGCATGAGTTGTATAGGTGTGTCCTATACGAGCGCGAGCAAGAATAACCTCCTCTCTTCTGCTCTCTCTGCAGCTCTGTGGCCACTCCCCAAGTAAGGGCTGAATTTCGTGAAGTTTGTTTGGGATGGATTCATCCCACTGGTCCTGCCATTTCTGTTTAAAAAATTGAACGACCTGAGGTTTAAAGTCTGTAAAGGGGACTTTGACCTCAGTCACATTCATGTTGAGGGCTTCCTTGGCAGCTCTGTCTGCCCTTTCATTACCAGGGATGTCAACATGGCTCGGTACCCATACAAACAAAATATCCTTGCCACGATCTGTCAATTGAGAATATAAAAGCACAACATTTAAAAATAAAACCATTACGTAAATTACTCCCTGTGATTGCCCCCAGGGCAGACAGGGAGTCGGAAAATACAACGAAACGCTTTTTATTTGATTGGGCAATAAGGCCAAGTGCAATGGAAAGAGCTTTAAGCTCAGCGTGGAAAATTGACAGTGGAGGTGGTAGGCTCATGTTAAAAACAGATTTCCCCATAATGGCTGCAGCTCCAATTTTATTGTCTTCTTTCGAACCGTCTGTGTAAAGGGCAGAACGGTCCGAATATTTATCCTTTATCTCTCTAAATTGGTGAAGGAAAAAATCAGGCTCGTGAGATCCCTTCGTGTTAGTTGTCAGCGATTTATCTACTGTTGGGGTTTTCAATTGCCATGGGGGAGACCCTGGCACAGTCTCAACCGCCACGGCATTCAAGTTAGAGCATGACCCATCCAGCGATTCTCTGATACGCAGACCGAACGAAGGTAAGGTAAGGTAAGTATAGGGTTTAACGGCACACCAACACTAGTGTGTTATATGGTGCCTACTTAAGGAGGGGTAAATACGAGTACGAAAGGATAAGAAGGAGTCAAGGGTTAAAACTAACTAAAAATTAAACCCATTAGTATTAATTGAATTATATTAATTGAATAATATATAATAATTTGAGAATTGTATGGTCTAAAATCTATAAAAAGTCCAATTTCTCTTATGAATCCAAGTATCTTGGATGGATTCACCCTTTCAAACAATTCTGAAAGGGTTTGAACCCGGAAGAAGCGATTTCGGATCAAAATCAAATCAGCACATTCGATGAGAATGTGCTTGACGGTGTAGGTAGGTACATTGACAAGGAATGCATTCAGGGATGGGCTCATCCCTTAATAGAAAGGCATGAGTTGTATAGGTGTGTCCTATACGAGCGCGAGCAAGAATAACCTCCTCTCTTCTGCTCTCTCTGCAGCTCTGTGGCCACTCCCCAAGTAAGGGCTGAATTTCGTGAAGTTTGTTTGGGATGGATTCATCCCACTGGTCCTCCGCCATTTCTGTTTAAAAAATTGGACGACTTGAGGTTTAAAGTCTGTAAAGGGGACTTTAACCTCAGTCACATTCATGTTGAGGGCTTCCTTGGCAGCTCTGTCTGCCCTTTCATTACCAGGGATACCAACATGGCTTGGTACCCATACAAACAAAATATCCTTGCCACGATCTGTCAATTGAGAATATAAAAGCACAACATTTAAAATAAAACCATTACGTAAATTACTCCCTGTGATTGCCTCCAGGGCAGACAGTGAGTCGGAAAATACAACAAAACGCTTTTTACTGGATTGGGCAATAAGTCCAAGTGCAATGGAAAGAGCTTTAAGCTCAGCGTGGAAAATTGACAGTGGAGGTGGTAGGCTCATGTTAAAAACACATTTCCCCATAATGGCTGCAGCTCCAATTTTATTGTCTTCTTTCGAACCGTCTGTGTAAAGGGCAGAACGGTCCGAATATTTATCTTTATCTCTCTCTAATTGGTGAAGTAAAAATTCAGGCTCGTTAGATCCCTTCGTGTAAGTTGTCAGCGATTTATCCACTATTGGGGTTTTCAATTGCCATGGGGGAGACCCTGGCACAGTCTCAACCGCCACGGCATTCAAGTTAGAGCATGACCCATCCAGCGATTTTCTGATACGCAGACCGAACGAAGGGATAGCATTCGGCCTACTCTCATAAAAATGGATATTTCCAGGATTAAAAACAGCATCAAATGCTGGATTCTTGGGGTTGGACCTTATGCGTAAGGCATACTGAATGGCAAGCTGCTCCCTCCGAACCCCAAGTGGTGCCTCGTTGGCTTCCACATGTAGACTGGGAATGGGAGAGGTTCTGAAAGCCCCGAGGCAAAGCCTCAGAGCTTGGTTTTGGACAGTATCCAATTTTCTTAGATATGAGCGACGGGCAGCACCATATATAAAAGAGCCATAGTCCAACTTGGAGCGCACTAGTGACCGGTAAAGCCGTAAAAGGACTTTCCGGTCCGCTCCCCAATCAGTATTGGACAACATCTTTAAAAGATTGATTGCTTTAAAACATTTCTTACGGAGGTAAGAAATGTGAGCTTTAAAATTGAGCTTCCTGTCAAAAATTATTCCAAGAAACTTGGTTTCTTCCACCACAGGAATAACGTTGCCATCAAGGGTGAGAACTGGGTCTGGATGGATGTTTCTTTTGTTGCAAAAATGCATACACACAGTTTTTGATTTTGAGAATTTAAATCCGTTTTTCATCCGCCCATTTTTGGATGTTATTGAGGCTAAGTTGAAGCTGCCTCTCAATTGTGCTCATATTTTTTGATTTAAAATAAATCAAAAAATCATCCACGTAGAGTGAACAATCCACACCTGGCTTGATGACATTAACTATACTATTAAATTTTTATATTAAAAAGTGTAACGGATAAAATACTTCCCTGTGGGACCCCCATCTCCTGATCACAAGTATCAGAAAGGGTGGTGCCAGCACGGACTTTAAAAATTCGGTTCTCAAGAAAATTTTTGATAAAAACAGGCATGCGGCCTTTAAGGCCCATATTGCTCAAATCCGACAGGATTCCATGTTTCCATGTGGTGTCATAGGCCTTCTCCATATCGAAAAAGACCGACACCACATGTTCCCCCCTCACAAAACCGTCACGTATAAAACTTTCAAGACGGACCAGGTGATCCGTCGTGCTACGTGTGTGACGGAAACCGCTCTGGTACCTGGAAATTAGTTGGTTTCTTTCAAGAAACCATACCAGACGACTGTTTATCATTTTCTCCATCGTTTTACAGATGCAGCTCGTTAAGGCAATGGGACGATAGTTCGTAGGAATGGTGTTATCCTTCCCTGGCTTGGGTATCGGGATAACTATAGCCTCTCTCCAACCATCTGGGAATGTTCCAGATTCCCAGATTCCATTAAAAATGTCTAAAAGTACTTGAAGTGATTCCTCTGGAAGGTGTTTTAAAAATTGATAGTGTACATCATCGGGTCCACTAGCTGTGTCATTCGATTTATGTATCGAATCCTCCAACTCCTTTAGTGTAAAAAGAGAGTTGTAATTTTCATGGTTATTTGAATTAAAATTAGGAATGTTTCGTTCCCGATGGTGTTTAAATTTTTGAAATTTGGTACTATAATTATTGGCAGAGGAATTCTTTTGGAAGGCATCGCCTAGAGTATTGGCGATGTCCTTCAAATTGGAAGCTTTGGAACCATCTGGTTTAACCAGATGTGAGAGAGTGTTGTCATTTTGCTTTCCCCCTAATCCTACGAACCATGTCCCATGCCTTTTTCGTGGAAGTCTTGCTGTTTAATTTGGAAACAAAATTGTGCCAAGACTCACGCTTGCTGTTTTTGATGACGCGTCGAGCTTTGGCTCGGGCTACTTTGTACAGGTTTTTGTTGGCCTCGGTGGGCCGCATTTTGAACCTGTACAGAGCCCGTTTGCGCTCTTTGACAGCGTCACGGCATGCATCAGAAAACCATGGTTTATATATCCGTTTAGAATCTGTCGAGGATTTCGGTACATTTTGTGTGGCTATATTAATTATTGATTGTGTAAAAAAGGATACCGGATCTTCATCAATTTTCTAAAGTTTCTTTGTTAATAATGTCTCTGCACATAGAAGTAAAATTCGGCCAGTTGGCCTTATGGAGTTTCCATTTGGGAACCCGCTCAGCGGGCATAGGCCTATCGATGTTTAAAAATATTGGGAAGTGGTCACTTCCACACTGGTCCTGACCAACTTCCCAATCAAATTCCATCAAAAGGGATGGAGAGCAGAGGCTTAGGTCTATGGCAGAGAAAGATCCGGTTCCTGGATGGAGATAAGTATTAGATTTATTATTTAATATAGCAAGGTCATTTTGTATGATGAAATTCTCTATTATTTGACCACTGTCGTTGGTGTCCTCACATCCCCATAAATCGCTGTGGGCATTGAAATCGCCAAGCAGCAAAAGTGGGGATGGAAGTTGACTGATCAAATGATCAATGTCTCTCTGTAGAATCTTGTAGCTGGGTGGTAGGTACAGAGAGCACAAAGTGATGGTTTTGTGGAGGGTAATACCTATGGCTATAGCCTGAAGAGGAGTGTCAAGAGGAATGGGTTCATGGGGGACACCGTGTTTAACAAGCACAGATGCCCCTCCCACAGCTCTTCCGTCTCTTAGTGATAAGGATGTTTTATCATACCTGGTATACCCTCTCATTGACATTTGATCAGTCTCCTTCAGGAAAGTTTCCTGAAGGCAAACAGCAATAGGTTGATGGTCACATAGAAGAGATTTTAATTCATCATAGTTGGACCGAAATCCTCGACAATTCCATTGGATGATTTTATGTGCCATCAGGGGGTTTATGTGGTGGTCTGCCAGTCCGCCTTGGACTTGATGGCACAGATCTTGGTTTGGAGGACGGCCTCATGGAGTCTACGTCCATGTCCTCCAAACTACCAAACTTATTAAAAACCCTGACAGGATCGTCAGCTCCCTTCGGAGGCCTAGTTGATTTGATTTTTTCATTGCTTTTACTTCTATTATTGGGAGTTGACTTTGTTTTATTTAAATTCTGAAGCTCAGGAGGGCTACATTGAATAGAGATGTCTTTAGCAGTGGCATTGGTGACAGGTTTTGGCGCATCAGTGGCCACCCTCCTTGGCAGGGCGCTGCCATTGGGCCACGTGTAGTCGGTCTGGGTGTCGACTCCGAACGAAGGGATAGCATTCGGCCTACTCTCATAAAAATGGATATTTCCAGGATTAAAAACAGCATCAAATGCAGGATTCTTGGGGTTGGATCTTATGCGTAAGGCATACTGAATGGCAAGCTGCTCCCTCCGAACCCCAAGTGGTGCCTCGTTGGCTTCCACATGTAGACTGGGAAAGGGAGAGGTTCTGAAAGCCCCGAGGCAAAGCCTCAGAGCTTGGTTTTGGACAGTATCCAATTTTCTTAGATATGCGCGACGGGCAGCACCATATATAAAAGAGCCATAGTCCAACTTGGAGCGCACTAGTGACCGGTAAAGCCGTTAAAGGACTTTCCGGTCCGCTCCCCAATCAGTATTGGACAACATCTTTAAAAGATTGATTGCTTTAAAACATTTCTTACGGGGGTAAGAAATGTGAGCTTTAAAATTGAGCTTTCTGTCAAAAATTATTCCAAGAAACTTGGTTTCTTCCACCACAGGAATAACGTTGCCATCAAGGGTGAGGACTGGGTCAGGATGTAGGGTTCTCTTCTGGCAGAAATGCATACAAACAGTTTTTGATTTCGAGAATTTAAATCCGTTTTCATCCGCCCATTTTATGATGCTATTGAGGCTAAGTTGAAGCTGCCTCTCAATTGTGCTCATATTTTTCGATTTATAATAAATCAAAAAATCATCCACGTAGAGTGAACAATCCACACCTGGATTGATGACATTAACTATACTATTAATTTTGATATTAAAAAGTGTAACGGATAAAATACTTCCCTGTGGGACCCCCATCTCCTGATCACAAGTATCAGAAAGGGTGGTGCCAGCACGGACTTTAAATATTCGGTTCTCAAGAAAATTTTTGATAAAAACAGACATGCGGCCTTTAAGGCCCAAATTGTCAAATCCGACAGGATTCCATGTTTCCATGTATTGTCATAGGCCTTCTCCATATCGAAGATGACCGACACCACATGTTCCCCCCTCACAAAACCATCACGTATAAAACTTTCAAGACGGACCAGGTGATCCGTCGTGCTACGTGTGTGACGGAAACCGCTCTGGTACCTGGAAATTAGTTGGTTTCTTTCAAGAAACCATACCAGGCGGCTGTTTATCATTTTCTCCATCGTTTTACAGATGCAGCTCGTTAAGGCAATGGGACGATAGTTCGTAGGAATGGTGCTATCCTTGCCTGGCTTTGGGTATCGGGATAACTATAGCCTCTCTCCAACCATCTGGGAATGTTCCAGATTCCCAGATTCCATTAAAAATGTCCAAAAGTACTTCAAGTGATTCCTCTGGAAGGTGTTTTTAAAAATTGATAGTGTACATCATCGGGTCCACTAGCTGTGTCATTCGATTTATGTATCGAATCTTCCAACTCCTTTAGTGTAAAAAGAGAGTTGTAATTTTCATTGTTATTTGAATTAAAATTAGGAATGTTTCGTTCCCGATGATGTTTAAATTTTTGAAATTTGGTACTATAATTATTGGCAGAGGAATTCTTTTGGAAGGCATCGCCTAGAGTATTGACAATGTCCTTCAAATTGGAGGCTTTGGAACCATCTGGTTTAACCAGATGTGAGAGAGTGTTGTCATTTTCCTTTCCCCTAATCCTACGAACCATGTCCCATGCCTTTTTCGTGGAAGTCTTGCTGTTTAATTTCGAAACAAAATCGTGCCAAGACTCACGCTTGCTGCTTTTGATGACGCGTCGAGCTTTGGCTCGGGCTACTTTGTACAGCATTTTGAACCTGTACAGTGCCCGTTTGCGCTCTTTGACAGCGTCACGGCATGCATCAGAAAACCATGGTTTATTTATCCGTTTAGAATCTCTCTGATCGCAAGCAACGGGTCGTGGTGAATGGCAGCACATCCTCAGAGGAGAAGGTAACCTCAGGAGTACCCCAAGGCACCGTGCTGGGACTATTACTCTTCCTAGCATTCATCAATGACCTGCCAAAAAACGTGCACTCATCCTAGGCGAAACTCTTTGCCGATGATTGCCTCCTATTCCGAGCAATCAAGGACCAGAAGGACGCTGAGACCCTTCAACAGGATCTGGCAAACCTGGAGGAATGGGCGTCAACTTGGTAGATGGCCTTCAACGCATCCAAGTGCTCAGTACTGCGCATTCGATCAAGCAAACACACAAAACTGATATCATACCCATACTGTCTCCATGGCCAGGTACTACAAGAGGAGACCAATTCAAAGTACTTAGGCGTTACCATCACCAATGACCTCACATGGACCACACACATTGAAAACGTAGTAGCAAAGGGGAACAAAACCCTAGGGTTTGCCAGACGCAACTTTTGGCAGTGCACACCTCAAGTAAGGGACACAATCTACAAGACATTAGCCAGGCCTGCCCTTGAATATGCCAGCCCGGTATGGGACCCACCTCTCCAGAGGGATGTCGACGCCCTTGAGAAGATAGAGAGGAGGGGAGCAAGATTCGCCCACAACAATTATTGGGACAGGAGGCCTTCCTCCATGTCAAGGATGCTGTAAGCACTCGGTTGGGAAACCCTTCAAGCACGCCGCCAGAAAGCCTCTCTGATCATCTTCTATAAATGCCACAAGGGACTGGTTGACTTCCAACTTCCAAACAACATCACCAGAGGGGATGGCCGAACAAGAGGCCATAACTACCACCAACAAAGATGTGCCACCCCCCAAAAAACTCAATCTTTCTTCCACCGGACAACAAGAACCTGGAACAGCCTCCCCCTGTCAACAACCACAGCCAACACCGTGGAGGAGTTCCAGAGGCACCTAGCCTCAGCTGCAGTGTAGATCCACCCGCTTTTATCGAGATTTTATCCAGTTTTTATCAATCGCACCGTCTACGCATGCACAATCCAAAGTTGGTTATTTACGCGCAATCGCGCCCGACCAGTACCAGAAGATGATGATGATGATGAATCCCGGACTCTCCCATTCCGAGTCAAACCACGCCTAACTCCCAACTGTTTACGTCAAAATCACTTTCAGAACACGATACATTACATGCATCTGATGATTCTTTCACTATGATCACACCCAAAAGACGTAGGAAACACAAATCCACCACCTCCTCCGCGTCTGCACAATCCCTCAACTCAAATAAAAATACAGAAACTACTGAGTATGTGAAACTGAACATTTTCAGTGAATCAACAAATTTAACCAAATTCAACCCCATAGAAATAAACAAGTACATCTCATCAGTAATAGGCCCCAACCACTACATCTACATAACCGGTTCATCACTCACTATTGCTCTTTCACAATCCCAGGCAAATCTTCTCCTCAAAACTAAACAAATATGCAATATTCTTGTCAAAATTAAAACCCTAACAAAACAGCAATCTGCAAACAAAGGCATTATCCATGGGGTAACAGATGCCCCCTATTTCAATTGCCCATCACCCAGCCATATAGGGGTAGTGGCTGATCTGGTGGCGCAAAGAGTCGGCAAGGATCCAGCTGAGCTCATGAAAGTAATGTAAGGTAAGTATATGGTTTAACGGCACACCAACACTCATGTGTTATATGGTGCCATTAAAGGTTAATAGATAAGTTAAGATTGACCTGATTAAGCAGCCGCCTCCTAGGATATATGACAATGGAGATGGAAAAGATAAAAATGGAAACGATTATCCTAGGGCAAGTCACCACAAGCCGATTGACTGAACCAGGCCATTCCAGCCTCTCGTCTAGGCGAAATCCGGGCCTGAGTGGCATATTGCAGATATGGCCCTCAAAAGGACCGCTCCACTCAACTACTCGGATCCCATTGTCCACCGACACGAGTCCCAACCCACGGCCAACAGGTTGCCCCCTATTAGTCGCCTCTTACGACATGCAGAAGGACCTATTCTACCCCCGGACCCACAGGGGGAGAAATCCACTTAATGCTATTGCCATTTATACCCTAATGTAATGGGTTTTTTGTTATAATAGATTTATTTGCAGTCATCGGCTTTTGAGATGGTAAAAATGGTGTTAGTAATTTTTTATTGACAATTTCTCTTTTTTATATCATTAGCAAGATTTGTACCTGTCTATTGAACTAGGATGTTTCCTAAATGCAGATTGTTTTTTTATCAAATAGATTATTTTTTCCAAGATACCATTGTATTCTGTTTTTAAGTATGGATTCAAATATTTGATGCAGAAGTTAAGCTTATCTGTCGATATGAAGGAGAATGTGGGTTCAAGTTTAGGTTTTGCTATTGGGATTATTATTGCAAATTTACATGTTCCAGGGATAGATGAAGTTAACCATGATTTATTGAAAAAAACTAGTAGAGTATCAAGGGATTACGGGGGAAGGTGTTAGAAAAAGGGTATATCATATTATCTTCTCCTGGAGCAGATGTTTTGTTTTTGATGGTTTTTACTAGTTCTTCCATTTTGAATAGTTCATTTAGGGGGGATATATCCTGGGTTGTATTTTGCGGGATGTTGATGTTAGGAACTGAATTAGTAATATTTTCATTATTGGCTGAATTTATTATGGGAGGAATAACTTTAGATTTATGTTTACCTTGAATTTTATTGATTGGGTTTCATTGTTTGGTGGTATTCGGGCTATTAAGGCTATTGTTTTTCCAGTATTAAGCTTAGGCATTTTATAAAGTGACTTTAACATTGGATCTTTCTTTTTTGAAATGTGATGAAGTTTTCATTGATTTTATAGTGGAAAAAAATTGTTTTCTTGCTCTATTTCCATTTCTTAAACTAAACGAACATTCTTTGTTGTAAAAGAAATGGCTTGATAGATTGCTTTATGAAGAAAATCTGTTATTTTTTTTATAAGGATTGATTATAAGTATTGTATCATCTATTGTTTCCAGGCATAGTTGTCTGAGAGATGTTATTTGGTTGATTGAAGTTATTAATACTTATTATATTATGGTTACTACTGAGAGATTTGTTGTAAGTTGCTTTAATTAAATTTATGAGTAACATCTTGGGTCAATAAAATTAGATCTAATGTTTTCTTATTGATTTGGTAAAATGAGTGGGGAAGGAGTTATGTAAAGTTAAATCATTGTCTTGAATTATTTGAAAAAGTACGTTTCTTTTTTAATATGCTTTTGCGTTGTCCCAGAGGGGGTGACAGGCTTTGAAGTCTCTAAAGTGAGTGAGTGAGAATAGGGTTTAATGGCACACCAACCCGTATGTGTTATATGGCGCCTAGAAGGTTTAATAGATAAGTTTGACCTGATTAAGCAGCCTCCTAAGATAAATGGAAAAAAGAAGGACATACAAGTGGATGATGTTGAAAAAGATAAAAATGCAAATAGTATCCAAGTGCAAGTCACCACCAGCCGATTGACTGGACCAGGTCATTCCAGCCTCTCGTCTAGGCGAAATCCGGGCTAAAGTAGTGAGTTGCAGACATAGCCCAACTCAACCACTTGGATCCCATTGTCCACCGAAAACCCACGGCCAACAGGTTGCCCTTACACCATGCAGAGGGGGGGGGGGGGGGGGGGGGGGGGTAGGGTGGCTTTCCTTCAGGAAACCCGTCTCTTTGGAGATTTTTCTCTTTTCGCTGGAGCAGCCCCCAGTGGATAAAGTCTGCTCTTTTTGCATTCCTCCCTCCTCTCTCTCTCCATTTTAATTATAACCAATCATATTTTTTTATTTTTAAACATTTTTAGGCAGTTGTATCAAAGACATCCTCTTATAGTAAATCGTGCATGACGCCGAACGATTAAAATTAGAAAGAACAACATCAACAAGCGGAACTCCATTGATTGTTCGATTCATCAACATGCCACCTTAAGCCGCGTCAAAAGGGAGCAACTAACAGCAACGATTGATTGCCGAGACGATTGATTGCCGAGTGGTTTTGCACATTAGCATCAACTTTCTGTTTGGATAGCCACGGATTGCTCAAAAACTTTATACAATTCAAGATACGAAGGGCAAAGGTAAAAATCACAGTTCTGGGGAAAAGAATGTAATAACTTCAATACTCCAAACTCAACCAAATTATGGAACACTATTAATAAATTGCAAGGGAAACACAAAACAAAACCTATTCCTCCTCTATTTATCCCAAGCAATAATGAATCCAGAATCTAATAGAGAAATAGCCAAACACTTAGCCTCCCACTTTTCAAGTGTTGGCATCATACAATTAATGTCAAACTTCTCCTCAAATGACACAGGAAACACAAACTCCACCATAAATGAACCTTTCACCATAAAAGAGTTAAAACAATGCATCGAAAGCAAAGACTCTTCTCCTTCCTATCGTACCTTTCAATGTTATTTTAAGTATTTTTAATCAACTTTTTAAAAGTTCAACAATACCTAAATCCTGATGAAAAAATGCAATAGTTATTCCTATAGCCAAACCCAATCAAACCCCCAATTCTTCATCCTCTTATAGATCAATCAGTCTCACTTCAATAGCATCTACAAAATTTGAATAGATAATAAAGAATAGATTATAGTGGATCTTATAGAAAAATAATTTTGTGGTATTACTAGCCAATCACAGCTCTCGAGTAAGTAGGGTACCCCGTCGGCGCTTTAGCAATATAAACGAGAAATTTACTTCATTCGCTCCTGTGACTAACTCGAGCTCATTGCAAATACGTCTGGCCGTGGTAATAGTTAGTAACCACAAAGACAAAGGAACGTGACTGGCCTTGGCGCCAAAAACAAACAAGTCGATGGTCGGCCATCTTTTGGGAAAGTTGTGTATGAAAAGGGATTGAGACGCTGTTTGACCAAAGAAGCTTTATAGGTTTGATCCTTTCGTTTCACTAGCACTACTTTGTTTACCTTCACACTTTTTCTTACCTTAATTACTCTGCATTAATGTTCTTGTCTCTCACTATTGATTTTTATTTTTATTTGATGTTGTATTTTTCCACTTTCATTTTGTCACTGTCATCATCACAATTTGATTATACCACATCGTCAATGAAACTTTCAACATCATCATCAAGCACCTCAATAAATTCTATCATTCCTCCAACTACCACTGACAATCTTCTAATGTACACAATAACAGCATCTGAAGTCAACATAGCAAAAATACCAAACCCCATTCCACTCAAAAAAGACTTAGTAGCTCACATTGGCAACATCAGAAAAATTATACCCAAAACCAATCATCTCGTAATCACCATCAGCGAAGACCAAGAAAAACAACTACAAAAGATAAAAAAAACTAGGTCCCAACAGAGTCGAAATTCAAAAAATCTCATCTACCCCTCCAACACCTACAGGAACCAAAATAATAGTACATGGAATCAACCCTGAAATTTCACTCGAGGATATCAAACAGCAATTGTCAGACCATAACATAGCAGCA
This sequence comes from Urechis unicinctus, assembly GCA_034190875.2. NCBI lineage: Eukaryota > Metazoa > Annelida > Polychaeta > Xenopneusta > Urechidae > Urechis > Urechis unicinctus. The sequence continues at coordinate 67,289,958 of CM067358.1, read as the reverse complement.
ATAGCAAGATTAGGAAACAACCCAGAAAACCATACTATAGTGATAACCTTTGAAAAAACCCAAAACGAAATCCCTTCCCAAATAACCATTGGTTTTTCCACCCACAACACCAAACTATATTCCAAGACAAATCCGCTGTTTCACTTGCAATACTTTCGGCCATACCTCAACATCCTGTACCAAATCAATAACATGCCCAAGATGCGGGGGCGGACATCCAGTCACTGCATGTACCATCAAATATGAAGACAGGAAATGTACCAACTGCGGCGGTCCTCACTCATCAGCCTACAAAGAATGTCCAGCATATCACACCGCACAACAAATAGCAGAAATCAAAACTACTCAACACATTTCATACTCCGCCGCAGCACAACAATACAAACAGAAACAAACACTTCCACGAAAACGAGACAACTACCAACCACACCCCCTGTAAAGACATGATATTCGTCCTCACGTCATGGTTAACCTTCAGTATAATGTTTAACCTTGAAATGTTATATTCACATGTATTTAGATTGATATGTAACTTTAATGTCTGATAACATAATACTTGTACAGTTATATTAAGATAATCGTATAGACTTGATGTCTAATCAACATGGTGACCGTACCTTGGATTACTGTCATGTCTATTATCTAAGATTATGAATATGTGTAAAGATAGGTAACCTGGGATTATGAAATGTATTGACATGTACTGCGTTCCTGATCACGCAAATCCCGATGCTATAAGACGATTATGCAAGATCAGGATTATGATTTGATATGACATGTTCTGATCACGATTATGAATTGATGATTACATATGATTAATTGGTCTGTCATCTCTTATGTTTAGTATTTAGATTATCATTTAATATTTGATAATTTACAATCGTTTAGAATATGGATTAATAGTTGACAGATGATGTCTTGTATATAAGCAACTCAATACGAGGGCAGATAGATTCAGTTCAGTAGAGAATTCGACGGAGATGGAACCACGAGATTGGAGAAGTGACAATAAAGAAGATTTATATTATTAAAAACCAATTGTGTCATTCATCAGAAGCTGTGGGTAAAACTTACCCCGAACCTTACCGAACCTTAAAGTTCAAGTCTGCAAACCTAACAAAGGCAGAATTTTAAATTGGCGAGCTTGCCAGTGAAGCAGCTTCAGCAACCGAATAGTGAACAACTTACAAACGAAGATGGACGCAACACAACTCCGACAAGTAATGACAGGGTGGGTGCAATTCATGAACTGTAATAGAAAGGAGCAGAAACTTTTGTCACAAACTCCACCGTGTGATGGAAGCAGTGTCTCTTCTGTGAGGAAATGGATCAAAAACATTGATCACGCAAACTCCGAGCGTGATGCAGAAACTTTACACGACATTATCTTAGCGACAATCCAGGATACCTTCCGTGACGAAATCAAAGCTTATATAACACATTCTGCCCGGGAACACCAAATTCCATCCAACGAGGTGAGATGGGATACAATTAAAAATCACGTTCGAGCACAATTCTTCCCACAAGATGATCAACAGAAACTGCGGGACGAGATTGCATCGGTAAAGCAACAACCTTATGAAAGTGAGCAAGACTACGGTAGACGTTTCTGTCACGCTGCGCAAAGAGGTTACCCTACCAACCAACGAAACGCTGATCAAGAACGCATTCTTGTAGACCAATATATTGTTGGTCTCACATCGCATTCTTGTAGACCAATATATTGTTGGTCTCATATCGCCACAAATTGCTGCTAAATTAGGCGAAGAAGTCCTCCCTCAAACATTAGATGAAGCCGTACGTCAAACTTTGCAAATCAGCACCGGAATAGACAACTACAAACGCATTCGACGTCGCCGTGAAGAGCCTATGGAAATTGGTGCAACTACGCAACAATCTCAAAGCAATTCTACGATAAACTCGTTTCTTCCCTGGAAAAACTTAACACCAGAATTGCCAAATTAGAGGCTAGGAGTGGAACGCACGCCAACAATGCCACAGGCAAAAAGAAATTCCACACAAATCCAGAGGAACGCAGAATGGGTCCAGCTTGGAATACCGAAGGTAAGCCACGTTGCTTTGAGTGTGGAAAATTTGGACATTTCGGTCGTGATTGTCGCCGCCGCATCAACAGCTCACCAAACCGCCGCCAGGGAAACGAGTAGATGTCGTAGTAGGTAGCACCGGTCGCCCCACAATTCAGATTAAACTATACGACAACATTTGTGTGACGGCTTTGGTGGATTCTGGGGCTCACTGCAGCCTACTACGACAAGATGTTATGGACAAAATCATTAGTAAAACCCACCGCACACCTTATATATCGCCAACGGAACGGCTTTGTGGAATAGGAGGACGCCGTCTGAATATTTTCGGGAAAACAAATTCAAGTGAGCAATATTCGTGACTCTATAGACGTAGTTGTGTGCAGTGATAATTCCCATGAAATGATTATCGGTGATGAACAACTGAGAAAAGGCTGCGGTGTAATTGACTAGGTAAAAAATTTGGTTTATTGGTATGACTGACAATTTCACATGCGTATGAACACTCGCGAAGGTTGTAATAGTATAGGACCCATCAAGCCAGCCATTGGTGATGATAGATTTTATGACTTGGTGCAAAACAACGAAGATATTTTCTCTGAGAAAGATGAACACGGTGGGCTATGTACAATGACTGAAATGACTATAGATACCCATGGATCACCCATTTGTCAACGTTCCTACCGTACACCTCTTAACAAGCGAAAGCTTATTGATGAGGCACTCAACGAAATGCTCCAGGAAGGCATCATTCGCCCCAGCACGTCACCATGGTCTAGTCCTGTAACTCTCGTTCCCAAAAAGGACGGCCCTACCGCTGCTGCGTAGATTACAGACGCCTGAATGAAAAGACAGTCAAAGATACGTATCCTCTTCCGCTTATTCAGGATATTTTTGACCAGGTAGGTGGTAGTAACATTTTCAGCACTTAAGACGTCAAATCAGGCTATTGGCAGATACCGGTGGCTGAAAAAGACATTCCAAAGACAGCCTTCCGCTGCCATCGAGGCTTGTTCGAATTTACTCGCATGCCATTCGGACACTGCTGAACCATTAACAAGACTCACACGTAAACATTGCCAGTTTCAGTGGACGGAAGAAGCCCAAAATGCATTCGAAAAATTAAAACAAATGCTAACTTCAAACACAGTGATGGCTGCACCCCGTCTTAATCAGCCGTATAAGCTCTTTAATGATGCGTGTGACTACGCTGTTGGCGGAATATTGGTCCAGGAAGACGATACTGGGGTTGAACGCGTGATCCAATATGTGTCTCATGCTTTGTCCCCGACACAGAGACGCTGGGCAGTCATCGAGAAGGAAGCTTATGCAGTTATATACTGAACACAAAAATTGAGACCCTATTTATACGGATCCGAATTTACCATATATACTGACCACAAGCCACTAAAAAGCCTATTTACTAAAAAAATGACAAATACGAAAGTTCAACGTTGGGCAATCCTCCTATCGGAGTACGGAGCAAAGATCGAATACCGTCAAGGTAAAAACAATATCCGCGCAGATATGTTGTCACGCATAAAACACGGAGACGACGCGCCAGAAATAGCAGTTATTGACAGTGAGGATTGGATTGATGCCCATGCAATTCCAGATGAACGGGTCGCAGATGTACTGCCACTTATCCACAATGGCCTCGATCTCCAAAGGATACAGCAACAACAAAAAGAAGAATATCCAGATTTGTGGGAGCAAGGCGAAGATGAATATAATGAAGATTACCAAATTATTAAAAATGTTCTATACAGCATCAAAACCCCTTCCAAAAGTGCCGCCGAGTATCCACGCTTGGTACTACCCAACGAACACCAAGATGCCGTCATAGACAGAGCACACAGTGAAGTGGGCCACATGGCTTCCTAGAAGACTATTCAGCGAATCACTGATGCTTACGTGTGGCCAGGTCTAAGGAAATCAGTGATGGATCGCTTGAAACGGTGTCCTACTTGTCTCTAGCCCATAACCGGCACCCAGAGCACGCAGCGCCAGGGGAAATGCCAATTGCCTCCTACCCCATGCAAATAACTGGAGCTGACCTCATCGGTCCATTTATTCCCAGCCAAACAGGCAATAGATACTTTTTAACAATCATTGACCATTGTAGTGGATGGGCTGAAGCGTTTCCATTACCCGACAAGACGAACAAGAGCGTGTGGAATGCTTTCTCCAATAGTTTCCTGCCATGCCATGGTATACCGGAAGTACTTATCACGGATAACGGTGGTGAATTCGCTGCTTTTGCATTTCAACAATATCTTCAACAGTTGGGAATAGAGCACCACAGAACAACACCAGTTCACCCTCAAAGCAATGGTAAAACTGAACGCTTCAATAGAACGCTGAAAGAACTATTGGAAAAATTAGTTAATAACTTATCAGACAACTGGGAACACCGCCTCAACGAAGCTCTCTTAGCTTACCGCACATCTGTGTCCACTGCAACAGGCTATAACCCATTTTACCTATTATATGGTCGCCGAAGTAGGATGCCACTCACCAAGACACTACGCATTACCAACGAACATGCCTTTGGTAACCGCCTAGATGATTTGTCACGCGCACTCAAAATCGCACGCCAATATACGCAAGAAGGACGGGAGTATAATCGACAACGACTGCAAGAACGAGCCAATGCAAAAGACGTAAGAGTGGGCGATCATATGGTAGTTAAGGCTGACGACCGAGCAACCATGACGTCACGATGGGATCCTCATTGGCAAGTCACTCGAGTAAACGGACAGGTGATATATTTGCATCACCAACAGAGCGGTAAAACTCGAGCTGTCAATAGAGAAAAGGTACGAATTGTGGATCCGAACATTCAGTGGGACGAAGTTCGACCGCGACCGCCAAAAGATAACTCCACAGATAACCTCGTTGCTGTGGACAGCCAATCAAATATTGAAGACACGCCCATCGTAGATAACCATCATCAACCTACTTCAACAATTATCTCTACAAATAGACCCACAAGAACCGCACGACTCGCATACAAGGCAAGACAAATCTCCGAAAATAGAGACAATGACGATATTTTAGCTCATCACTACCGGAAACGAAAATACAATTGCGATCCAACTGAAGAAGAATGCCGTGCCGAAAAATATCGCCTCATTGCATTTGTTTCTTCATATTTTGGATGATATATCAAGCCCATAGTTCCCCTCCGAAGCAACTCCACGATGGTGTGTTGGTGGTGGAATCAGGAACAACTTAAAGTCATGTAGCGACCTGGCATCTCGTCATCTCGCTGGACGTCCCCGAAGAAGAGGCCAACTTGCTACAACGTCTTATTAGTCTTCGTTCTCTGGTTCACAGCATCAATTCAACCACCGCTGTTGATAATGCGCGAGTGCATAACTGGGATCTACAATTAAGTGACATAGAAAGAACAATGATTCACTCCGTGCCTGGACGTGCACACCGGACGCGAAGAGGATTATTTAATTTCTTTGGCGTAATTTCAAACAAACTTTTCGGCGCAGCAACAGAAAAACAGGTGAAAAATTGTGAATCTATTATTAAAAAATTTCGGCAAGAAAATGAAAAAATTGTACACGTTACAAATGAACTCATTACAATAGTTAACCAATCCCATAACCAAATCACGGAAAACAGAAAACACGTGAGAGACATCGAACGCTACCTTTCTCGAATTGAAGAATTCTCCGAACGACAACGAAAGTCTCAACCGACATGCAAAAGAAATAGATGACTTGGACATACAGCTTCAAATTGACCGAGCAATAGGTGCTTTAACTTCAATTCACAATGTTTGGCTACGAAAAGAAGACCAGTTTAAAAGGCAACGTGCTGCGCTAGATTTAGGCCACCTCACGAAGGATCTACTTCCACTTCGCGAGTTAAATGCCATATTAATGAAATCCAAACAACATAGACTTTATCACGCTCATTCGCGATGGTATAACGAAAACGGTACCATCGAATCGATGTGGTCTGACTCTACGAAAATAGATTTTCGAGCGGATCTTCCTCTCACTAGTGACGAGACCTACATACGGTATCGTATCTCAACTTGGCCTGTATTCCACAACACGACGTGACTGTGGGTAAAAATAAGGACACCAAGTGAAGTCGCCTTCCATACAACGTCGGGAGCACTATTTCAGCCGACAGATTGTGTTGGAAAGCACCCAGCCATATGCCGTACAGGTCCCCTTTTTGAACGGAACATTCTCGATTGTCCGAGAGGTCTCCTCCAAGGTAACGACGCGCTACATAAGAAGTGTCCAGTTAATATCTATAAGAACATTTCCGATTCAATATTGGTGTCAGAAATAAGTCCCGGATCTTTAATCGTATCAACTGTAGGTGACACATTGTCAATTTATTGTAACGCTCAACCAGCGGAGCCAGTTCCACTCCCTACTGGCGTATATTCACTAACCATACAAGAAACTTGTGTCTTAAAGGGAAACGGTTGGTCAGCAACAGGACTCGCACAACGGCACTCAGCATTCCACATTGACTTTAATATAGTCTCCATTCCAGCTGTTAATATAACCCGTCAGGCAGCGCTCGCTCTCTCCAAAACACTGCTGAACAAGCCAGAGTGGGGCGCCTTCAATAAAATAGAAGATATTCACCTTAACAAAATTACATCTCTCGTATCATCGCAGCATCCTATATTAGAATTATTGGACAAGCCATACAACAAAATCATAACGTTCACTGTTCCCCTCCTCTTCATCGTACTGTTGATTATTTCCATTATAATGTGGAAGTACTGCACTTGCCCACGCAAATACATGCCGACTGCACCACCAGCTCTGCCAGAAGCGATGCCCTTAGACCCTCCAGTTTACCCAACGGCAAAACTCCCGCGCGCTTGGATGGAGTAGTTTTATTCATTGCTAAATACATGATTTTACTCAGTAAATTAGGTTCTTGTATATTTATTTTAATTTGTGTAGAACCATGTCTTTTGTTTACTCATTGATTATTCTTTGTGTTGAAACTGTGTTTCAACTTGTAAGAGGCGGGCGAGTGTAAAGACATGATATTCGTCCTCACGTCATGGTTAACCTTCAGTATAATGTTTAACCTTGAAATGTTATATTCACATGTATTTAGATTGATATGTAACTCTAATGTCTGATAACATAATACTTGTACAGTTATATTAAGATAATCGTATAGACTTGATGTCTAATCAACATGGTGACCGTACCTTGGATTACTGTCATGTCTATTATCTAAGATTATGAATATATGTAAAGATAGGTAACCTGGGATTATGAAATGTATTGACATGTACTGCGTTCCTGATCACGCAAATCCCGATGCTATAAGACGATTATGCAAGATCAGGATTATGATTTGATATGACATGTTCTGATCACGATTATGAATTGATGATTACATATGATTAATTGGTCTGTCATCTCTTATGATTAGTATTTAGATTATCATTTAATATTTGATGATTTACAATCGTTTAGAATAATGATTAATAGTTGACAGATGATGTCTTGTATATAAGCATCTCAATACGAGGGCAGATAGATTCAGTTCAGTGGAGAATTCGACGGAGATGGAACCACGAGATTGGAGAAGTGACAATAAGGAAGATTTATATTATTAATAACCAATTGTGTCGTTCATCAGAAGCTGTGGGTAAAACTTACCCCGAACCTTACCGAACCTTAAAGTTCCAGTCTGCAAACCTAACAAAGACAGAACTTTAACCCCCCCCCCCCCCGGATCCTATACTCCCCCATTTGTACCCAGATCCTCTACTCCCTCCCCCACTCCTCGCAAACCCTCCCACACCAACCATCCCTCCCGCATCGCTCAGCCCAAACAAAACTCAACTCCTTCTAAACCCACATCACCTAGACAGCATAATACTCCCACTCATTCACAAGACATTCCGGAAAAAAATATCACAACATATGTCATTGCAATCACCGCCATCACCAATTCATTCATCACAATACACAGAAAAACACAAGCCATCATATCATTATCATACGCACTCCTAGATATTTCACTTGAATACAACATAATACACCATGCACTCCAAAACACGCAGTCAGTAGTACACGAAGTTGAAGAAATGATCACTAAGACACCTTCCATCAATTAACAAACACCCACACTCACACATACAGTTACACTAAATTTACATACATATAATTCACTATCAAACAAACACCTAAACTCGCCACTTGGCAGTGGAACGCAAGAGGAATTAACACACAACCAGAGCTCGACACACTCATAGAATTACACAACACACCAGACATTATATGCATTCAAGAAACTCACCTAAAACCACACCACAACACACCAGTAGACCCAAACACTTACACAGCAATCAGACACGACAGACTCAAAGATAAAGGATGCCTTCTCACACTTACCAAACAAGGTATTCCACGCCAAATCATCAATATAGATTCTCCTATCAACACCAAGCGATAAACATAACACAAAAAACACAATACACCATCATAAACATACATGACACTAATAGTACCATCAACACAGATTACTACCATGCACTATTTAACAGACCAAACACAATAATCATGAGGGACTTCAATGCACATCATAGATTATGGGGACACTCAAATAACAATCAAAAAGGGGTAGCACTCGTACAACTTATAGATAACCACAACCTAGCACTATTCAATGACAAATCCACCACATTTATGGGGACCACATGTACATCAACACTAGATCTCACACTCACCACAGCAGGCATTGCACACAAATTCCACTGGGTTAATTTACAAGAATACATTAACAGTGACCACACCATATTACAACTATCAACACAACATGAAAACAACAACATCAACCAACAACAAAGCACACCTTACAAAGACTATAAAAACACAAACTGGAACAAATACAAACAACTCTCACAACAACTCATCACCCCAACACGCATAATCACAGACCCCATTACATCATACAATAACTTAGAAACAACCATACACAGCATATTAGAAGACACCACACCAACAATCATACCAATCCCCAAAAGAAAAAGAAACCCATGGTGGACTAGAGAATGCAATAACACACAGAAATAAACTCAGAAACAAAGCTCAAAGAACAAAACTACCACAAGATTTCATTGATTACAGACATCAACAAGCGAAAACCAAAAAACTAATAAAACAAAACAAATTAGACTTCTGGCATAACACATGTAACAAAATTAATTCTCCTTACTTGGAAAAACTTTGGAAAACAGTATCAAAACTTAAAGGCACAAACACAAAACATACAATACCCCCCTTACTCAACACACACAACCAACTCATTACAGATAACAAAGAAAAAGCTAATCTTATAGCATCGTACATTCAGAACACAAGCAGCAACAGAAACAATGACAATACATTTAACAATCACAAACAACAATACACATAAAGACCTCCTGGAAAATTCAGCCGAACATCCCCCACATCCATTAAACGAAGCACTAACATTACACGAACTCAACGACGCACTAAAACATAAATCAGATACAGCCCATAAGTTATTCTTGCATTAAAAACATGACACTATCAGCCAAAGAAACAACTCTACAAATACTAAACCAACTTTGGCAACACAGGAAATACTCCACACAATGAAAACAAAGCACCATCATCCCACCACTAAAACCAGACAAATACCCAAATCATCCCACATCCTACAGATTAATAGCAGTAACATCATGCATATGCAAAACATTTGAAACAATAATCAACAACAGACTTATGTGGTACCTCGAAAAACATAACATCATAAACACCAAACAATCAGGTTTCAGGCACAACAGAAGTACAACAGATGACATTCTCAAACTTTCGGACACCATCAACAAAGCCAAAATATACAAAAAAAATAGTACCTGCAATATTTTTAGACATCACAAAAGCATACAACATGATTTGGACCAAAGCACTTTTATACAAACTCACACAAATAGGGATTTCAGGCAACACATTTCACTTCATGGAACAACTTATAACCAACAGAATCATTCAAGCCAAAATTCAAAACACCTTATCAGAGAAATATCACTTAGACAACGGGGTACCACAAGGCAGCGTTATCAGTCCAACACTATTTAGCATATACATTAACGACATACCCCTACCTAAAGAAGCTCACTTTTCGCAGACGACATCGCACTATGGCAGACAGGAAAACCCACTACACAACTAGACAAAACATTGCAACAAAAGCTCAACACTATAAACATCTGGGCCAAACAATGTGGCATTGCATTTTCACCAAACAAAACAAAAGCATTAAAATTCGGATACTCCCACAAAACAGAACAACATCAGTACACATTAAACAACACACAACTAGAAAACGTAAACAAGCACAAATTCCTGGGAATCATTTTTGACAAACACGGCACATGGAATCACCACATAGAATATATTGTCACAAAAGCTCACAAATACATTAATCTCATGAAACACATAAGCGGGAAAACATGGGGAGCAAACAAACACAAACTCTTATTATACAATGCAAATATCAAACAACTCATCAACTATGCAGCACCAGCACTCATAACAGCCAACCACAATCAAATACAGAAACTTGAAACATTACAAAACACAGCACACAGAATCATCAATAAAGCAATGACACACACATCAACAGCAGCCATGCAGGTAAACCTTGGCAACCCACCAGTACACCTACAGTTATCAGAAACTACACTTAAATACCAAACAAGAGCACAGGCACACTCTCTCCCAACAAATATTAACTTCCAGGAGACATGGCACACATACAGAAACAAACCTAACACAACTACAGTACAAAAACAAACACACGACTTTAACACCAAACACCCAACATTACCCATTATCACACCCACCAACCCTAGTCCACCGTGGCATACACCACAGCCCATTATAGACACCACTTTAGAAAACAAAATACAGAAAGTCATTCCCACACTAAACAAAACAGAAGCACAACAACTCATAGATAACCTCCCACCCAACACAATACACATATACACAGATGTATCAAAACAGAAAGAACTGACAGGGGGAGCATTTACAATTCCACAACTAAAACTCAACAAAGCCTTCAGAATACCTAACAACTACTCAATCTTTAAGGCAGCAGCACAAGCAATTTCAGCAGCACTACAACAGTACACACACCAAGAAAACAAAAACATAGCCATCCTTTCAGACTCCCTGTCAGTAATCAAATCAATAGTAGGGTGGCCAATGAAAAATTCAAAAGGGTTGTATTGCATATGTAAATAGTTCATTGGAAAGACCTCACCGTGAGCATCTCAAAACTGCTTTCTTTTTTGGAATTGGATGTTGCGTTATGAAGTAATTGCATATTTTGTAGTCAAAAATTAGGGTCCAATTTGGACACGGCCTCAGAAAAAGTTGCCTTTCCAGTATGAGGAGATTTTAATGTGTAATTATGTCAACATTTAACTATAACTTGCAAATGTAAAGCTTTAACTTAGTTATTTGTGGCCTCCTTGTAGAAATTGTATGCTAAGAAATCCTCATTTAAAGTGATTATCTGTGATACAGATGGTCAAAATGTTGATTTTGTGCTCTGGACTTTTTTTACCTGTGTCTGAGCCATTTTTCCAATTATGGCCCTATTTCGGACAACTATCCTGCTAAATATAGAATGAAATATATATGTTTAATAACTTATGTTCAATTGCTGTATGGTGGAGAATATAATTGCTAATTATTATGTCTGTAAATCAAATGCTTCATATCTAAAATCTGATTTCAATATTTAAAAACCTTTGATGGCCCGAAAGGCTGTTTTTTTCACACATTTTCTCCATTTCTGATGTATTTTCGCTTATTTTCATCAACTATGGCCATTTAACCCCACCAAATGGCTATAGTTGATTAGTGTAAGTTATTGTTGTCAATTATAGGTATTTATCAGTGTAATTGGAGCCTTATTTAAGCACAAAGACCTCTTGGAATGAGAGCCTAACAAAAATTTATCAGCGTTAATTTGAATGATGATTTTGTTCTTTAAGTGGATTTTTGGACAGTAGACGACTTGAAACTTCATAAAAGCCTTAATGAAGGTTGTCAAATCCATTATTAGGTCCTTTCAGTATATTCCCATGCACAAATATACTTTACTTACTCAATAACCACCCTATGAATGTCAGATATCCTGAATACAATACATAACCATTTTGGATCCCGAGCATTAAGAAAATCTATGTGGTTGCTACACCTGAGGAGATATTGACATGAAAATTTGTCAAACTATGCAGTGACTAGTTCAGATTTGGCTTAAGTTGTCTCTGTGAAAAGCTCAAGTGAAAAAACACCTATATGATCATGGTACATACACCTTACCCCTTAGATATGTACTACGAGATATGACAATTTCAGCTCAAAAATCAGTCTTGAAAGTAGCTGCTGACTCATTATTGTCTTTTCATGCAATTACTGAGTCAACTCAATATGATATATCTCATCATCAATAATTTTGAACACTTTTGATGTATAATGTTATGAATCCTTTATCAAGTTCAACTATATACAGAAAATGATGTTCATTGGCCTTTGAAGTCACTAGATGGCATGCTATAGAGCAAGTTAATTGTTTAAGCTGAAAGGTTAGCACATAACAAGTCCATGTCAACTGAGCTATTTTGTAACAATTGATATGTTGCATTTCAATTTCAGTTTATCTTTTTACCTTGATGGCAGTCTTGATATAAATGTATATGGAATTATCCCTATATACATTCTTGATCATTTCTGTATCAGTTACTGGGTAGTCATGGATGCACCATATATGGTATAAAATGGGATATGAGTTTATATACTGCTAAAGGTGTCATGTAGATTCATAAGCAACTCTTATCACCAACCCATTACATTGGGAAGCATAAGAGATAGTATTATTGATTTCATACAATCATAGAATCGACAAATGTTTGCATACTTATTCATAACCCCTGTAAATGCTACTATTGGGAAACTGCCACTCACTAATAGCCATTGATATCACAACACCAGCAGCAGCGTTATTTTGCTGTTCCCCACTCATAGCCGCTGTCGCGCGAATGCGCCCATCTAAAGTCCGTTAAGACCTCAAAACAATTCAGATACCCCAGTGACCCAGTTAACTGTAGCGCCTTAAGTTCCAAACCTCTTCCGCACCCTACTCCAACGCGGGAATGCTCTTCTGTCTTTACCCACCAGGCGACCATCATCCTGCACCGTGGTAACTGTCCCGAGAAATCTTTAATGCATTATTTTCCCTTTCCCTTAAAAAGTTTTAATTGTCAGTTTCTTGTCCGGTAGAAGTGACAAAACCAACTGTCATGTCATTAAATGAAGGCAATGAATAACCAGATCCCACAGCAGATACAACTAGCCCAACAGACCAACAGTCGATCGGGTACTCCCTTGTCAAGAGGTAGCTCAAGCTCCACTTGGTTCAAAAGAGCTAGTTCAAACGGCTTTTCCTGGGAACTACAATATACCACCAGTTAATTCGCATTGATGTTTACCGACAAGTCAACTCCCGTGGATCTGATAAAGGTCGAACTGAATTTGTTTGGGAAAAGTTTCTTAGCGTGTGAGATTGTTATACGTGCACATTTTGCATATTTAGAAAACCCCAACAGGATATGCATTATGTCATGTTGGGGTTTGTCAGGTTGGAAGTAGCATTATTTCGTGGAGGATCGTTTTGAACTGGTTATGTCATGTGGAAAGATAAATGTTCTATTCCCCAGATAGATTCTTATGGTTTACGTAGTAATAATATCTCCTCGAATAACACCCGCTTTGTCGCATTCTGAGTATCATGACAGAGTTCTACTGTATTTGTTAAAAGATACGGGATGGAGAGAAGAGACGAGTTTCCCAACCAATGCAGGTCAAATAGTTCATTGGGATGTTCCAATAAGCAGGGTTGATAGATTCAACGGTATGACATAAATTATTTAAAAAGTAATTTAAGCATGCCAACAGTTTCACTCACACACGCCAAATTGCTGTGAATCGACAAGTGACTGCAACAGTCCAACTGACTTTGTAAATCGGATAAATTCCATATCGACAAACTTCAAAATACGTGACTTGCCAACCTTTGACAAAGTCGCAATATGAAATCACCCAAGGACGCGGACCGTTGCCATGGCGCCGAAGCTATATGGTGTTGGGAGATTTCTCAATGAAAATAAGCTGAATACATGGTGTCTTTAAATTGACCGTACCGTTTTATTCTTGGTCCCACAGAAGAGATAATCATACGGATGTGTTGAGGAGAGTCTCCTTTGTGTGGATCCGAGTGATAGACGAAAAGTTATTCGAGTTTCGGAGAGTTATCCAGTTTTGAAGCGGCAAAATCGCGATTTAACACATTTAACTCGAAAATCTGATCGATTATCACTCGGATCGACATATCACTTTCATTCTTCTACATTTTGGTATGATTTATGTAGCAATCGTATGGAGAATAAATCGGTACGGTCCGTTTTCCTTAGGTACATAAATCACGACACAACTTTTATGGCCTCGAAAAAATACCACTTTTCGCCATTTTCGTTGGCAATTAAAACCACATTAAATACCAACAAGAAAAACGAAAATGGTACCAAATAAAAAAGCTATTCTTCATTAATAATATGTTAAAAGAACAAAATTTATCATTGCATCATTTGTTGTCAATGGTCATTTACATGGGACTATCAAACGGCCCAAAAACGGCCTTGTCCAAACGAGATCGGCGCCGCGTTTGTCCGCCCTATCAATAGCAAACAATAACAAAAACCCATACATTCAAGATATCATCCACCAAAATAAACATCTTCATAGTCAAAACATCAATGTCATCTTCGTTGGGATCCCATCTCATTGTGGAATACCTGGTAACACAAAAGCCGACACACTTGCAAAACAATCACTTACATTACCTAACATTCAACACATAGTCTACCACCTGACATAGCACACAAACACCAACAAATCCGCAAATACATCATGAAAAAATGGGACATGGGACAAACACGCACATTTACTCTACCACTACATACAACCCAAAGCCGACACAACGCTAAAAATAGTACATCAAGACATTCACACTGAATCCATCTACACGAACTTATACCTAGGCGACCCACCACTCAACTACTATTTATCGACCATCCACACAGACACACACCCCAATTGCATCCACTGCCAAGTACCCGAAACAGTACACCATTTCCTCTTCCAATGCCAACAATACAATACACAAAGGCAGCAACTACTTACACAACTAAACAGACAAAATAAACAACATACTGCTCATCACATCCTAAAAGAAAACACCATTCGCACACACCTCATCAAATATATCCACGCCACGAGACGATTTCATCCTCCATAGTTTACATTTCAGTTTCTTCATCATCAATATCACATCATAGCGTAATTTCATATCATAATAGATAAATCTTCATCAAACCCTTTTTTTTGTTTTCAACACCCCCCCCTCCCCCCCCCCACCCACACCCACACCACACCGACCCCCACATCCGCCCGGTTGGTCGCAGGAGTGAATGAAGTAGCAATTATATCAACCACTATTTAAAACAAAAAACCACATTATTAACATCATAGGTTTTTTTTAGTTTTTTTTATGCACAACTTCTAGTACTTTACTATCACTGTCATTAGCACAGTCTATCCAGGAATCTCTGGGGAAATTTTCTATTCCTACTTTAATGCACTGGAGCGGCCCCCAGTAGCGAGAAACCTTCTTCCAAGCAAATTTCTACACCCTATTATAGGAGCACTCATCATTCATTAAAATAAAAAGTTCAAATACTAAAAAGTTAAAAAAAACCAACCAAACAACCTGTATATGGCTCCGGCTACAAACAGGCATTTTATTGGAAATCTCTCTCTCTCTCTCTCTCTCTCTCTCTCTCTCTCTCTCTCTCTCTCTCTCTCTCTCTCTCTCATGTCTACTTCATTCGCTCCTGTGACTAACTCGAGTAAACTGCAAATATGTCTGGCCGTGGTAAAGGAGGTAAGGGACTCGGAAAAGGAGGCGCCAAGCGTCATCGTAAAGTATTAAGAGACAAAATCCAGGGTATCACCAAGCCCGCCATCCATCTTGCCCGCAGAGGTGGTGTGAAACGTATCTCTGGTCTCATCTACGAAGACCCGTGGCGTTCTCAAAGTCTACCTTGAGAACGTCATCCGTGATGCCGTCACCTACACCGAGCACGCCAAGAGAAAGACCGTCACCGCCATGGATGTCGTACTCTGTACGGCTTCGGAGGTTAAACAGTGTCTCATCATCATCATACACCAATGGCTATTTTCAGAGCCCCACTTCCTTCTAGAAGATACTTACAATGCTATTTGTGTCTGTGTTAAGAATCGGTAGTTGAAGGGCAAATCAGCTTCATATGTAAATTCTAATGCTTTGTATAAAATGAAGTTACTTCTACCAATGCAGCACGTGGAACAAGAATTGAGGCCATGACCTAGTTACGCTTTTAACTCTTCAGGAGGGAGCTATAGATGTCACATTAAACCCACTCAATAATCTTTACATACGAACATATTAACGCGTCACTTGAAATCAAATTGACGCCTTTTTCGATGACAAGAGCGATATTAGAGTGTACAAGACGCTTAAATAATTAATTAATTATGTATGTATGTATGTCATGTCATGATGTCATGTATGCAGGACATGTATGAATGAATGAATGAATGAATGTATGAGATGTATGGCATGTATGGCATGTATGTATGTATGTATGTATGTATGTATGTATGTATGTATGTATGTATGTATGTATGTATGTATGTATGTATGTATGTATGTATGTATGCATGCATGCATGCATGTATGTATGTATGCATGCATGCATGCATGTATGTATGTATGTATGTATGTATGCATGCATGCATGTATGTATGTATGTATGTATGTATGTATGTATGTATGTATGTATGTATGTATGTATGTATGTATGTATGTATGTATGTATGTATGTATGTATGTATGTATGTATATGTATGTATGTATGTATGATGTATGTATGTATGTATGTATGTATGTATGTATGTATGTCTGTATGTATATGTATGTATGTATGTATGTATGTATGTATGTATGTATGTATGTATGTATGTATGTATGTATGTATGTATGTATGTATGTATGTATGTATGTGATATGTAGAGTATGTATGTATATGTATGTATGTATGTATGTGTATGTATGTATGTATGTATGTATGTGTATGTATGTATGTATGTATGTATGTATGTATGTATGTATGTATGTATGTATGTATGTATGTATGTATGTATGTATATGTATGTATGTATGTATGTATGTATGTATGTATGTATGTATGTATGTATGTATGTGAATGTATGTATGTATGTATGTATGTATGTGCGTAGAACATGTATGTCATGTAGAACATGTATGTAGAATATGTATGTAGAAAAAAGTGGATTGAGAGCATGTCCTAGATACCGCCGAGTGGCTTATTGAGGTCATGGCCTACATTAGCTCCGGTGTAACGGTAACATGAATTTATACCGTTACGAAGAGTTCGTCAAACACAGTCGGCGTGTTCTCGTTTGGGTTGAAGGCTATATTTCGCACGTAGGAAATAACATATATCAAGAGCCTTTACAAAAAATAGACCTTTCGCTCCAAAAAACTTACCACCACTCGACACTATTCTTCAGTAAATGCCATCGATAGTTCGTTTCCGAACAAATCGCGATACGAAGTCTGCCATTTTGGAAACTATTAATTCTCGCGATTTCCCGCATTGCCATAGCATCCCAAGTGGGGGGCACTTACCCTAACTCGGATAGGGGTGTGCCGCGGGGCCTCGAAAACCCGTACCCGTTGTACTCGTTGAGAATGAGAAAAAGTATACTCCATTGTACAAGGTATTATGCGAATGTCTAACCCGTCGTAAAAGTCGAGATGTCGAAAAACCACCCCCTTCGTGCGGCACATGTATACTATATCTTTACACTTAAGTGCCCCCCCCCCCACGGGCTTAGCATGAGTCGTCGTCTTTCTGTGCATGCGCAGTGCATGTGGTCTTGAACTTGTAAACAAACATGTTGCTGTGTTTCTGACTTTTTACCGCTTCCCAAATTGATCAAACTATAAATAATTACCATGGATGAAATCCCCCGCCGAAAAGGGATAAAATCGTCCGTAAAACATCATTGCATTCTATAACTCCATCACTTGTGTATGTTTGGTGTTGGTAGTTGTCTGAATCGATCTAAAAATATTCGCGTTGCGTTGTTTCGAGAAACGGTAAGACGTCCACGCAGACGTCTTGTAGGGCTAGGCCTACATAAGACTTTATACCCTGCGGGGAGCTACATTTTTTGCTTTGAAGCTATGTACTCAAATCTAGCCATATTCAACATGATATGCCGTTTTTTTAGATCTTCATGTTTATACAACATATACGCACAGGCTCGACATGTCTGTAATTCGTCCTAATGAAAATACATGCAATGGAGACAGCGGCAATATCACATTATAAGTATCTTCTAGAAAGATGTGAGGGCTCTGAAAAGAGCCATTGGGGAGAGTTAGTCACAAGCGGCAATTTACTTGGACTGAGTGTATTTGGTGACGGCCTTGGTTCCCTCACTGAAGGCGTGCTTGGCCAGCTCACCGTGCAGCAGAAGCCTGACAGCGGTCTGGATTTCCCGACTGGTGATGGTGAAACGGCGGTTGTAGTGGGCCAGACGAGAAGCCTCGGCGGTGATGTGCTCGAAGATGTCGTTGACGAACGAGTTCATGATGCTCATGGCCTAGCTGCTGATGCCAGTGTCGGGGTGGACCTGCTTCAGCACTTTGTAGATGTAGATGGAGAAGACTCCCTCCTCCTCCTCCTCCTCTTCTTCTTATCGGTGGAACGGGCGGCCTTTGCCTTGCTGACGGCTTTCTTAGCTCCCTTTGACGCGGCTTTAGGTGGCATGTTGACGAATCGAACAAGCAATGAAGTTGGCCCGTTCGTTCATTCGTTCGTTCGTTTAGTCGAGCTTAAAGCAGTGTTGGCAACTGAGGCCATGTACGGCTATGGAGGAGTAAGACTCGACAACATGCCACCCAAAGCCAGGGAGAGAAAATTATACGAGGGAGGTAGGAGGATGAATAAGACATACATAGTAAAGTGCGTAGAATGGAATGATGAAGCGATAACAGTAAAAATATGAACTGATCGGAGGATGCTCTTTTCAGGCCCCCCCAAATTTTTTTTTGTTTAACTTAATTGAAAGAAATTTATGATAAACTAATAAATAAACATGAAAAATGAAATGAAATCATGAGGTGCTCCTAAAAAGAGTGATTTCACACATAGGGGGCTACTCCAGTGCTAAAAAAAAGAAGAAAAACAAGCCCTAAAGAACCCATGACTGGCGCATGGGGATCCCTGACAGCAAAAACTAGGGAAGGATAGAAGAAAAAATAAAAGTGCAAAGGATATGATAAATGCGATGGTTGAAATGATAGGAAAATCGATAATGCGGGTTTATGGGACGAATCGTTTAGATTGAGTGATGTATGTAATTGTTTGCTTTATAATAGTTTTATGGAAGAGGTTGTGGACATTGCATTGAAGTTTATTTGTATTAAGACTGTGAATTAGTGGAGGAGGATGTTATTGTAATTAGAGCATTGAAAGAAGAAATGGAAGGAGATTTCGAGGGATTGACAGTTTGGATCTATATTAGTTATATGATTGTTTTTAGCTAGATAGTACTGAAAAGGGGGGTTTTCAAGGGCGATAGAAGTAAGAATGGTATTAATGAAAGTGTTGTTTGAGAAAATGATAGGATTAGAGAGAGGTGATGGACAGATGAGTTTGAGCATAGAGGAGGATTGATTCCACTCTTCTTGCCATTTGAGTCTAATGGCTTTATTGATGAGGGAGTAATGTGTGTTTAAATCAATAGGAATGGGTTGAATAAAGGGGGTGAGCATTTTTAGCTATGGTATCGACTATTTCGTTGCCCTGAATCCCACAGTGAGCTGGGATCTAAATAAGAGTTGAATGAGAATTTTGATCAGCAAGAAGAGTGGATAGATGTTTAATTTCATTAATAAATGGGTTGTTATTTTTCTTTTTAAGAGCTGAGATGACAGAGAGGGAATCTGACAAAATGGTAGGGTTTTTGATATTAAACTGAAGAGCTATAGAGAGAGAGTTGATGATGGAGAGCTTCTGCTATGAAGATGGAACAGAAGGCTTGGATGCGCGAGGAAAAAGAATATTTGAGAGAAGGGATGAAGGAAGCAAAAGAAGTGCTAAGATTGAATTTAGAGCCATCCGTGTAGATATGAGTGGAATTGGGTGGTAGTTCATTGATGAGGTGGAGAGCCTGGGTTCTGTTATGTATGGGATTATCTTTGATAGAGATTTTGGTTAGGTCAGTGTTAAGGGATGGTTTGGTTAAATGCCATGGAGGACAAGGTGAGAGAGGAATTGGAGAGATGGAGGGATGAGGTAAAGGGTAGGGTAAAGAAACTTATGGTTTTGCGTAATTTATTAATGCTATTATACCAGGAGTCATTGAAAACAGTTTTAGTGGGAAGATTATAAATATTAGATCTGATAAAATATTTGAGCGTAGATTTTAAGAGGTGAAGTTTGATGGGTAAAAATCCGGTGATGACCTGGAGAGAGGAAATGGAGAAAGAAAGGTGGGTTTTGGTGATAGCGCGGAGGGTGGAAGATTGTGCAGATTCTAACTTTTGGATATTAGTTTTTGAAGTGGAGATAAAGGCTGGGGCACCATAAATTATGTGTTGAAGAGAGTGAGAAGAATGAATAGTACAGGAAGTATGGTAGTTGGTGCCCCAGGAAGTACCACTAATATATCTGAGGAGATTTGTTATTTTATGGCATTTTGCTACAATATAAGTGATGTGTTCCTTCCAGGTCAACCCTTTATCTAAAATAATGCCCAGAAATTTGATGAAATTTTGACGAGGAATGGGGGAATTGTTGATATGAAAAGTTGGTAATATGTTATTTTTGTTGGTGCCGAAATGAACTGCTATAGATTTAGATGGAGAAAAGATAATGCCCCCATTTGGTGGTCCATTGATGAATATTATTGAGATGACTTTGCATAAGTTTATTGAGTTTGGGGGAAAGGTTGCCAGTGACCCATAAGGCTAGATCATCAGCATAGATGGAGGAAGAGAGAGGAGTTGGGATATCATTAATGAAGAGAGTGGGAGAAAGCACACTGCCCTGAGGTACTCCAGTTTCAGTAAAGAGAATAGAAGATAAAGAGTTGTTAGCTTTAACTTGAATGGAGCGATAAGATAGAAAATTATGGATCCAATTAAGAGCTCGGCCATTAATGCCTAAGTTAAGTGCTTTATTTTCAATAGAAGATCTATGTACAGTATCAAAAGCTTTGGACATATCTAAAAATATAGCGTGGGTTTTTTTTACCAGCGAGAATACCTTTGTTAATAGCGTCGGAAAGGAGAATTATATTGTCAGTAGTACTTCTATGAGACCGGAAGGCTGAGAGGTAGGGTTTTAAAAGGTTATTGTGTTCAGGATACCAGGAAATTCTGTTATTAAGCATAGTTTCAAAAATTTTGGAAGCAACTGAGGTTAAACATATAAGTCTATAAGAGGATGGAAGGTGTGCATTTTGGTTAGGTTTGAGAATTGGAATGATGATAGCAGAGTTCCATGAAGGGGGAGTTTTGGAAGAGAGCCAAAGAAAATGTCTAGGAGTACCTCAAGAGAGTCAGGAGGAAGGTGATTAAAGAAAGGATAAATGAGAGAGTCCTTTCCTGGGGCAGTGTGCTTAGTTTTGTTAACAGCATTAAAAAGTTCATTGGGAGTAAAGAGTTCGTTGAGAGGTGAAGAATTGATTTGATGAGACTGAAGAGGGTTGGAAGGCTTAGGAGAGAAATTAGGTGGGAGGTTGTTGTAGGAACTAATTTTGGCGTAATGAGAGGCTAGGAGATCAGATATTTGTTGGTTATTGTTAGTGAAATGAAATTGTTTGTGGGGGAATATTGGACTTCGCATATTTTCCTTTGAGTATATTGATGGTTTGCCAAAGTTGCCTAAGATTGGGATGATTTAGGGAAGAACATTTGGATTGCCAGAATGTGGACATGAAGCATTGTTGGATAATGAGATGATAGTATGGTCACTTCCCATTGTATTATGGCTATTAGAGAAAGTAAATTTGTGCGAGATGTTTTGAGATGTGAAAATTAAATCAAGAACATTAGGTCCGTTATTATAGAAATGAGTTGGGGAACTGTCGTTATGGAGAGTTATATCAGAATTTTGGATAATTTTGAATAGTGCGTTGCCTTTAGTATTTGGAGAGGAGTGATGCCAGAATGGATGATGGGAATTGAAATCCCCCACAATGATGTTACGTGGGAGATTGAGAATTGAAGGATAAGAAATGGGATCGAGAGTATCAAAATTATCGTATATGTTAGAGATATGAAATATTTTATTAGAAATGTTAATTTGGAGAATTTGATGTTCTAGATTAGAAGAAGAGTCAATGATTTTGAAGGGAATATTTTTATTTATAAGAATGGCTAGACCGCCATTGCCTGAGGAGATGCGATCTTTTCGAATAATATTGTAGTATGGAAATGAAATATTGTTGGGTGGTTTAAGGAATGTTTCTTGTAGACATACAACAGATGATTTTGGATTGGATGAAAGTAGGTATTGTGAGAATTTCAAGATATTGAGAATGGAAGCCTCGACAGTTCCAAGACCAAATGGTTAGATTTGGATGTTGGCTATTTGATGGGGATTGTCGGGATGAATGTAGTAGAGGGGGGTGAATTTAAAAATGGGGGAGAGACAGAGGAGGAGGAGTAATATGAAATTGAAGATGATAGCACGAGAATAAGAGTGATAACAATGAGAAGTGAATTGAACGATTATGAAGATGGGTTGAGGAGAAATTAAGTTGATTGGTGACGGCAGAGTTCTGGTCAATAGCTTGAATAAAAGTATGAGTTGGGATTGAAATTTTTAGTAATTCTTTGGCAACTACGGTGAGGATATTGGCTTTCGATGATGAGGAAAGGTGAGACGAGAGTATGGCCGTTGAGAGGTAGATAAAGTCAAAGAGTTTATTGGGTGTAGAGGGAAGA
>CM067358.1:67219212-67261712 GCA_034190875.2 Urechis unicinctus | reverse complement strand
TTGTAAAAGCGTACCTTTATTGTCTGCAATATCGCAATGACCAGAGCCGAGCATAGCAAGCCATCGCCCAGAATGTACAATATTTAAGATATATATGCGACGACGGTGAGCACGCTGCCCAGACTCCATTAAATCCATGCCCGCTCCCGTTACTTGCGTTAACCTATCTATAACTGGTCTTGTCTCACATAACCTTGACATTGGCTCTCAGAAGTGTCCAAGCATACATCCTGCAGCATACATCATGCTTAATATAATTAATGTTCTAGAAGTCTAACTTCTTTTTATTAATCTTCTAAAATAGTGTATCCACTGACGGCTAGATTGAACTATTGACAGAACCTTTTTTCATCACAAACGTCTAATTTGGCCTTGTACATGCGGTGATGAAAAGTAAGGTAAGATATGGTGGCATTTTAATATAACGCACAACGAGGCACACAACGGCGTGAGCTTGTTCTAGTTAACTTCACCGAGAAATGTTTTGAGCAGGCACCGAAACATACAGACGAGTTTGGTTGGATACCAGGTGTAAGCTTACACCGGGTTTTGAAGCAAAACGCTGTGACTAATCTTTTTGCGGAGGCCTCTGTCTTTCAATCAAGCAAGAAATGATGTTGAGGCAAGTGAACTCCTCCCACCCCAGCCCAAGAATAGCAGACCTGCCTTTATCAAGAGAGAGAGGCAGAGGGTGAGACTCAATGACTTTCGTGATGCATTAGTATTGAATAAATAGTCCATTGTCTTGTCAAGAGGATACAATACATTTCGACCATGCAACAAATTCATGGATCTATATAAATATGATAATTCTGATTTAGTAAATGGCCTAGTTTTATGCCTTTACAAGTTTTAGGAGATGCTTCTGTCATATTTTTCAACAAAATACTACAATGATTGAGCTATCAAATTACATACATAACTTGGTTCTAACAGGCAGTCATGTAAGCTGTCAAGCTAGCGAAGTTAGTCAACAACCATCTACTCTGCCAGGATGTTCGCTGTCAGGTGACTTGCAAACATCATCGGTTGAAGCCTTCCATAGTTTGGTTGACCACTTTGGCCCCAAGATGCAGGATTTTCTTTTATGAGGGTATGGTTGCCAGACAAGTACCATTCTTATAATATAATGTATTGCTTTTAACAGTTCTCCTTCATGGTGGTGTTTGTATATTCTGAATTAAATTTGCGAATCATTAAATTTGTTTATATGCCAAATATATGTAGGTCATGTATAAATGGTTCATTGCATCACAGATTGAGACTGGCTGCCCTCCACTGCAATGCAAATGGGACAAGAGAAAAGGCGACAAAAGAAGTTGGGGATCCAGTCTTCAAGCTTAGATTCCCCAAAGTTTTAGCAGGGGCATGTTGTCACTAAAGTAGCAACAAAGGCAACATTTGGTGAATGTAAACAACAACAAATTCAATTACCATGGGAATATAAAGTTATAAGCGACAGTCTGGTGCGCAAGCTGTCACTTGATTCCTGTTATGTTTCCGAGTATGTCGAGTGCCTGATGGCTGAGTTCTTGCTGCATTTCTATGAACCAACCTGCCCAAGACAGAAGCGCCACCTCCAATGTGTGCAGATGCGTTGAGACCAGATCGACGACAAGCCATTGAGGCACACCAGAGTAGGTTTTTCCTGTATCAAGGGTGAGTGGAGGTTAGAAGAATCCTTGATAGTCTGGTGCTGGGAAGGTATCTCGTATTGTTGTAACAGCGTAGAGTGGTAAAGGAACTCTTTATCTTTTGTCCCAGATGTCCCAGCACCAGCGAACAAACTGTCTGTGCGCAGTATACCTGTAACGCCTGTAAAATAACCACGTCACATGGTTGATTTATCCATGCTCAAATATTTTTTTGTCATACCAGTTTCAATAAGTATAATGAACTTGTAAATAATGACCGCTAGCCTTGGTACAGATTTATGTTTAAATAATGGAAAAAACTTTCACCTTTGTACATTATTATCTGACATGTGCCCGTGTTGTTGTCTGTAGGAGAAATATGCCACTTGCAAGGCCAAAGGGTTCAAACAGATTGGTCTGAACCAGGAGGCTGGGTTATGCAACTAATGGGAATGGGGATGTTCTCTATGGAGGTCATGACTCAAGGAATCTCCACACAGCACACATATTCTTTCACCTCTGCCATTGGTTGGCAGTAGCCTCACAAACACCTGTAACATGATGTAGTAATGGGAATATTTATGTATGTAATAAAGGATGACATATTGTATGACAAATATGTTTTAGCTGGTACATTCATAGAAACTCGGATGTACCATAATCTTAATTTCCAGTTATACATTCATTTATATTCTAACTGAAAATCCTCTAAGAAAACATCTGTTCTACTTGCTCTCCTATATATGTTCTACCTCAGAATCAATCTACATCGATATTTAAAAATATTGTAATCAACCTTGGTAAGGCCTACTTTATATTAAAGTGCATCTCTATTTATCAACAGATGCTAGTCAGATATTAGTTGTGGTTTGTTTACAATTCGTGTGGAGGAGCTCTTGCACTACATGGTACAACTTTGTAAACATAAACCCTTGCAACCACTTGATCAGACAAAAACTTTGTGATATCTCATGTCTGCTGTCTGATATGGAAGAATTATTAGCTGCAATACTTTGTGGATACTGTTATGAAAAGGGGTTGAATATTTTGTTGGTGGAATTTATGGATTAACCTCGTTACATGTCAATATATATACGATGAACTGATGCACAAGTACGATCAGACATAGCTTACCAAGCATTGTTCTGTAGCCGACTTATGTCATCGGCAGGATGACCCGCGTGAGAATGATGCAACAGTGGCATCGCCGGTGTCTTGTTTCTCTTCATTGGAGCATTGAATCGCTCATTTCTGGTTCAAATCTGTAAGGCAAAATTAGCTCTGTTGAAGCAAAGATGGTCTTCAAATGATGTGCCATCCCATTTCCCATTTCTCCTGAAGTGACCAAATAGCGAAATTACCAGCAGCAATGCCGAAGCTGACGTCACGCAGGTGATTAATTATTCATGAGCTCATCGTCTCGATACGCCGGACTCATCTTTAAAGTCGAATTTCGATCAGAAAGCGCGCACTTTGACAACTGATACGTAGACAGAATAGGTACTTCTGGCTTATGTTTCAGTAATCTGACGATAAACATGACATGAGTTACATAAATGAAGAGCACTGACATCTCTTGGAATAGCAGTTGTGTCACAGTGGAGGTTTTACAAGCTCCCATCATGTCCATCGGCTTAATGATAGTTGAACATTTTCTAAAATCACACTTATTCTATGCACGTGGCTTAATAAGAAGTAAACAATTACTCTGGATAATACAGCGTAATATTTTGGTCTTCTATGTGAAAACATATCATCAAACAAGCGAAGATTGAATGTGATGCGTAACTACTCATAAAATTTCAAACCATTGAATATACTTCAACGAAGAATGGGTGAAAAAATCAACTTTTGCTTTTATAACTTAATCAACATTAATAATGACATTCATAAGGACAGGATTTTAATCGTACATCTAAAGTCACACAATCGTACTCGATGGTTGTTCTGCACCTGCACAATAGCACAGGTTAGATCCCATAAATATCTGCGGTCAGTAAAACAAGAATGGCTGTTGTCAATAATTAATTACACGCCAGTATTACTAGCATTATTATACTGGCTTTGTAATTCGGGCTTTTAGTGAACTAATAAGGGTTGAAACTTATTATAGAATCTAAAGAATTGGAAAGCAAGCCGTTTTCCATCAAGCATTGCCGCAGCAACTGAGCGTCACCTGGATAACAGGGACCAAGAGCAGTTGTACTGCATCCCCGTTGAGGCAAATAATGAACCAGACTTAGGTACATTGTGCAAAACATTTTTGCTTGTTGTGGGATGTGCTGTCATGGCACGTGAATCGACGCCTAGTTATCATGGTCAATCGTTTTGAACATACAGTGGCAGATTTATGAAAAGAAGCAGGCCATTGCCTCAGGGTGCATCATGTGTTCAATTCAATTTACCTGCTGATCACAAAAGTGTTATATGATTATTCTCTGTTGTTGCATGGGCCAAATGATATACCGGCGTGCCGAACCGCAAACGTCGAATGCATGTAGTTCAAAGGTTTGGCATTTGTCATGATGTGAAATGTTGATTGTTATGTCGGCAAATGGACATGAAGTGGATTGAAAATGCATTGTTCTCGTGCTCAGCCAAGGACGTCACTAGACAATTGTCACGCTTTGAATTGATCTTATTTAGGATCATTGCAAATTTCCAGTGCTTATCATGCTTGTTGTAAACGGGAAAATCATCTGTGTTAAACATGTGTAGCTTCCCTTGTTCATCAACTGATGCAGTTCTAATCTCATGGAAGTGGCATATATGCAACACACCTCGCTTATAAATGTTGGGCATTAACTACACGATTGATTTCGGCATAACGAATTGCGGTATCATCAGGGTGAAGCAGGCAATCCACATCGTATGCCAGAGAGCAAGGCGGATATGTGTTACATATAAATAACGGGGACAATACCAATATTGCACAGAACTCAAATACCTCCATCTGAATGCTCCGCAGTCATTTTCGTTATTCACGCATGAATAAATAATCATTAACTATCAATTTATGCGTTAGAGCTCACAAATAATGTCCATTAAATTCACCTACAATTATTTAAGCCCGTCAATAATTAACCAAATAGTTTATGAGTAAATACATTCTGTACTTGGTACATGGCATTCTGGTTGAAGTTGCCGTGCTTTACATAATTACTTACGTCTGGTATTGAGTGATTGAAAACGGCAGTTTGCATACATATATCATGTTTTTACCTACCTGCACCAAGCACCACGTGGTTAAGGGTGTATGGTACACATACAACGTTATTTGTTGGTATTCTACGTCTAAATTATGTTCAATGATACGTTTTTGTGCCGGAATGAGAAACTACACTTGCTAAATTATTCGAAGTCAATATACGTTGCTCATGTATTCATCTAGTGGTAGATTACCCGCTGTAAATTCAAAGGATAGCTATATCTGTTTGATGATAGCAGAGTGTCCAGTGAGCATATTGAAGATAGATTTAACACCAGAACCTCTAACGTCGATGTGGAACTACTGGTTCAAATATTCTACACTGCATACAACAACCAAGCATTCCACTTGGTTCAGATAACGGCCCCTTGTTAGGCCCCTTCCTTCAACAAGACGGCTTAGCGCATCTTGGTTACAGATCATGGTTAGAAGCTTCATATGTTTGTGTGTCAAGTGGTAATGGAGCCGCGTTGGTATATCTCTGGCAAACAGAGCAGCCATACCATTGGGTGCAAGTGAGTGCTCTCTTCTGCTACCATATGCTGCTGATAAGTTTGTACATGCAGGAGTAACAAAATATCGAATCTGCATTGATAATTATCAAGCGATTTAGCGATTTCAATTTGCTAACAACCGCTTTTCCCGATTGATGTGTGTTGAAATTATAGCAATTGGATTCGAATTGTGTTACACCCATTTGTGTTATGTATTGCCCCAAAATGTTGTTCCTGATTTCATGTTTATGCCTCCTTGCACCATGAAATTCTTATATATATTTATATAAATATGTATATATATATATATATATATATAATATATATATATATATAATATATATATATATATATATATCATATATATATATATATATATATATATATATATATATATATATATATATATATATATATATATCGAAATATATATTTCTATATAACTCCAAACGGAAACAAAAATAACTATAATGCCGTTGTTGGGCTTATGAAAGTCGCGCCTTACGAAGCAATTATCTATCAAAAAACTTGTATCATATAAATATGCACACATATATTGTAGCTTCATCGACTGATTTATATATGTGGGATACATCTGATCAATCAATTGAGCTGTAAACGAAAATGTTAGAAAAAAAGAAGTAGCTCGCGTTTATTTAGTCCCCCAGGCAATAATAAGTCGGGAAAGGTAGTCGGATTGTTTGTGGTGGCACACGGGACAAGCACATGCAGTTGGGCGCTACTGCTTAATGGAACCTTTCGATACACTATCAGGTGCATAGATTAACGGTATCGTAGACACGACGCAAAAAGGGTAACGCGGTACGATAGTGAAATGAGCTTTGAACCGACGTGGTATGATCTTCACTTAAGCCTAGATCCGACATGGTAAGTCCACTTGACGTGATTAACGTAGTTAGGTTGTATGAGGGTCAAATAAACACAGAGAAAAGCGACGTGTAGTGGTTCCATCAAAACTGAGCAAAACTGAGTGTCTAGCAAACACTAAACCAATGTTGAATGAGTGTCCAATAAACACCTGAGCCAACGTTGTATTAGTTTCAAATACAAACTATGCCAATGTTGTATACATGTCCAATAAACACTGCCAGCGTTGTATTAGTGTTGAATACACACTGAGCAAACGTTGTATGAGTGTCCAATAAACACCGAGCTAACGTTGTATGAGTGTCCAATACACACTTAGCCAACAATTTACGAGTGTCCAACACATACTGAACCTACGTTGTTTGGGTTTCAAATGAACACTGAGCCAACGTTGTATGTGTGTCCATTAAACACCAAACCAACGTTGTGTGAGCGTCCATTAAACACTGAGCATATGTTGTATGAGTTGCAAATGAACACTAAGCTAACGTTGCATGAATGTCCATTAAACACGGAAACAACGTTGTATGATTGTCCAATAAACAAACAGCTGTGAAACAGGAGCAGAGAGATGAATTATTATGTGTGTCTTAGAAAAAGGTATATAATTATGCCTCTGTCAGAATCATATAGTATTTCCAAATGAAATACGCACATTGCACAAGTCATTTCTCAACGAAGACACAAAGACGTATCAATGAGGTTGGGTTGTAATCACTGGCGCTCGGTGCCCGAAGTCAAGCTTCCGAGCGAAGAGCCCCTTTTGCATCCTTGGCTGATATTTACCTATACTATATCGAAAAAGCCGGTCGTCGCTCGGAACCTTGGGATTGGCAACCGATCGCCTATGGTTGCAATGCTCTCAACTGACATAATAATGTGTAACTCAGTAGCACAGATATAATAAGGTCATTTTATTCTCTCTATCACAGCAGCTAGATTTTTGTTTAGTTTTGCCGATGTTTATGACACAGTAAATAATGCCGTATCGTAAGCCTAAATGACTAAGTGATGATGTGTATTTTCCCTTGGTGAACCAACCAAGCGAAAGCGGATATATTATTTTGTGCTGAGCATCGTGAATTACTCCTCGCATGTGTCGACCGCCTCATTCAATTCCTGCAAACGCATTTCGCCCTGGAGGTCCACACGCAGAGGCACCATATATCGCTGGAAAGCTTGAGGGATTCAATTCAGGGCGCCGAACATATATTATTCATTGACTCGCGCTGGGTTAACCGCTATTCAAATGGAACTAATGTGCAGAATGATATATTCATGGATGCCTTCAGAGTTTGAGGATGACGCCAAGAGATGGGAAAGATCGTCATTGTTTGATGAAAAATACGAATATCACCTTCCTTATGATATTGATATCATGTGTAGTGCATTTGCGGCAAAACAGTAGTGACAGTATTTACATGGGATTGAGCCTGGGGATAGTTTGGAACTGTCAGCCAGTGCGAGTTTTATCAACGACATCAACGCCATGCATTTCAGAGATTCTGGCCTGAATGTAAAGAATGACGATTATGACGACGGCTTGGACAATGTCAGCATGACTGACAGTACAATCGGCGCATGTGTTGTTTGAATGTTTCCTGCTAAATTGCAAGCACTATTGTGTCCAGTTATGTGTGTCATTTGCCAAATCCGTTCACATGTTCGCCACTTGTATTGGATTTAATTGTTCTCGACGCAATTATTATTGAAAGTGGCTAATGTTACTTGACATGCATGGTCGCTGTTTCGACGGGGTTTTGCAGCTAAAGGAGGCAATACGCATGGGACAAATCATACCGTAAACCATATTTCATTTGAAATGTGATGTACTTTATGTCAGGGATAGTTGGTGAAGACGCTACAGTGGTTTGATCAAGGACCACAGGAAGAAAGCATATGATGACAATGCAGCCTTAACTCATTTCACGTTTTAATTTAGCTTTTCAAAACATCACGAGTAACCAACGCAATGATTTTGTTTTCAATAAATCAACATATTGATAAAATACTGATTCTGAGTGAGCACAGCAGGACATGAGATTTATGTTAATAATGAAGGAAGATTTTATTGGTCGGCTTTTGCTAGATTTACATAATCTTATTTGCTTCTTTCCATCGTTAGCTCGCAGACTGGGCTAATAACAGGAAATAATAGCGGCCCAGAAGGAATGTAGAAATAACGAGCATGCCCAAGACATAAGAGAGAGACGGATAGAGAAAAGGGCAGACAAAGAGAGCAAGAGATGAGAAGGAGGGAGAGACAGAGAGAGAGGAAATATAGAGAGATATGGAGAGAGGAGAGAAAGGCAGAGAGTGGAGAGAGAGAAAAGGAGAGAGAGAGAGAAGGATAGAGATGGAGAGATAGAGGATAGAGAGATAGAGATAAAGGGAGAGAGATAAGGAGACAGAGAGAGAGAGCAGGAGAGAGAGATTGAGAGAGAAGAAGAAGAGAGAGTCAGAAAAGAAGTGAGAGATGGAGAATAAGAGAGGGAGAGGTGGGAGAGAAGGAGAGAGATAGAGAGGAGAGATAGAATGGGGGGGACAGGGGGAAGGAGAGATAGACGGAGCGAGAGAAAGTGGGTAGTGAGACAGATATAAGGAGAGATATAGGTACAGAGAGAGGAGAGAGAAAGAGAGAGAAATCAGGAGGGAGATTGATGGAGAGAGAAGAGGAGAGATAGTGAGTCAGAGACAATAGGACAGAAAGGGTTAGGAGCCAGAGCGCAAAAGAAGGAGAGATCGTGATAGATAGAGAAAAAGTGAAAGAGAGAGAAAGAGAAGAGAAGAGCGAGATAGAGTGAGGAAGCATGAGAGAGAGCTAAGGAGAGAACAAAAGAAAGATAAAGACAGAGCGAGTGAGAGAGATAGAGAAGGTGAGTGGTAGGGAAGGGAGAGAGATAGAGATTGAGAGAGCGGGAGGGAAAGAGAGAGTGAGTCCATGAGAGAGAAAGATAGAGATGGAGAGAGCGATATACATATATATATATATATATATATATATATATATATATATATATATATATATATATATATATATATATATATATATATATATATATATATATCTATCTATATATATATATATATATATATATCTATATATATCTATATATCTATATATCTATATATATATATATATATATATATATATATATATATATATATATATATATTCATCGTGATGAATTATACTGCATAGCGCGTTTTGACATCCACCGCTGGTAGGAACATCATAATGGTGAGCACGATAGGTGCATTATGATGTCTAACACTGACTGCATTATAATGCTGAACATTGATTAATACATTATGATACATTTTCCATTGTACATTGTACTTACGAAGGCACAATGCAGAACACCATTGATAATGGTTATGTGATATTAAAGAGCCTCACAACCGGATTACTGCTGCAGACAGTGATTTTATGTGCTTTTTCAAGACACTCACAACTGGATAACTTCTGTAGACAGTGATTTTAGTTATCAGATTTCAAGAGTTGTGTGGGTACACGATTCCTTAATGCCATGGAGGTCAGTCCCAGTCAGATGGACCGAACCCGACACCACCTGCACTGACCGTACCCGACACACCCGGCACTGATTGACGCTGCCACTGTCGCCATCGGCTGTATATTGTACCTTAATGATAACGTTTACTACATACCTTATATCTACTGCACCACTAGTGACTGATTCAACACTTCATTAATTCCCATCTCCAAGCGTCAGGCCTTGTGGTCACTTTGGGAGAAAGGAATCGCGACGGTTATGGATGAGGATGATTGTGATGATTGGGCAGCGTCTCTTAAATGGCAGCGCCCACATGGCACAAACCCGTTGCCCAGACCAAGCCACGGAACACACGCCGCTGGGTCGAAGTTGCAGCACGATACTAGTTCACTACCTGGTCGGGTGCGCCTCTTTTGTGACATGTAACAGCCATTTATCATGATCGTCAGGTTTCGACACCTGCGGGTCGTAAGGCACACAGTTAGCCACTAAGCTGCGGGAACCAGCTGCTGGTCATTCACGACATATGACAATCTTAACCATTTAGTCATACCATCAGGTCCGAGGACAACCAAAGCCGTGTTGGTGGGCCTAGTGCGCTGCGTCGTGTACAACTATGGTTTGGACAATCGAAGTCTGCCACTAGTTATAATTTTATTTTGGTACTCTACACGATGTCAATGTGGCATGTCCTAAGGGAGTAATGTCCACCATACGATCAATTACTTTTCTGATATCTATGGTCTCACCCCTTTATAGACTTCAGTGCAAGCCACAAGCATTCCGAATATATTGTTTTTTAACAGTGTCATGACAGTAAGTGGCAAGCCTATATAAAATATTATGAGACGGGAAATGGGGCAGGGGTAGACGAGCGGTAGTCAGACCGCAAAAGAATATTATCGAAAAATTCTTTCATCTTTGCGTGGTATCATGACTGTATGGATTTCTCATGATGATGAGGATCATACGATGAGGGGATATGTTGATGGATACGTCCATACAACGTTGTTGATACGACGTGGAGACATTGTTATTGTTATGCCATAGGGACGCTATAATTATGGCGTTGGGGTCATGATGTTTGTTGTAATAACTTTCATTTATACATCTACCAGTCCTGACTGTTATGTAAACGTGTCTGGATGTGTGCCCATACTTTTTCTTACTCGATCTGGCTCTTGTCCAGGCCAGGCACTCGCCTCTGGTGTTTTAATGATCTGATGTCACCTTAGGCACGGAGCCAAGGTCTATTTTGTAAACATGAAATATTTCAAACAAGCTATGTTTAACGGCAATGCATAACGCTCTGGAACCCCAATGACCAATTCTTTTAGGGATACATGCTATGTTACAAAACTGCTCGCTTCACATTTGAAGAAGATGAACGAGTACAATGTATGTTGCATCCATGACGTTGTAAACACTTTAAAACATAAACCTACCCATGACAAAGGCATAACGTCATGATATGTCGTTAACAATGTCTTACCATGTGATCCTAAACTGCTCATTGGGAAAAGCCGTCGATGCAGTGGGCATTAAGGTTACTACCAGAGTCCAAACGCTGAAAGGTGTCTTGGATTATATATCAAAGTAGCATGTCTCATGATGCTTCACAAAACACGCCACCAACCACAGAGTGCGGATGTCACAGCATTCGTGCCTTGGCTGATACTTGCTTATTTACCAACAACCACCACGGATTCAACATCCTATTGGTACCTAGAAACCCTTAGTTTCGAGTGCTGGAACTTCACAAATATTAGACAAAACGTTTAAATGATGAAAAATGTTCCGAATCTGGGCTCCCTTTATGCCCTAGATAATGTTTTTACTGTTAAGAATTCTATGCAAAACGCCAATCTATAATTTACAATAATAACTGGGTACATTTAAATTTGTCAATGAGTTTATTAGAGTAAATACTGTACGATTGACCATCGGGAGTGTATATTCATACGCCTCAACCATATACAAGCATTGGCACACCATATGCTGAATGTACCCTCCGCACTACTGAGATACATTTACAACATTGCATTACTCTATAAGCTAGTAACAGGCGAGAAAACAATTGATTGGAGCTCACAAACAGAACATGCAAAGTTGTTGCACAAACAATGAAGTTGTTCCTTTACATCGTTATCTAACACGTCTGCCCAGGTTCAGAGATATCCCGTTTCATGTATCAGATTAATTACGTGGATTTACAGTCACCCAGATATCATTTGCAGGAGAGGTTACCAAACCATACACCTTGGACACCTCTTGATCAGGAACAAGTTTAACCTCGAACTTGCTGATCAGTTTGACCAATAGAACCCTGCTTTCGGCTTGGCTCAGTTTGTAGCCAGGACATTTTCGTTTTCCAGCAAATCCAAAAGGTTCAAATGCCAGAGCTGGACGAGACATCTTGGAAGCAGTGCTGAACCTTTCCGGATCAAAGCTGTAATTAAATAGGTTGATTTAACGACCAACATTGCTCTGTCAATTGAACAAATACTCAATCCCATATACAAAATTGATGATTAGAATATAAAGCCATGCTCTCTAATATGACTTCATACTTACATTTCTGGGTTGGGGTAGAAATCGGTGTTCATCAAAGACACACCAAGCGCCTGAATTACCGGTGTCTGAAAACGGAAGAACGTCAAGGAGAGGTCATTATAAAGGATGGACAATTTTGAGAGCTAAAGTAAGTCAGTGAAGGGCAAGATATGAATGCTAAGAGGCTCACCCCAGCAGGGATAACATGACCTCCTAACTCTGTGTCTGTATCCTGGACTCTAGCTGCCCAAGGCCCCAAGGTAGAACATCGTAAAGTCTCGTCAATAACTTGTTGCACGTATCTGAACAGTAAATGTATCATACAAGGGCAAGATTGAGAAATAAATTAATAAGACAACTGTTTATTCGAGGTTGTAAAGGTGAAGAAACATAACGTTATCACACTATGTAGTATAAGTCACCATTAGCATCACAAAACTTGGCACCAGGGAAAGCACTAGAAATACATGGGACTAAAGCGAAAAAAGGATCACAACTCACGTCATTGAATTGACAATATCATTTGTGAGATGTCCGCCGCTCCATTTCTCTCTGATCTCATCGTGCAATTTGTCTTGTACCTGCTTGTTAGCAGCCAGGTAGTACACCGCCCACGTCATTACTACATAGAAACAGTTAATGAATTATTCATCTCTGACGTAGAAAAAGGACAAATGGTCTCCTGCAAAACACCATTATGATTGATGTGGATGTGAAACTCGGCCCCCAATACGGCCGTGTACAGCAACAGGTTGTAAGCGGCATGTGTAATGAAAGGTGAGGATAACACTTGGCCGACACACACACGAAGCAGAAAAGGCAATATTTAGAAGACGTTTGTGATTGAGACTCACACAAGCCAGTCGTGTGGAAGCCGGCTACTAGCACGCCAACCATGTCACTCTGGGCCGCGTCCTCATCGAGATTTAGCTCATCAATAACGTCAACAAACAGCGGAACAGCATCGTCGCTGGTGTCGCGATGTTCTCGGTGAAATGCAGCCGCTTCCCGCACCATGCCAAACATAATGGCTTTGTCTGCATCATTCATTGGATATCTGAGGTTTTAATGCTACATAGGGAAAGACAATGTTTGTCTGACAAACATGCATATTGCTGTACTGACGTTTGTAAAATCTATGGTGCTCCTCGCTGCCTTCATTAAGAGGCTTCCCCGCCAACTGACTCTCCATCTCTCCCCAGCACTGCAGTCGCATGTGTGTATAGTGTGCAGGGCAATTCTAGCAGTAATTACGCCGGACAAACATAACCAAATAAAAATTATTAATTTCGAAAACGTCATACATAATCATAGCTCTGCCTCAGCGCTTCGATCCGTTCATTGTCCTCAAAATACGCGCCGAAGGCGGTCCTAAGCATGACTCGAATGGCAAAGCGGAACATATGGTAGCGTAAGTTGATGTGCTCTTGGTCAGGAAGCTTCTCCCATGTCACGATGACGTCATCAGAGATCTGAAGGAAATGACAAACGCATGAGTGTTAAGCATACGTCTGGTACTATTTACAGAACTAAAGGAACAAGTTACCTGACCAGCTGAATTCATGCCACATGAAGTAGCGTGTACTACAATATAATAGTGATGACGCATCATTGAATCGACAGACGTGTTGCTACCTTTTTTACAGCATGTACCAACACTGACCTCCTGGAAAGTAGAAAAGAACTTGGCCACGTTGACGTCACTGAAGCATCGTCTGTATGCAGCATGCCTTGCTTTGCCTTGCAGTCCGTTAGTGTACTGGATACTGCTCGGACCAATTAGCGGTTCGAACAGCGCAAAAAGCACAGCTGCGATGGAAAGATATATACGTCAAAACTCATGGCAATGCATGATTGCTACATCGCGAAAACAATTGCAACCAGTTCAATACAAAATCAAACAGCTACACGAAGAAAAGCGTCTTCTGAAGAATTATCCAAGTATCTATTTATATGTTGCTACATACGTGGTCTGTCGAATACTTTGAGTTGCTGTTTGAAGAGATCTGGGGTGTACGTGCTGATTGTCAGCTGAGGACCAAAGTAGAATGAAGCAATTGGGCCAAATTTCTGATGGAGGTCGACGAGGAACTCATGAAGACTTCCATGGGCGCCGATGTCCTGAATGTTACCGGACCTTAGAACACATGGTTGTCGAAAAGTACTTTAAGCATATATTGTTCTGCATACGATTATGCAAGAAGAATGGGTGTTCAATTGGCTATAACGGAAAATGAAAGTTTCATGTGCTCGAAATATGATGTCTAAATGGCCCATATTTACATCAGCTGACACATGAAGGGACAGATGTTTCAAAACTACTGATCGAAAACCAAACGTACGACGCATCTCTGGGCTTAAGTCCCGGTACGGTGGTCTGTCCGTCAGCCTCCTGCAAATAATAGAATATGAGTTTCTAGTGGCAACATGAAATGGTTATCAACGCCAAGATCTATATCAAGATAGTTGGGGCAATCTTACCGAAAGGGTGACGTCAGCCTCGCTGATTGGGCAGTGTGAATGAGTGAGGAAGATCCTCCATTGCGGTCTCCATTGCGTAATAAGGAACAGGAAGCCAAGTGTAAGAACGCAACCCAGGATGAACAAGATGGTCTTGTTGTAATTAAACATGTATCCTATCTGCTCCTGTCAAATGCAAATATCGCAGAACAGCTCCATAGACATAAAGCAATGGGTACCTATATATGCTTAACCGTTTGTATCAGGAACATTGTTATCAAGAACAGGTGTTTCGATGGGATGGACCCATAGTAACCATAAGCATATAAGGCACATGTCAATGCATGGAAACTCTTCGTAATACGGCCAACCTGCAATCACGCACACACACGCACGCACGCACGCACGCACGCACGCAAACACACACAAACACACGCACACAAACACACGCGCGCGCACACACACACACACACACACACACACACACACACACACACACACACACACACACACACACACACACACACACAAACACTGCAGGTTTAGGTTGTGTAAAGCTTCCCCTTTGGGTTGGATCCCTAGAGTGTGACAAACTGACTGGTTATTGAAGACTGGATGGTCAGTAAAATAGAGCATCTATCTCAGAAAAGGGATTTAAAAAATCTGCTACCTGATAGTGACCGCTCGAAGTTATATAGCCGTATTACTAGTTATATAGCCGTATTGGCTGAGCTGAAAAAGCGCCGTTCAGAGTTATATCAGTCAGGATGACATCGTGCTTATTTCTGTGGTTTTATTTAGACCGTAAGAAGATTCCGTTCGAATAAGTTTAGATAAAAAAATGGACCGATCGCTGGTGTACCGTTCTATCATTTCGTCCACTGCTACTGCAACAATCCAGTCAACTACATGCCGCGTAGACCAACGAGCTTGCTCAGCACTGGAAATCTCAATAAGAATTTTACCTTTTCTGTGGTGTGTAATATACATATCATTGAAATTAAGGAAATAGCAGCTGGTATTGATTGAGAAAATAGCATATAATTTATGTGTTTGTACACAGCCGGTATAGGGCTATCACAAAGTGTTAGATGGCCGGAAATATGAATTCGAGAGTGTAATCCAACGTGACTCGGTGCGTTTGTGATGATGGAACGTTTAACTGAAATGCTGCCTTTTTTTCGTATAAATTTTGATTGTCATCAGCCATGTTTGCATACTTGGTCTAGCTATTTAATACATTGTCAGTTTATACCATTCACAGGCTCATATTAGGTAAATGTCTCTAGTAACCCTGAAGTATTATTTACTTTACTGTTGAGTAAAATAACACCAAGCCTGTAATTTTAACTCAGACGAAGTTGGAGGTCATATTATTACAACTTCGAGACAATTCTGTCCGGTTGTCATACATTACATATATAGTGACCCATGCACCACGTTCGTCAGGCTATGGAACCAGAAAGTGATACGGAATTGCGCTTGTCGAATCAAGTCATCATGGTTACAATATCAGCATAATGTATATGGTGCATGCATATATATATATATATATATATATATATATATATATATATATATATATATATATATATATATATATATATATATATATATATATATATATATATATATATATATATATATATATTTACATGTATATAGGTTTAGTTAGATTTTAAATATGTTCGGACATGAAAACTAAACCAATTTAGGCAACAGTAATCCACCCCTTTTGTTATCCAATTTAAATAAACCTCTAGAATCCTTTTAAGCAAAAGTTCCGGAGGGTGCAGTTTTTAAATTAAATAGTCCCGGTGTAGTAAGTACAGCCCTTTGAGGCAAAAATTCCGAACTCGTTCATTCCCATAACTATTAGCATCAGCCGTTTGATCTCAAAATAAAGCTCTTGGTAATTGTAGGTCAGCCTGAATGACCCCAAGCACCCGTTTAGCCAATCACAGCTCACACATCCAACCACCCCCATCTTTCATTATAAATACTGCTGCATCAGACACACACACAGAAGAAATTAAGAGAGATACACAGAAAATATGCTAGACAACATGTGAAATCAGAAAACTCCACAAAGAGCGTGCCCGTCAGCAGAGCAACAACAAAGCTCATTAGAACTTCAAATTACGTCTCGGGTTTTATCTAGAAGGACACAAACCCTCAGCTACCTACAATGACTCTCTCGTATCTCATCACCATCCCCGACTCAACTACAGTGACCTCTCGTCATAAATGCACCAAATGCTGATGAATCTTGTTACATGCATCATTACATATTGACCCAATTCTTTTTTAACGAACGCCCAAAAAAACAGGATGCAGATTATTAAGAAATAACCACCGAGCTACCAATCGCGGCTTCAATTTACGGAGATAATATATATATATATGTATATATACATATTTATATAAATATATACATTCATGTTATGTTATTATTTAAATAAACGGTCGGAAGCATACAACACCTGCTGGGTTCGCTGTTGCTCGTACTTTCGCTTCTGTTTGTTAGTTCGGGCTGCTTGCTCTGCAACCCTGGACTAGCTTATCCTCCTGTCTATTAGAGAACCTTGACAAGAGTCGGCTGCTTCCATAACTTCGGCATTTTATTCGATAATTGAGACCCAACAGCATATACGCCGCTTATATATTGAGCTCAGTTCATGGCTAAGACAAGCGCAAGTTAGACAGTTGTATCCCGAACAAGCCATGCATCATCATAGCTGACATGTTGAGCTGAGTAGGAGAGAAGGTATCCGAGTATGGGTCAGAGCGACGACGTTCACTTGCTTACAGTGATGCGCAGTTAATTGCGTAGCAAGCCTAGAATTAGATGTTTCTCATTACCAAAAGCTGTTGGTTTGATTTGCTACGGACCAGATAACAACTGCTCTTTCTCTTACACCCAGCAAGCAGTGTCGTTTAACTGGGTGTGATGAATTTTTCACTTTATTTGGAAAAATTCCCAAACCGAGATAGAAAAACATTGAGACCCAGTGTGAGGCTAGCGCAAAATAGTAGAACCAAATAAGAGCCCGACGGGCCAACATACATCTGGTTTAGCTAAGCGGGACATAGCTTACGGTAAATAGCTTACGCCGAACGTTATCGTATAAACACAGATCAGCTGATCAGTCGTCTGGAACCAAATATAAGGATTCAAAGCTTTTTTTAAGTAACAATATTTCCTTTCCTTTCTAGCATAAACAATCAACTATAATTAAGCAAAATTGGCAATCATAATACCCTTCAAGTTAATTTTATCGAACAAACACGTCAGTTTAAAATTCAAGACGATCCGTGACGATTGCAACGAAGTTGATTTGAAGCCATCGTACATTCGGCCCGACTTGATAAAACATTTGGTAGGGGAACACCAAACATAACACTTGTCTGGTACAAATCACCCACCAGGATATCTTAAATGTATTCAGTATACCCCAATCGGCAAAGGTAATGGTAATATTTGGGCTTAACGTCACATTCAACAAGTTCATGTCAGTTCTAATGAAATCTCTCACAGCACAGATATTCTAATTGAGCCGGATGCACCTATGAATCACTTGTAGCTGGGATCGATACTGATACTCCATGAAAGATAGAAATCATGAACTTACCATTGTCTTATGCGCAGTACGACACTGTCATATTTCGATCCCTATTGCCTCAGACTTGTTTACATTATCCGGTCATATGCCGTCCTGGGGAGGGTGACGAATAGTTTCTGGGTCAATGTGATTTATATTAGACTTAGTGCAGCCGCTTTCGCACGCACAACCTCTTTTTTAAAAACGAACGTCAAAAGAAAATTTGTTTCTGACAACACATGTCTTGGTCAGGGACACAAAGGGGCCTATGATCTATCTAAACACTTCGAAGCAAAGCTTTCAATGTGGAAATATCTGAGACTGTTTATGAAGAATGGAAAGTGCCCCCACCGTTTTCATTGAATTGTGTTGCTTGGGTTGATGGAATAACCCTGATGACCCACATTCGGTGCGCCTTTGCTCACTGGTAACCAGTCGGATACCGCCGTTAAGTAAACTTGTCTGGATGTGCGCGCCCACTTTTTTCTCGATCTGGCGCTTGTCTAGGCAAGGCACTCGCCCCTGGGGATTGGATGAACAGATGTCACCTTAGGCGCAGACATGAGAGATCGAAAGTAGTAAGCAGTGCGGGCCCTGTCAGAGGCAAAGTTTCCTTGCCCCATGCCAAAAGAGGAAAATGATGAAAACAGACTTATGACCATTATAAAGCGTCCTTTTGCAGGGCAAACCAAAGTTCCTGTATTGTTCTGCTACCTTCATAATGAAATGCTTCCATTGTGATCGGTAATCTTCATGATCACAGGGTTCAGATGTCATCCATGTGCGTATTGTATCTGCTCATGATGATTTTTCATCATAATGTCCCTCCAACGAAGTCCATGTTTCTGCTGTGAATGCAGTCGATGGCATCGGGGCCGATTGTGGATAAACACCACTCGCAAGTTGTTTTACGAGCAAACATCCTAAGAACTGCTTTGGGGTTCCCACAGACTGCCGATAGTTCACTTATTAGCA
This sequence comes from Urechis unicinctus, assembly GCA_034190875.2. Lineage (NCBI taxonomy): Eukaryota > Metazoa > Annelida > Polychaeta > Xenopneusta > Urechidae > Urechis > Urechis unicinctus. The sequence continues at coordinate 67,242,383 of CM067358.1, read as the reverse complement.
TTTTGTCTTGCATCCCATGTCCGTATCGCCGCTATCTGTTCAGGCCGCTGTTGGTGTGTTTATGTTTTGTTTCCAAAATTATATTCAGTACTCTGTGATGTTTGGTTCCTGTGTGTGTAATTTTGTCGGTAATTATGCCTTATAACACTACATTTCCGTTGGCTCGATATGGTACATTCCCAGTAAGCACACCAACAATTGAACAGCAAGTTTCGCCGGCACAAAATATTTTAAACATGAAAGCAACGTCATATTTTATTCATGAAAGCAATATTTTTATCTGGTGCTTACACCACATCAATATTACATTCATAAGTAGATATGCGAAATACTTGGTGTTAACCAGGCCAATGATAGATGCTTGATGCCAGACCTTGCGTTATTTCAGGGAGGGCGAAGATAGACTTCTCAAGGTCTAACCGCGCCACAAGCCCATGACACACGCTCATCCACACCCACCTCTCTTTACACATGATACAAACATTTCTACATTCATATCTACACGACCTTTTCATGCATCTGCAATAACACTTGTGTACGTACATATTGACACCCGTATCTCTAAAGACGCCCTTTTACAGTCCATTACAATAAACTCTACTCACGTCTTTACACATATCTCTACAAACGTCTAATGCACAAGTTTCTACCAATGTCAGACACACCTCCACACCTATGCACAAACATCGTTCCACACATAACTGCACACACCTTCGCATGACATCGGCATATATGCTTAAAAACTTGGGCACAGATTAAGTAATTGCTGGCTTAGGAGGTTAGGGATACAATGTTTGTTCCATGCAGACTTTTCATGCGTAAATGTAAACAAATACGAACAGCGATGACTTCACTGACTACTGTTAGCATTAGGCAAACCTTGTAGCGGATAATGTGGAAAAGTACAATTAAAGAATATTACGTCTAAAACCTTGTAAAATGTGTTGACTATTCATTACAAATTAAATTTAAACATCGTGTTGTATGTCAGCATTGTGGCACCTATAGGCTGTGTTACTTTAGGCCCTCGCCAATTCTACTCTGCTCGCCAGTATTTTCAATTGTCGGCGAACCTCTTTATTGGTAAAATTGTGCGAACATAAATAACAAAAATGGTTGTGTAAACATAGCATCCACAGACATGATGTTTTACAATATATTGCCATGTTGCTATGCATATAAACTTGAAGCAGTAAAAAGAACATTGAATCTTTAACATAAAATATATGAGTTGTTATAGTGACAGTACTCAAGTGCTACTTCAGTACTTGGAGAAGCATCAAATAACAAATTGCGAATGCTTCACACTGACCCTATTAAGCTGATTTGCGTACCTGGTCCCAGTTAATACCCTTACCTCCACCTCTTTGTAGCTCTCAATAGACATCCAATAAGCTTGCTAGAAAATTATATCACCTCGTTAGCTTGTGACATACCTAGACCAAACAACTACCTTATGAAATGATGAATTCCCTACCCCCTTCCTCTACACGCCTCTTGGGATATTTAAGTGTGACAAACTCCAGCCAACCAGAGCGGACTCGGCTGTTGCCAGTATGTAACACGGCTCGTCGCCCTTCTATTTAAGCCCTCTGACATTCAACGATTTCCAACCATTTAATTTCCTGCTCTGGACCAAGCGCGGAAAAGATGGGGAATTAATTACGTCGGACAGAGAGTAGCGACATTTTTGCAAGGACATTGCTCTTTTAGAAACCAGCCAGGATGTGGAACTTGTGTCCCGTCATTCAGCTGGGATGCTGCTGCAGCTGGCTTGTTACAATTTCTCCAGTCAGCGCTCTTGGTAAGTTCACAGCAATTGCTATTTTATTGAATATATTAATATTCGCTTATTTGAAGATAAACCGTAGGGGTGCAGCAGTTATGCATTCACAATTTCCAGATTGGCAGCATACAATGGCGATTTTTCATAGAGTTCCTAAATTAGTTTCCCTGATATGATTGTCGTTATATTGTGGTGCATGCTACAAGGCTACAATTAGTGCATTGGAAATATTTCCATGCCCGACTATATGTCATGGTGTGCATGCTCGACGGCAGAACTGATCATAAAGAAATGATCTCATTACAACGCATTTCTTTTTTCCTTAGTAACACAAAATAGTTATGCCAATATGCGACCCTACCTGGCTGATGACGCTGGGGTCACTTGTTGACCAGACAAAAAGTGGCATATGATTGTAATCAGCTTTGAATGAATGGGAGATCGTGTGGGGGAGGGGTTCTACTCTGAGTTTTGGATTTTTTTATATAGCCGATTGCCTTGAAACTATCAATGAAGGGCATTGTTTAATCATGCAATAGCCACGATTGATGGAATATTTTCTATCATCAGATACGACCGACATATTGCCTCACTGACCTAACAACGAAATGGAGTTACGAGAACAAAACAATCACAATGCAGCTGCTTATGCGATGCAATGCCACAACAACATGTGATAATGCCCGTGATTTTGGGTCGGTTACTGAATTTATAAGAAAAGCAAATTCATATCACCCGTTCGGCTGCCAGCGGATGTGATGCCATAAGGCCGCACTACGTTGACGTGGCAACGCGCTACGCGATATCAAGCGTCCATCAGTACGTTTACAGGCAATGTAACAATTTGGAATCTGTTGAACTAATGACGAAATATAGAATACTTGCAAGCCAGGGGCAGTTCATGGCATTTGCTAGTTCATTTAAGCATAGTTTTGTCACTCAAGCGATGCAATAAATGCTGCCGAACAAATAAGCTTAGTGAAGAAATAGATTTAATGCATTTATTTAATTCTTCGTGTTTTTTTTAATCAAATCCGTTGAAGTTTTCTGAAAATGTTCGTAAATAACCGCTGAACTCTTCTGATTGGTTTGAATAAAGCTATAATTGTATCGATTTATTTGAAGTGAAAAATCGATTTCGCATCAGATAGAGCAATTGAACAGCTCGTGGCCATTTTTGTTTGAGTGGGGGATGATAGCTTGGAATGTCAACGTGATATCGCTAAATCATTTCTCCTGTCAATAAACAATTAGCGTTTTCGTGCCTGTCACTTCAATTTTAAATGTGAGTGGACCTCTTGATGCCCAGCAGGTCACTGAGCTTATTGCTTTCCTCTGAATAGCGTCTTTGTGAGTTCGATGTACAGTAGAATATATCACTCTTCATACAGAGGCTACAAGAGGCCACTAAGCAAAACGCGTGATATTAATAACGGCCCAATTTTTCTCATCAAAATAGCGAGTTTAATATTTCATACAGGCTACCTACGCCTAAACACCACCACCCCGTCCCAATGATATGCATAGTCGTCTGCTTGATAGGAATGTGAGTTGCGTAACAAGGCAAGAAACATGAAGATCAGCTATCGTCATAATGTTTTGACATCCATTTATATATCCTGTCGCTTGAATATCAAATCAGAATATTGATTTCTAAAGATTGTTTGTATTTTCAGCTCTTACCGAAGAAACCTTCATTGACAGCGTGACGCCGCGTTATGGGAGTCTTAATGGCGAGACGCGCTTGACGATTTACGGCAGAGGTATGTGTACCGAATTCACATTTCATTCGTCTCATTTCTCAATTACTCACACATGTCCTTATCAGGAGCGTTAATACGATGATGACAGAACCTGATTTAAGGTGGGTTCACACTATGAACGTTTGTTCCAGCGTTGGCCAGCGTTTGAAAAGTCTAATAAATGAGCCCAAACGTCGGCGAAATTACGTTCGCGAGAAGGATATTTTTCATTCACACTACGAACGTTTTATATCCGGCGCAAATCAACTTTTACGAACGTTTCCAAGCGTTTGACTGCGTTTGACAGCGTTTGCTAGCGCTTGACAGCGTTTACCGGCGTTGTATTTATTTTCTATTAGCGTAGGCGAACTTTTGCCAACGCAGATGTAGCGTATGTGCAGCGGTCGCCGACTTAGTCCAACTTAGACGAACGAATACTCAGCGTAGGTAAGCTTGAGGTCCGCGTCAGGCAACGTCTATATATAGCCGAACTTTTGACACTTCCTGGCAGTCTTGTTTTGATTGAAGAAGTGGCCACATCTATTCATCTCCCTTCTGTGTATTTGGTTGCTGTAAAGCTTAGCTGTAGACATGCCAGGGAGAGGCAAAAAAAACAAAAGAATGTGTCGATGAAGAGGCCTACCAAGAGAGACGCGGACACAGAATCATTAGAGCAAGCTGTTGCTGTTCCTTCCACAGTCCGTGAGCGTGACCCCTCACAGGAGAGGTCCCCTACAAGGTCGTCGGGGTCCATCACGCCTCCCTCAGGAGAAGTGTCATCCAAGTCTGAGAAGAAACAGGATCGCCAAGACTACACCCTCACAAAGTAATTTATTCTTCACTTATTTTATAATCCTATTTAATTTCTGCAATCTCATTCCCAATTTTCTCCTATTTTTTTCAGGCCCATGTATATTAATAGTCTCATTCTAACCAGTCTGTAATTTTGCTTGAAACAGGGATGATGAGGACACCCTCGTCACATGGCTGCAGCCCCAGATAATAGTATTATTTGGGATATGAAGAAAGCCGATTACAAGAATAAGGCAAAAAAGGATCCACTATGGGAAGTGATTTCCCTCCAGCTGGACAAGAGTGGTAAGTTCTCAAACTGGTATCGCTTGGATTGAATTGCATTAAAATGTTTATCGCATCCTCATTAGTTCACGACTTTGTTTTTTATAATTTACTGTTATTTGTTTTTGTAAAAGCTCATGCATTGCTCTGCAGTATTAATTCAACAAATCTGTGTGCACCAGGAAGGTGCTTATTATGATCTGTCGACATATTGTTGTATACAATAATGCTGTTTTTTTTTTATTCAATAATATCAAGTAAGTGGAGTTGTGTTCGTTGTATTTGTCCCATGTGACAGCTAGAAAGCTGTACCTTTGTACTTTGATATGCTATGGTGAAGACATACCTGGTGGCATTGAACTGGATTTAATAAAGGATTACATAAAATAGCTTGGCTTTGTTACGTTTTGTCTCTCATTTCTTTATATAGTCCAACCAAATAATTATCAATTCAAAATGTGTTATTTATAACTTTGTGATATATATTGTTTTTGGTCACAGGCAATTTCTTCGTGTGGCACGTGCACATGGGGGGTATTGGAAATTGTCTATTTTTTCTCATTTTATCACTCTCAATAGACAAGCAAACGAAAAAAGTCATGTGTTGTTTTTAATTGAAATATTTATAAAACAATCATTCAATTGCAAAATATTAAATATGTTGCAACACGATGCAATCACCTCCGACCCATGTGCAGATGCCACTGGGCGTCATGGGTGATACCTGTATCAATAATTATGCAAAATAACATATTATATAAGCACAGCTTGATATCCTGAACTATTGTTTTAGGAACAAGAATTATAAAAGTGTTGCGTTAGAAGTGTGACTGAGTGTAGTTTCACACTTTTATCTTAATTCTTTGCCATTTTATTGAGAATATTTTTGTCCAATAATCAACGTTAAGCTTCTCGAAGTCTAGAAAACACAACAAAATCAAACATATTCACTGTATTACTTGTACAATAAATTTCAAATTTCACAGCATGTTCATACAATTAGTTCGAAAGAGTCACCTTAATTTACCATCCTCTCCTGCCAGGCAACACTGCCGACAGGAGAGTTGCACCAGTGTTTCACAAGACTTCGTACTCTCTTTCCCTGGAGAAAATCCACATTGCGTCCCCTTGGAGCTTGCACGTCGTTCATGTTTCTCCCCTGCCTCCACGCACCAGGGACAAGTGGATGTCCTGCTGTCTCTCTATCAACAAGGGCATCATGCAAGCCTTGAAATCTGTTTCTCATGAGATTGTGCAACATCATGCACGCCTGAACGATTATTCTGACAGTGGAGGGATGGTGATACATGGTCGTGTGCAGAATTCCAAAGCGATTAGCCAGTATCCCGAAGGCATTTTCAACTACTCTTCTGGCTCGGGACAATCTATAGTTGAAGATACGTTCATCGTGTGTCAGGCCACGAAGAGCGTATGGTTTGAGAAGATGCTCTTTCAACCCAAAGGCATCGTCACCAATAAAGTAGTATGGCGCCGGCTCGTTATCATCAGGAAGAGGGTCTGGATCTGGTAATCCTAATGTCCCTGCCTCCAGGACTTCTTTCAGCTCTGACTGGTTGTAGATTTGCGCGTCCGACGCAGACCCCTTGCCCCCTATGTCAGCCCAAATGAATCTGTAGTTTGCATCTACGAGTGCTAAAAGAACCACTGAGTAGAATCCCTTATAATTGTAATATAGTGACCCACTCTGGACGGGACACTTGATGGCAACATGCTTGCCGTCAAGTGCACCAAGACAATGAGGAAAGTTCCACTTACTGTAGAAGTCCCTAGCAATCTGGCGCCACTCGTCGGGGGTAGTCGGACAGGTCATCAGCTCATCCTTGTACTCCTCTAGGATGGCCTGACAAACTTCCTTCACAGCAAGACAGATAGTATTCTTTGGGACCCGCCAGGCATACTGCATATCCACGAACTTTGTCCCTGTAGCAAGATGTCGCAAGGTCAGAGCCAGCTTAAGCCCTGGCTCCAAGGGTGTCCGGTACCGTGTCCTCTGCTTGGTTATCCTAGGCCCAACACGTTCCAAGAGTTCATCGAACATCCCAGGGGGCATGCGAAGAAAGTTAACGAAGGGAAACCGTGTCCTCCCGTCTCAGTTCCACTAGTAGTTGATTGTATATGCCAAACTCCTCCCTTCTCTCAACCCAAGGTCTTATCCAGAATCGACGTCTCTGTCGGTTCCTCCGTCTGTGTCTCCGTCGTGCAATCACAAGTTGTAACTGAATGGTAAGATGGTCGTGTCGCAACATTTGAAGTTCACACTCTCTCTTCAGCCTCTCCAGGTCCTCCATCTGTAGAAGAAAGGGGTTCATAAATGTACAAATAATGGCGGAAAATGTTCGTGAAAACAAAGGTAATAACATAATGTGGTTACATGTATATTTACCTGTTAACTGTACTTTACCGTGTAGCAATGATTATCCTCGATATCGCAAATATTTCAATGCATCCAATGCAGGATTGAGGAACAAGCTCGTGCATCTGCACACGCCAATGTAAAGTTTAGCTTTATGTATCCGAATTGTGATTGGCATACGCTCGAAAACGTTTGGGTCGCGCTGGTAATGCGTTGCTGACCGCTGACAAAAACCTGCAAACGTTCAGTTCGTTCGCAAAAGTTGTTTAACGTTGTTTGAAGTTGGCTTGCGTCAGGCTTCGTAAGGATCCATTGTCCAAAATTCAACTAAGTTACCGGTACGCTGTTGAAAGTTCGCCTACGCTAGCCCCTTGCGTTACCATCGCGTTCATTGCGTCGGGTACCCGTTGGCCTCCGTTGGACAAGCGTTCGGTTAAGTTCACCACCACCAGCGTCTCAGTCGACGTTTGCCAACAGAGTCCTACTTAGGCAAACTCTGTACAACTTAAGCCAGCATTCAGGAACGTTTACGAACGGAGCACAACTTACACCAAAGTTTATTTCCAAACGTCGGCAAAGTTTTTGCATGTTAAAAATTTTCAACAAACACAACGTTCGTCAGCATTCGCCAGCGAACATCAACTCTTATAAACTTTTAGCAACTTTTACTAGCGGAGCTGGACGTTTGTCCAAACGTCGGTCTAAACGTCGTAGTGTGAACCCAGCTTTAGAGAAAACAATAACTGAGAGCAACTTAGTTATACATCCTAACAATAAAGATTGCAATAAGAGCACGATGTAGCTGAATTATAAGACACCGCGATTCATTAAACCCTCTGCGTCTAAACGGACCATTCGGTTTATGTTATTATCAAGCTGATTATGAAATAACCTAAGCAGCTCTATCATGCAAAATCGTCGGCTGGAACTCCATTAGTGTTATTGTTGGTAAATCCAAAGATTACTGGCGCCAGTGAAAGTGACAACATCGCCCTGAAACGCACCATAGTGTTCAGGTGACGCCATGTTGGGTGTTCTCTGGATTCTTGAGGTGCTGCTGGGTTATAAAGGGATGAGTCAGGACACGGCAAGGAGAAAGGAAACACAAGAACTTGCAGTGATCTGCGGTCAATCGATCGATTTCGTAATAAAAACTATTGATTTTCCGCCCATCGAAGGGATGATTGAATAGTTAAATGATATGGTGAGCAGCGAACAAGCCAATCGAATCGAAACTATCGTTATTGATTAAGAATTACCAGATTTTATTGACTAAGGACATGAAAGAACTCTTACTTTTTCTGGTTCTGCGATATTCGGGGCATCTATGTGGTGACTGTTATGAAAGTGGTCAACAGGTCCAATTCGAGGAGCTTTTCAACCGGGACGGAGATATATTGTACATGCCCAATCAGGATTTTTCACATTTCAAATTTCTAGTGTTTTTCGCATCACCAATGTAAATGTTTTTTCCCGTCATTTTCAATGATACCTCGGGTACCCACGGGGAACGGCGGATGGGCATCATTATTCACATGATTATTTCCATTAATCAATTCATTGAAAAAACGTAAAGCATAATGCTGTGATATATTTAGAGTGCATAATGCTACGTGACAATATTGAGCCTATTCGTGTTTGAATGCATGAGTTGAGTTTGATGCTCCACGAAATTATTCTAACTATCCCTTGTGAATGTAACATAGGACTACGCAAACAGTCCCCGCTTGACATGATCTCGCTATGAGAAATGATTGGTTCAAACGCAGCGCATCAGTCAATAACTAGAATTATTATAACTTATTATTCTTCTGTTTACATGACAGAATCTAGGCGACGTGTATTGACACCGAATTATTCCAGGTCAATGAAAGAGAACAAATAGGATTGACTTACCTGGTCGTTGAGTTCGGCGTGAATAAGTTAATATCTCAGAGGAACAATACTCTCTAGAGGCAATGAATAATACTTCACCCCGGTATGAATGAGGATAATGTGGCAACATTATAATGGACTCACTGTGCTCTAGTCAATTCGGAATTGCAGTAAAGAAAACGTTGCTGAATTAAGTCTCCTCGACTGAATAGCTTATCCCTACAATAGGACGTGGGGGATATTGTTGAATCTTAATTTGTGTGAAAATTTGGGCCGCGTGGCTTGCTTGTTTAGGTAGTCTTGTCAGGAACCGTATTGTTGGTTACAAGTATGTAATTGCCGATTGATTCACCATGTAAAAAGTTTTCTCATGTATTGGATCGCAGATGCGACTGTTATATGATCCACATTTCGCAATTTAAAATAACGAGACATATTTTTGCTGCAGGTTTTGCCAAGAGTGAATTTATTAACTTGGCGTAATCATAACGCCAAGTTACGTTGGTCAGTCGCGTTTGTAAGTTTGGATGTTTGTTTGTAAACATTTTTTTGTTTCGCGATACAGGCCGCAATTTTTGTTATTTTCAATGTGTTTTTTCATCTATCGCTAGGCATGTTTAATGCGCAGAACCGAGAGGTTTTGTTTTGACCTTGACCCAAAACTAAGGTCAAGGTTATCGAATAAGTGAAAAACTAGTATCTCGTCTAACTCCGTTACTAATGGTCGGATTGTTACATAATTTACATCATCGTGTAGCTCATTCTAATTGCAAACTTTTTCTAATGACATACACGGCCATCCAACCAACGGTTTTCCCAAGCGTCCCAGGTCGAAAAATCGTGGTATCGGTCAGAATGTCAACATAATTTTCATGAATATTTTGAGCGTCTATAAAACAGTCAATATATGTCCGATAATGATGAAAGTTGGGTCACTTGTGCTCCATGACAGCTTAAGTCGGATCCATAGATTTCATGAATGTCGATGACGTCACTTCCGGTCAAGAAAGCATCAAAGTTTATAAAAAATGACACAAGTTCAATGCTCAATATGTCCATGCTTTACAAGTACATTTCAATACAGTCAACATATTCTGAAAGTGTAATGTAATTGTAAACTTTTTCTAAATATACTTAGTTGTAAATAATGCATCGTAAAAAAAATCGTAGCATGTCGAAAATTTCTGGTAGCCAAAATCTCTAAACTTATTAATTTCGCAATAGATTCATTAATTATGGTCCGATCGTAACAAAATTTACATTTTCTGAAAGCTGATGGAATTACCAAACTTTCATAATGGACATATGCAATCAATATATTTGTCCTTTTCAAAGCGCGTTGAGTTGAAAATTTCACTCAGTAAATTTTCGTCAAATTTTCGATTGCTAATAAAATCGTAAATATTAGTTCAATGGTGATAAAAATTAATGACACCTACTGTACTTCAAACTTATTAACTTGGCGATTTCGGATCGCCAAGTTATGGCGATCACCCCGGTTTGTAAGTTTGTTTGTGGGATGTTTGTTTGTAAACAATTTTTTGTTTCGCGATACAGGTCGCAATTTTGGAAATTTTCCAATTTTTTCTTCACCCATCGATAGGCGTCAGTGATGCGCAGAACCGAGAGGTTTTGTTTTGACCTTGACCCGAAAGTAAGGTCAAGGTCATCGAATAAGTGAAAAACTAGTATCTCGAATAACTCCGTTATTAATGGTCGGATCGTTACAAACTTTACACCATCGTGTAGCTCATTCAAATTGCAAACTTTTTCTAATACTTATACGGCGATCCAACCAATGGTTTTCCCAAGCGCCTAAGGTCGAAAAAAACGTGGTATCGGTCCAAATGGCAACAAAAGTTTCATGAATATTTTGAGCGTCTATAAAACAGTCAATATATGTCGATAATAATGATGAAAGTTGGGTCACTTGTGCTCCATGACAGCTTAAGTCGGATCCATAGATTTCATGAATGTCGATGACGTCACTTCCGGTCACGAAAGCATCAAAGTTTATAAAAAATGACACAAGTTCAATGCTCAATATGTCCATGCTTTACAAGTACATTTCAATACAGTCAACATATTCTGAAAGTGTAATGTAATTGTAAACTTTTTCTAGATATACTTAGTTGTAAATAATGCATCGTAAAAAAAATCGTAGCATGTCGAAAATTTCTGGTAGCCAAAATCTCTAAACTTATTAATTTCGCAATAGATTCATTAATTATGGTCCGATCGTAACAAAATTTACATTTTCTGAAAGCTGATGGAATTACCAAACTTTCATAATGGACATATGCAATCAATATATTTGTCCTTTTCAAAGCGCGTTGAGTTGAAAATTTCACTCAGTAAATTTTCGTCAAATTTTCGATTGCTAATAAAATCGTAAATATTAGTTCAATGGTGATAAAAATTAAATCAGATGTTGACATGAACAGCGCGAATCTAATCCGCAAAATTTATTGATATCGGTTGCGTCACTTCCGGTTTCGAACGAATCAAAGGAAAAACGGTACTGAAATCTGAAGTTATAGCGTCGTTCGTCCGACGTGAATGGTCGTATCGTAAATTTTCATATTTAATAGTACCGCGGCCTGCCGTACTTGCCGCACCACGCGCATCCCGAGCCGAGAGCAGATTCCTTTGTTCAGCGCGAGAGGCAGGCTGTTGTAAACAAGCCAGCGCCGAGCCATCAGAAATGACACCTACTGTACTTCAAACTTATTAACTTGGCGATTTCGGATCGCCAAGTTATGGCGATCACCCCGGTTTGTAAGTTTGTTTGTGGGATGTTTGTTTGTAAACAATTTTTTGTTTCGCGATACAGGTCGCAATTTTGGAAATTTTCCAATTTTTTCTTCACCCATCGATAGGCGTCAGTGATGCGCAGAACCGAGAGGTTTTGTTTTGACCTTGACCCGAAAGTAAGGTCAAGGTCATCGAATAAGTGAAAAACTAGTATCTCGAATAACTCCGTTATTAATGGTCGGATCGTTACAAACTTTACACCATCGTGTAGCTCATTCAAATTGCAAACTTTTTCTAAATACTTATACGGCGATCCAACCAATGGTTTTCCCGAGCGCCTAAGGTCGAAAAAAACGTGGTATCGGTCCAATTGGCAACAAAAGTTTCATGAATATGTTGAGCGCCTATCAGATATCATTTGTTGTGATCCGCGATACAGGTCGCAATTTTGGAAATTTTCCAATTTGTTCTTCACCCATCGTTAGGGGGTAATGATGCCCAGAACCGAGAGGTTTTTTGTTGTGACCTTGACCTGAAACTAAGGTCAAGGTCATCGAATAAGTGAAAATCTAGTAACTCGAATAACTCCGTTAATAATGGTCGGATTGTTAAAAACTTTACACCATCGTGTAGCTCATTCCAATTGCAAACTTTTTCTAAATACATATACGGCGATCCAACCAATGGTTTTCCCAAGCGTCTAAGGTCGGAAAAAAGTGGTATCGGTCCAAAAGGCAACAAAAGTTTCATGAATATTTTGAGCGCCTATAAAACCGTCAATACATGTTCGATGGTAATAAAATTTGGTTCACATGTTCTCAGCGACATACCAAGACGTATCCTAAAATATCATGAATGTCGATGACGTCACTTCCGGTCACGAAAGCATCAAAGTTTATAAAAAATGACACAAGTTCAATGCTCAATACGTCCATGCTTTAGAATTTTATTTAAAAACAGTTTAGATATTCTGAAAGTGTAATGTATTTGTAAACTTTTTCTAAATATACTTAGTTGTAAATAATGCATTGTTAAAAAAATTGTAGCAGGTCGAAAATTTCTGGTAACCAAAATCTCTCAACGTTTTAATTTTCGCAATAAATTCACTAATTATCGTCCGATCGTAACAAAATTACCATTATCTAAAAGCTGACACAGTTACTAAACTTTGATAATTGACATACGCTATCAAAATATTCGTCGTTTTCAAAGCGCGTTGAGTTGAAAAAACAAATTTCACTCAGTCAATTTTCGTCCAATTTTCGATTGCTAATAAAATCGTAAATATCAGATCTATAATCATAAAAATCTGCTCAGCTGTTGTCATCGACTGCACGAATCGTGTTCTATTGAAATTAGATGAAATAATTGTTGTGGCACGAAAATTCGGCAAAAAAATTATGTCCGTGTACTGGATTTGAACACCGGCCTCTGGCATGGAAGTCTAAAACCATGCCACTACGCCACGCGGCCTAGCACACCAGCATGCATTGTCATATATAAATAATAAGTATTACAGGTGCCAACAACAGCTAAACGCTCAACATGATTGATAAATCCATAGTAATTTTGTTAATTATAGGTTGATACGGATTTTTTATTGCTTAATGTTGTTTGGCTACTGAATGAATGTTTAAGGTTGATAGTTTCACAATAGTCACCGCTGCTGCCAGCTCGCTTTGCGTAAAGCCGGCAAGCAGCAATACGGACCAGTCCAATGTCCGATTATTACGACATTTACGCGGCAACTATGGCACGCCGCGAAACTTATTAATATATTATTAGATCTTTTTGCCAGCTAAATCAATGTCAATCTATCATGAACCCGGAAAACAGTTTTATGGAAGCCCACCCAATTCTAGCTGTGCACGCCGCCGGTATAAATTTATATTACCACCGTCCGCGGCTAACTCAATTCTTAACTTACCATGAGACTATTGTTAATATCGCGAAATTGTATTCGCCTAGTAATCTTGGCCAATCGCATTCACTGCTTAATATATACGGGCATAATAATTTGATATTAAAACACCTTAAAATTCTGAAAGTGTAATGTAATTGTAAACTTCAGACCCGTTACTAGGAATTAATGTAGGGATTATCTGAAATGAGCTAAGCAGATCTTCTAGCATACACTGCCATTCTGACCATGATTAAAGGATAAATTTGGCATATGAGCGAAAATACTGAGGCTGAGTGGGGGGTATTGTCCGATTCACCCGTCACCCTCTTGGATACGGACCTACATAACCGTTGCTAATAAAAATTGGTTGACAATACTACAATTTTTTTAATTTCTTTATTCTTCAATCGATAGGCGGCAATGATACGCAGAACCGATAAGTTTTGTTTTGACCATGACCAAAAATAAGATAGTTGTCAACGAAAAAGTGAAAAACTAGTATCTCGAGTAAACTCGCTAATAATGGTCGGATTGTTACAAATTTTACACCATTGTGTACCTCTATTGACATATGATGCCATCCAACCCACGGTTTTCCCAGGCGTCTAAGGTCGAAAAATCGAGGGATCAGTCCAAATGGCAACAATAGTTTTGATGAATATTTCGAACGCGTATAAAACAACCAATAAATGTCCTATAGTACTAAAAATTGGTTTACATGTTCTCCGAGACATACTAAGACGTATCCTTAAATATTGTGGATGTCGATGATGTCACTTCCGGTCATGATAACCTTGCCTCAATCCTTGATATCACCCTAACGTATGGTGCGACTTTAAAAAGATTTATAGTTCCTTGTAGCATGATTTATTGGCCAATTGTTCATATCAATTGTCATGATAAATTGTGCATATTTCGCCCCGTAGCCCGCACTCGAAAATTTTATAACCATGATAACTTTGGTAACTTTTGGCCGATTTTGGTCAATTGTGGCCCGGTTCTGAAAATGTTGCAATTATTTGGATGCAGTTCGCCAAGTTCCCACATGGCTCCCATGGGCCTCTTGTTAACTTGGCGTTTTCGGAACGCCAAGTTATGGCGATCGGTCCGGTTTGTAAGTTTGTATGTATGTATGTTTTTGTATAATGTTTGTAACACTTTTTTTGTTACACGATACAGGTCGCAATTTTTGAAATTTTCCAATTTTTTCTTCACCAATGGTTAGGCGTGAATGATGCGCAGAACCCAGATGTTTTGTTTTGACCTTGACCCAAAACTAAGGTCAGGGTCATCGAATAAGTGAAAAACTAGTACCTCGAATAACTCCGTTAATAATGGTCGGATCGTTACAAACTTTACACCATCGTGTAGCTCATTCAAATTGCAAACTTTTTCTAAATACTTATACGGCGATCCAACCAATGGTTTTCCCAAGCGTCTAAGGTCGAAAAAAAGTGGTATCGGTCCAAATGGCAACAAAAGTTTCATGAATATGTTGAGTGCCTATCAGATATCATTTGTTGTGATCCGCGATACAGGTCGCAATTTTAAAAATTTTCCAATTTTTTCTTCGCCCATCGCTAGGCGCTAATAAGGCGCAGAACCGAGAGGTTTTGTTTTGACCTTGACCGAAAAGTAAGGTCAAGGTCATTGAATAAGTGAAAAATTAGTACCTCGAATAACTCCGTAAATAATAGTCGGATCGTTACAAAATTTACACCATCGTGTAGCTCATTCAAATTGCAAACTTTTTCTAAATACATATACGGCGATCCAACCAATGGTTTTCCCAAGCGTCTAAGGTCGAAAAAAAAAAGTGGTATCGGTCCAAATGGCAACAAAAGTTTCATGAATATTTTGAGCGCCTATAAAACCGTCAATACATGTCCGATGGTAATAAAATTTGGTTCACATGTTCTCCGCAACATACCAAGACGTATCCTAAAATATCATGAATGTCGATGACGTCACTTCCGGTCACGAAAGCATCAAAGTTTTCAAAAAATGACACAAGTTCAATGCTCAATATGTCCATACTTTAGAGCTCCATTTTTAAACAGTTTAGATATTCTGAAAGTGTAATGTAATTGTAAACTTTTTTCTAAATATACTTAGTTGTAAATAATGCATTGTTAAAAAAATTGTAGCAGGTCGAAAATTTCTGGTAACCAAAATCTCTCAACGTTTTAATTTCGCAATAAATTCACTAATTATCGTCCGATCGTAACAAAATTACCATTATCTAAAAGCTGACACAGTTACTAAACTTTGATAATTGACATACGCTATCAAAATATTCGTCGTTTTCAAAGCGCGTTGAGTTGAAAAAAAACAAATTTCACTCAGTAAATTTTCGTCCAATTTTCGATTGCTAATAAAATCGTAAATATCAGTTCTATAATCATAAAAATCTGCTCAGCTGTTGTCATCGACAGCACGAATCGACATACGCTATCAAAATATTCGTCGTTTTCAAAGCGCGTTGAGTTGAAAAAACAATTTTCACTCAGTAAATTTTCGTCCAATTTTCGATTGCTAATAAAATCGTAAATATCAGTTCTATAATCATAAAAATCTGCTCAGCTGTTGTCATCGACAGCACGAATCGTGTTGTATTGAAATTAGATGAAATAATTGTTGTGGCACGATAATTCGGAAAAAAAAATTATGTCCGTGTACTGGATTTGAACACCGGCCTCTGGCATGGAAGTCTAAAACTGTGCCGCTACGCCACGCGGCCTAGCACACTAGCATGCATTGTCATATATGAATAATAAGTATTACAGGTGCCAACAACAGCTAAACATTCAACATGATTGATAAATCCATTGTAATTTTGTTAATTATAGGTTGATATGGATTTTTTATTGCTTAATGTTGTTTGGCTTCTGAATGAATGTTTAAGGTTGATAGTTTCACAAAGGTCACCGCTGCTGCCAGCTCGCTTTGCGTAAAGCCGGCAAGCAGCAATACGGACCAGTCCAATGTCCGATTATTACGACATTTACGCGGCAACTATGGCACGCCGCGAAACTTATTAATATATTATTAATTTCTTTTTGTCAGCTAAATCAATGTCAATCTATCATGAACCCGGAAAACAGTTTTATGGAAGCCCACCCAATTCTAGCTGTGCACGCCGCCGGTATAAATTTATATTACCACCGTCCGCGGCTAACTCAATTCTTAACTTACCATGAGATTATAGTTAATATCGCGAAATTGTATTCGCCTAGTAATCTTGGCCAATCGCATTCACTGCTTAATATATACGGGCATAATAATTTGATATTAAAACACCTTAAAATTCTGAAAGTGTAATGTAATTGTAAACTTCAGACCCGTTACTAGGAATTAATGTAGGGATTATCTGAAATGAGCTAAGCAGATCTTCTAGCATACACTGCCATTCTGACCATGATTAAAGGATAAATTTGGCATATGAGCGAAAATAGTGAGGCTGAGTGGGGGGTATTGTCCGATTCACCCGTCACCCTCTTGGATACGGACCCACATAACCGTTGCTAATAAAAATTGGTTGACAATACTACAATTTTTTTATTTCTTTATTCTTCAATCGATAGGCGGCAATGATACGCAGAACCGATAAGTTTTGTTTTGACCATGACCAAAAATAAGATAGTTGTCATCGAAAAAGTGAAAAACTAGTATCTCGAATAACTCCGCTAATAATGGTCGGATTGTTACAAATTTTACACCATTGTGTACCTCTATTGACATATGATGCCATCCAACCCACGGTTTTCCCAGGCGTCTAGGTCGAAAAATCGAGGGATCAGTCCAAATGGCAACAATAGTTTGATGAATATTTCGAACGCGTATAAAACAACCAATAAATGTCCTATAGTACTAAAAATTGTTTTACATGTTCTCCGAGACATACTAAGACGTATCCTTAAATATTGTGGATGTCGATGACGTCACTTCCGGTAATGATAACCTTGCCTCAATCCTTGATATCACCCTAATGTATGGTGCGACTTTAAAAAGATTTATAGTTCCTTGTAGCATGATTTATTGGCCAATTGTTCATATCAATTGTCATGATAAATTGTGCATATTTCGCCCCGTAGTCCGCACTCGAAAATTTGATAACCATGATAACTTAGGTAACTTTTGGCCGATTTTGGTCAATTGTGGTCCGGTTCTGAAAATGTTGCAATTATTTGGATGCAGTTCGCCAAGTTCCCACATGGCTCCCATGGGCCTCTTGTTAACTTGGCGAATCCCTTCGCCAAGTTATGGCGATCAGCCCTGTCCTTATGTTTGTGGGATGTTGGTTTGTAACTTTTATTTGTTTCGCGATACAGGTCGCAATTTTTGAAATTTTCCAATTTTTTTTTCGCCAATCGTTAGGCGTGAATGATGCGCAGAACCGAGAGGTTTTGTTTTGACCTTGACCCAAAACTAAGGTCAGGGTCATCGAATAAGTGAAAAACTAGTACCTCGAATAACTCCGAAAATAATGGTCGGATCGTTACAAAGTTTACACCATCGCGTAGCTCATTCAAATTGCAAACTTTTTCTAATGACATATACGGCGATCCAACCAATGGTTTTCCCGAGCGCCTAAGGTCGAAAAAAAGTGGTATCGGTCCAAATGGCAACATAAGTTTCATGAATATGTTGAGCGCCTATCAGATATCATTTGTTGTGATCCGCGATACAGGTCGCAATTTTGGAAATTTTCCAATTTTTTCTTCACCCATCGTTAGGGGGTAATGATGCCCAGAACCGAGAGGTTTTGTTTTGACCTTGACCTGAAACTAAGGTCAAGGTCATCGAATAAGTGAAAAACTAGTACCTCGAATAACTCCGAAAATAATGGTCGGATCGTTACAAAGTTTACACCATCGTGTAGCTCATTCAAATTGCAAACTTTTTCTAATGACATATACGGCGATCCAACCAATGGTTTTCCCGAGCGCCTAAGGTCGAAAAAAAGTGGTATCGGTCCAAATGGCAACAAAAGTTTCATGAATATGTTGAGCGCCTATCAGATATCATTTGTTGTGATCCGCGATACAGGTCGCAATTTTGGAAATTTTCCAATTTTTTCTTCACCCATCGTTAGGGGGTAATGATGCCCAGAACCGAGAGGTTTTGTTTTGACCTTGACCTGAAACTAAGGTCAAGGTCATCGAATAAGTGAAAAACTAGTACCTCGAATAACTCCGATAATAATGGTCGGATCGTTACAAAGTTTACACCATCGTGTAGCTCATTCAAATTGCAAACTTTTTCTAATGACATATACGGCGATCCAACCAATGGTTTTCCCGAGCGCCTAAGGTCGAAAAAAAGTGGTATCGGTCCAAATGGCAACAAAAGTTTCATGAATATGTGGAGCGCCTATTAAATTAATAAACAGTCATTACATGTCCGATGGTAATATAAATTGGTTTACATGTTCTCCGAGACATACTTAGACGTATCTTTAAATAGTGTGGGTGTTAAAGACGTCACTTCCGGTCTCAATAGCTTTCCCTCAGTCCTTGATATCATTTGATTTGTACCTCATGATTTTTAACTTAAGTAATATTTGGCCCATTTTGGCCAATTGTGACCCGATTCTGTAATTATTTGGATGCAGTTCGCCAAGTTCCCACATGGCTCCCATGGGCCTCTTGCTTTATGAGAGAACTGTCATATATTTTGAGCAGAAATTTTACACCTATGTTCAGAATTGAATGGGCTTCCTTCGAGCGCAGACAAATTTACGATACGACCATTCACGTCGGACGAACGACGCTATAACTTCAGATTTGTGTACCATTTTTGCTTTGATTCCTTCGAAACCGGAAATGACGCAATCGATATCAATAAATTTTGCGGATTTGATTTGCGCTGTTCATATCAACATCTGATTTAATTTTTATCACCATTGAACTGATATTTACGATTTTATTAGCAATCGAAAATTTGACGAAAATTTACTGATTAAAATTTGCTTTTTCAACTCAACGCGCATTGAAAACGATAAATATATTGATTGCATATGTCAATAATGAAAGTTTGGTAATTCCATCAGCTTTCAGAAAATGTAAATTTTGTTACGATCGGACCATAATTAATGAATCTATTGCGAAATAAAAAAGTTTAGAGATTTTGGCTACCAGAAATTTTCGACCTGCTACGATTTTTTTAACAATGCATTATTTACAACTAAGTATATTTAGAAAAAGTTTACAATTACATTACACTTTCAGAATATCTAAACTGTTTAAAAATGGAACTCTAAAGTATGGACATATTGAGCATTGAACTTGTGTCATTTTTTGAAAACTTTGATGCTTTCGTGACCGGAAGTGACGTCATCGACATTCATGATATTTTAGGATACGTCTTGGTATGTCGCTGAAAACATGTGAACCAAATTTTATTACCATCGGACATGTATTGACGGTTTTATAGGCGCTCAAAATATTCATGAAACTTTTGTTGCCATTTGGACCGATACCACTTTTTTTCGACCTGGGACGCTTGGGAAAACCGTTGGTTGGATGGCCGTGTATGTCGTTAGAAAAAGTTTGCAATTAGAATGAGCTACACGATGATGTAAATTTTGTAACGATCCGACCATTATTAACGGAGTTATTCGAGATACTAGTTTTTCACTTATTCGATGACCTTGACCTTAGTTTCAGTTCAAGGTCAAAACAAAACCTCTCGGTTCTGCGCATCAATCACGCCTAACAATTGAAGAAGAAAAAAATGGAAAATTTCAAAAATTGCGACCTGTATCGCGAAACAAAAAAAATGTTAACTAACAAACATACATACATCCAAACATACAAACCGGACCGATCGCCATAACTTGGCTCTGAGCCAAGTTAATAAGTTTCATGAATATTTTGAGCGCCTATAAAACCGTCAATACATGTTCGATAATGATAAAAATTGGGTCACATGTGCTCCATGACAGCTTAAATCGGATCAATAGATTTCATGAATGTCGATGACGTCACTTCCGGTCATGAAAGCATCAAAGTTTATGAAAACTGACACAAGTTCAATGCTCAATATGTCCATGCTTTACAATTAAAGATCAATACAGTCAACATATTCTAAAAGTGTAATGTAATTGTAAACTTTTTCTAAATATACTTAGTTGTAAATAATACATCGTAAAAAAAATCGTAGCATGTCGAAAATTTCTGGTAGCCAAAATCTCTAAACTTATTAATTTCGCAATAAATTCATTAATTATGGTCCGATCGTAACAAAATTTACATTTTCTGAAAGGTGATGGAATTACCAAACTTTCATAATTGACATATGCAATCAATATATTTGTCCTTTTCAAAGTGCGTTGAGTTGAAAAAGCAAATTTCACTCAGTTAATTTTCGTCAAATTTTCGATTGCTAATAAAATCGTAAATATCAGTTCAATGGTGATAAAAATTAAATCAGATGTTGACATCAACAGCGCGAATCTAATCCGCAAAATTTATTGATATCGGTTGCGTCACTTCCGGTTTCGAACGAATCAAAGCAAAAACGTTACTCAAATCTGAAGTTATAGCGTCGTTCGTCCGACGTGAATGGTCGTATCGTAAAATTGTCTGCGCTCGAGGGAAGCCCATTAAATTCTGAACTCAGGTGTAAAAATTTTCTGCTCAAAATATATGACAGTTCTCTCATAAAGTAAGTTTGAAGTACAGTGGGTGTCATTTCTGAAGGCTCGGCGCTGGCTTGTTTACAACAGCCTGCCTCTCGCGCTGAACAAAGGAATTTGCTCTCGGCGCGGGGTGCGCGCGCGCGAGTCACGGCAAGTATGGCAGGCCGCGGTACTATTAAATATGTAAATATGCTTTTCCTTGTGTCAGCCTCTGAATCATAGTTTATCGATAAATCTAAAGTAGCTTGGTCAATTTTGGGTCAATATTGAAATTTAAAAAAGTTTCCGACACTGTTAGCCAAGTTCACCCATGTCCTCATGGGCATCTCGATTTCGTGGACTCCAGCGTCGGAAATCGCGTGCAGTTGGTCTCAAAAACGCAGGCCGTTGAGTGTAAGGTCCACAAAGACGGGACGCACGCGACCCAGATCATGTTCTACACACCAAAGTAGGTCACTCAGACGCTCTTGGCAATAATGACACGCCCCTTCTTGATGTTTGAAGTTGAACTTTTTACAAAATAAAAATATGAAGCCAGAGCTTGCGTGCTTGTACGAGTCGAGCACAACGTTGATGTGATCGCTGTGTTTATTTTAGCAACATGGCCGAGGACACATACTATGTGCGCGTAACAGTGGATGGTGCTCGGGTCCCGGACGACCACCACTGTCCCGACAACTCAGACGCCTGCAACTTCGTGGTAAATGAATTCGTTCTGAAGTTTAACGAGATCAACGAGCAGTCATGCTCCAGTTTCTCGGATTATACTTTCGACTGGAGGGTTGCAAGTTCGAGTCTTGCATATGGGGAAAATTTGGCGTTGACTACATTTAAGTCTTCAGGTCCAGTTATCGTAATTTCAGCTGATATATGCTATACCTTTCGCCAGCTGTAAATGGTAACTCAGATGAAAGCGGCATTTATCCACACCAACGGTTCCTTATTTTCTCTGCTTGTGTTTCACACAGCCGCACGCGAGTTACACACCTACCGTCGCTAGCATTCGACCTCGAGCCAGCTTGCCAAGTAAGTCAATGAGTCTATGGCAACGCTCGCTAGAAAAACTGCTTAGCATAAACGAATTGTTCTGATATAAACATGATTATTTTTGTCAATGGTGTTTTATCTACTATCTAAATCATAACATTGACCTCCTCCAGAGGAGGGTGTGTGGAATATGACATGACGTCACCGAAGGTCTGTGTGCTTGTGACAGAGAGCGTTGTCCAGGTGAATGGACTTCTCTTCACTGACAAGTTTGTGACCGCGCAAGCAACGGCATGCGATGGCAGAACCACTGAGCGTATTCTACGCGTCTACTTCAACAACAAACTGTGTGAACTGAGAGTGCCAGGGGCTAATGATGAATAGTAAGTTATAAATCGGGGAATCGGCCGTAGATGTACGGATAATAATTATCTATGGTTGTTTCTAAATTGCTAAATAGGTTAGTTAATTAATCTCATCTGGGCTCTTCTCGCGATCTACACGTGTGCATCACTGAATGGCGCCATTGCTGGTCTCTGAACACCGCTCTCCGCCTCTGATTTGCAGCTATGGTCTGGGCTTGGATCGCCATTGCCGTCTCAGCACATTGAGCAACGAGATGTGTCTTGAAGGCGCATGTGATTCCCAATGGGGATACTTCAAATGTCTGACACAAAGCTCATATGTTGGTACGCCACCGTTCCTGATCTAAGGCAGTCGCATTCTCAACCGAACGATATATAAATCATATGATATATTTCATATATTTGCCATCAGAGGAAATCCCTATGGGCGTAGAGGAATGGCTTTTATAATGGGTTATATATATATACATTTCTTGTTGCGTATCCATTGATGTGGATGGGTCCTTTGTGTATTGTCATACAGTGGAAATATTGTTGTGTGTTCGTTATGCAGGCAACCAGAACAGCAGTTATATCGTCAGCGGAAAATATGGCCGGTAAGTGTTCAATGAATCCACCGAATGGGGGATTGCTTAGTGGTTCTATTGAATAGATACTTTGGCATAA
>CM067358.1:67131694-67211441 GCA_034190875.2 Urechis unicinctus | reverse complement strand
ATGCCTGTTTGTATCCGGAGCCATATACAGGTTGTTTGGTTGTTTTTTTAACTTTTTAGTATTTGAACTTTTTATTTTAATGAATGATGAGTGCTCCTATAATAGGGTGTAGAAATTTGCTTGGAAGAAGGTTTCTCGCTACTGGGGGCCGCTCCAGTGCATTAAAGTAGGAATAGAAAATTTCCCTAGAGATTCCTGGATAGAATGTGCTAATGACAGTGATAGTAAAGTACTAGAAGTTGTGCATAAAAAAAACACTAAAAAAAACCTATGATGTTAATAATGTGGTTTTTGTTTTAAATAGTGGTTGATATAATTGCTACTTCATTCACTCCTGCGACCAACCGGGCGGATGTGAGTGTCGGTGTGGTGTGGGTGGGGGGTGAGTGGGGGGTGTTGAAAACAAAAAAGGTTTGGTGAAGATTTATCTATTATTTTCGTTATGATGTGAAGTTACGCTATGATGTGATATTGATGATGAAGAAACTGAAATGTAAACTATGGAGGATGAAATCGTCTCGTGGCGTGGATATATTTGATGAGGTGTGTGCGAATGGTGTTTTCTTTTAGGATGTGATGAGCAGTATGTTGTATATTTTGTCTGTTTAGTTGTGTAAGTAGTTGCTGCCTTTGTGTATTGTATTGTTGGCATTGGAAGAGGAAATGGTGTACTGTTTCGGGTACTTGGCAGTGGATGCAATTGGGGTGTGTGTCTGTGTGGATGGTCGATAAATAGTAGTTGAGTGGTGGGTTGCCTAGGCATAAGTTCGTGTAGATGGATTCAGTGTGGATGTCTTGATGTACTGTTTTTAGTGTTGTGTCGGCTTTGGGTTGTATGTAGTGGTAGAGTAAATGTGCGTGTTCGTCCCATGCACTTTGCCATTTTTTCATGATGTATTTGCGGATTTGTTGGTGTTTGTGTGCTATGTCAGGTGGTATGTGTTGAATGTTAGGTAATGTAAGTGATTGTTTTGCAAGTGTGTCGGCTTTTGTGTTACCAGGTATTCCACAATGAGATGGGATCCAAACGAAGAAAACATATGTAAGGGTTTTTGTAGACCTACAGTAGGCCTCGATGTCTACAGTAGAGGCCTACCTCATGCCAAGCCAAATGTGGTGGACTGGTCAATCATGAAATATTTCTTCGACCTTCTCTTTATCCATTTGAAATAGCACTACGGATGTCATTTTGTTCGTTTCAATTGTTGATTACCTTGTTCGCTGAAGTTGTCGGAAAGCTGTAATACAAAGCAGTTGTAAATATTCGGGGAAAATAAATGCGCAGCCGAATATCGTCCACAAATGCGTCTGCTTGTCTGCTCTAGTCTATGTGAAATCAAGGCTGGATGTATTTTTAAAATTGCTTCCTTGCCTTGGTGTGTACAGAGAGAACAAATGGACCCAGAGCCGCGACGTAAAATGCCAATGAGTAGGGATGATAAGTGTGGTAAATGTAACTATTGATGTAGGTATTGATATAACAGTTGGAGCCTGCATGAATTAAGTTAAATAAATATATGTAACCAATTGTGTTCACTCTTTTTGGATTGACACTTTAAAAAATATACTACAATATGTAACTTTGCTTACGCATAGGGTGTTCTTCGTATGTATATGTTGATAGTCACTACCAATACAGAATGGTTTTTAACAAATTATTATCAAAAGGGTTAAAAATGTTGGTGATGATTACTTGCACATACATACATACATCTGTACAATATGAAGGTGATGAAAATACACAGTGGGACAAATCCGATTAGAATATGGAAAAGCTATAAAATAGGTGTTACAGAAATACTTAAAACATAATTTATTATTGGAGTTTTATTTGAGGACTTGAGATTTTTCCGCTGCTGATTACTTCTCTGAGACACCACACATCCTGATAATTGAACACGTATCGTGGTAAGATTTAAATGTGTTTAGTTGTGTAATGTAAGTTTCATAATTATTGTGGCCTATATATATATATATATATATATATATATATATATATATATATATATATATATATATATATATATATATATATATATATATATATGTATATATATAATATATATATATATATATATATATATATATATATATATATATATATCATATGTATATATATATATATATATATATATATATATATATATATATATATATATATATATATATATACATTACTTCCTTTGGGTTGTTATAACAGATGTTAGGGAAAGTCGGCTCCATAGCATTGGTAGTCTGCCCTCTGCGGTCCCTCATGAAGGACCAGGTAAACAGATGGTCGAGTGTTGGCGTCAATGCCGCAGCCATAACTCGGTTTGATGAAATGGACCCTAACACTGTCAAAGGTACCAATGCTTCCGCCACCGAATCATGTTGTTTTAAGTACTATTATCAATTTGGTTATGTATTAATCAGGTTTGCAATTAAAAATCACATACATCTTAAGGTATAGAGCTTGGGTTGCACCCCCTTGTATTCTGCTCACCCGAGGCTGTGAAGGAGCCACGATGGAAAAAGTTTTGTCGCACACTGGCCGCCAATATTACCCTCCTCGTCATTGACGAAGCACACTGTGTGGAGTTATGGTAACATGATCTATCTTGCTGGATATTATGCAACATTTATAAATAATGAGGCACATTCCAAATTACGACACATAACTTAAGTTATGTGCCGAAATTTTTAAGTGAATTAACTTGTTTTGTCCATAAAAAACATGCGCTACTTGGATAAATATAAAGTAATATTAAAATATTTAACATATTTAACTTAAGAGCTTACAATATTGAATAGTCATTTGTTTCCATACAGGGGGAGGAGTTTGCTCCACATACAGGAGGGTGCGGGAAATTCGGGCGTTACTTGGACCAACGCCTGTCCTTTGTCTCACTGCTACAATTACGGAGACTCTCGTGGAGAAGTTGAAAGAGACCTTGGCCCTTCAGTCTGTCAATTATGTAGTGACAGTTCCAAACAGGTATCATACTCTATATACAATGAATAATTATCTTGCATGAAAAATTTCTTTAAAAGGAACCAAACTTTGAATGATTATATACTGTAATGGATATTTGCTGATACAGGCCCAACATTTTCTTAAACACTCACCACAGCCGGGCGGACAAAGAGGATCTGAATTGGATAGTGGAAAGTTTAATCTGTGACGGGGCTGGTGCACCAAAAACGGTTGTGTTCTGCAGGTATGTTAGTATTGATCTATTTCTGTGTGAACTTATGCTTGTACTATAGACTTTTGACAATACACAAAGGTTGAAATACAGTCATATGTTAGTATGTTCATTGTGATCAATATTTGTTGTTTTTTCAATAAATCATGCAAGGCGTTGTCACATCCATTATTATGTATGTGACAGGTCGCTCGAAAAGGTAACCACCACCTATACCGATATACTAATGGAGTGTGAAGCCAGGGAAGCTGATGAAATTGGTGACTATGTTGAAATGTACCATGGAAAGCTTGACATGACGAGCCAAGAGACAATTCCATTTGACTTTTGTCAAGAACGAAGTAACGTTCGTGTTTTAGTATCAACCGTCGCATTTGGAATGGGCGTACAAGTTCCCGATATACGCAATGTGGTGCACTGGGGACCACTATCTTCCATTTTAGGATATTGGCAGGAGGTTGGCCGTTGTGCTCGAGACTGTTTATCCGGCACCGCACACCTCTATCTATCTATCTATATATCTATCTATCTATATATATATAGATATATATAGATATATATATATATATATATATATATATATATATATATATATATATATATATATATATATATATATATATATATATATAGATATATAATCTCTCTCTATATCTATCTATATATATATATATATATATCTCTATATATATCTATCTCTATCTAGATATATATATCTCTAGCGAGATATATATATAGATATCTATATCTATCTCTATATCTATATATCTATATCTCTATATATCTATATATATATATATCTATAACTGTCTAAATCTATATATATATATATATATCTATATATATATATATATATATATATATATATATATATATATATATATATATATATATATATATATCTGTGTGTGTGTCTTGTAGATCCATGTCAGGTCAGTCCATGCACCTGGTATGTTATTGCTGGTTTGCTCTATGTTACAAAACACTATAATAACCAAGTGTCCATCATTATGTAATATGTATTGAGTTTTGGCCCCGGTTTGTGTAGCAACATTGCATGTATATATTCAACTTCTTTTTTGTATTCTAGAGCCATAAGCAATTGTATTTTCTTTTGATGGTAAGGAAACACTTGCAATGAATTCATTTCAATAATATATGTTATAAAAAAAGTTTTTTTCGTCGGGTGATATACCAGGTCCAAGCAACTTTTGTGCAATCAGATTATGTTGAGCTCTGCTTTTCACCACAGGTGGTGATATACCTATCCCCAGGCCTCTATCATTCCCTCTATATATCTGTTTGTCTATGAACAAAGTATTGATGGCACATAAATGATTATATCAAGCTAGGACTCCCAAATAACAATCGCATCGCTCATTAGTGTGATGGAGTCAAGGAGCAAGCCATGGATTTTCCATCATAATTTATTTACGACACAAGTAGCATACAAATATTAACATTATAAGATAATAATAATAATAATCAAGTGTCATTTATAAAGCTCCTATTCCATGTCGTTTGCCCACTAGCGCTTCACACAGCTGCTTGAAAGTCTTGAAAGCTATCTGGAAGAGGTACGCTGCCCTTAACTTAAGCAAGGATTCAGTGTCTTATCAATGAGGGTGTTTAATTGCACTGGTGGGGTAACAATACTCATGGTCCTGTCACTAACTGTATACAGGTTCGCTTGGGGCTCTTCAAGGAGATCTTTGTTTGCTGAACATAGGCAGCAAGGAGACTAGTATATGTACAGCAGCTGACCCTGCAAATGAAAGGGATGACAATGAAGAATTATTAAGCTGTTTGCTGAGCCTAGGAGCCGTATACGGTAATTATCATGTGTGATATGCAACAATAACATAAAACAATGTATAAAATGCAGGGAAGTTGATGTAACAGCATTAAATTATCTCAAAATATGATTATCAGAAAATACCCTGCAGTTTAACTTACTTAATGATAACATGATGATCATAATGTATGTTAACCTCTATTATTGGTGTTTACTTTGCTTCAAAGATTAGCCCCCCCTCCCTCCTCAGAGTGTCAAATTAAAAAAAATACAAGGCTGTTTATATGGCTAGGAACATCCCCCCCTCCCTGCTTGTATATTGTTTCCTGCTACAGCATAAAACAGGGACACATCATGACTGAACACTAACCCCTAAAACTGCATGTTTGGTCAGGCAAGTGGACATTATTTTCGCTTGCCTGGTGAAGATATTCAATTGACCTTTATTAGTGCAAATAATTATACCATTTGGGCAGGGGTCCAAAACCATACAGATCTTATTTGTAGTTTGCACGGAGATATTGTCATTGTCATTACTCCATATGGTTTATTTGGCAAAGGCGATTCATATTAGTTTTTCAATAATAACACAGGGTCGAGAGCCATACAGGGTTAATTATAAGTTTGCAAGTGACAATCAATTTATATATTTATTAATGCAAATAATTATACCATTTGGGCAGGGGTCCAAAACCATACAGATCTTATTTGTAGTTTGCAAGGAGATATTGTCATTGTCATTACTCCATGTGGTTTATTTGGCAAAGGCGATTCATATTAGTTTTTCAATAATAACACAGGGTCAAAAGCCATACAGGGTTAATTATAAGTTTGCAAGTGACAATCAATTTATATATTTATTAATGCAAATAATTATACCATTTGGGCAGGGGTCCAAAACCATACAGATCTTATTTGTAGTTTGCAAGGAGATATTGTCATTGTCATTACTCCATATGGTTTATTTGGCAAAGGCGATTCATATTAGTTTTTCAATAATAACACAGGGTCGAAAGCCATACAGGGTTAATTATAAGTTTGCAAGTGACAATCAATCTAAGGGTGGTCCATGTGTAATTTGTGGCTGCTAGCTTGCCTTATAAGAAAAGGTGTCATCAAAAATTATTTTTCCCTTGGGTAAACATGGTGAAAGTATTTCAATATTAATTCAGGGGTCAAAGGTTATGCAGGGCTGATTTTTAGTTTGCCAGTAGCAATTGCCATAACAGGACTCCATATGTAATTTGGGTCTGCTAGCAAGCTTAATAACAAAACATGCCACCTATAGTTTACAAACGGAAGTATGGATGCCAGAGCAAAGGTAAATGATAAGCTCTGCAGATTTGTTGCATGATACAACATGATTGTACATAGTTCAACTTTTAGATTCATTAAGCGGTTGTATTTAGTGCAAATTTATTTGATAGTATTCTCGTTTTCATTTCAATATGTATTATGATACCATTGATCATAAGGTATGTGTCCCAAACAGTATCATATTATTGTTTCAATGAATTTCACTTTTGGCTTTGTGAACCAGCATTTGTTGTTTATGATTTTTTCCCCTGTGTTCTGTACAGTTGATGGAATGGAGAAAAGAGTATTTCAAGTTGACTGACTTGTCATCTCTTGTTGTATTATGTGTGCTTCTTATTGATGGAGAGATTATCAACAAGAAACATATTCTTCCAGTCTAATGGAAGAATAACATTTATTTACATTGCATTAGGGATAAACATATGTTACTTAACTGATTAGACATGGTTCATTATAGGAGATGGCTGACCACAAACATATTAGCATTCATACCAGAATTTACATTGATATAGAAGGGGCATATATTGTTGTGTTTTGTTCTGGTCAGCTGGGAGGCAATGATTATGCTAAATACTCATTATATCAATGTTTGTTAAAATGTAATAAAAGGATGGTTTGCATAGTCTTGCATTTAATTACAACTGATTTTTGGAGGTAAATGTGAACCAACCATTGAATTGAGATAGGTGTCAAAAAATGGTATGGTTAACATCTGCAGGACATTGCATCTGGCATATTGAAATGGAGATGGGAGTCAATCATATTTGTAGCTATTGCAAGAAATTAATATATTTGTATGGTTCCACAGGATATGTACTTTACAATCAATATTATATTTTACCATCAGATAAGCGGCATTGTGGATTTATTCCCTGGCATAGAGGAAAAAGTATTGCCTGATGTTGGGCCATTAAGTTCAGAATATTGAATTATCCAAAACTGTAACAGAAGTGCCATGGCCCTGCAGGGCCAACCACAGTAGTCCAGATATGTCCATGGCAATACATAAAGACCTGGAACTTAAACACAAACGGACCTGTAAACCAACAGAACTGGACCTAAAAACCAACAATTGGTCATTA
Organism: Urechis unicinctus; assembly: GCA_034190875.2. Taxonomy (NCBI): domain Eukaryota; kingdom Metazoa; phylum Annelida; class Polychaeta; order Xenopneusta; family Urechidae; genus Urechis; species Urechis unicinctus. The sequence continues at coordinate 67,204,059 of CM067358.1, read as the reverse complement.
TGATCTACGGGTATACTTAAAGAAAAGGCCTAAACGGCACTAGGTAAAATCAGCTATATTTATACGACCTTACATCTCTTTCAAGTACGGCATGGCCCAAAATGATAAAATTGGCAACGTTCTCCGTTATGATAGACTGGAAAACATAATCTCAATTGGATTTAACGAGATAATTGGACATCAAGCATTTGTATGATGTGACCCTGCATCTGTTTTATTGATTCACTTAGCCCGACAAACAACATAGACTGTTGGTATTTACCCTGATGAAGTGAATGCAGGATGATTCGAGCGAGTGAGGTTCACATGTGGAGCGTCGTCGGCTGGCTTCACCAAAAATATTCCGTTCTTGCACGACGTAGTTATCGCCAATCCGAAAATTGAAAGAGCTATTGGGGCAGGAAAACAATAATTCCTCATTATTTCGGTAATTTGTCATGCAATATCCATTTTTACGCTTCTATAAAGCAAAACAAAAATGGCGATTAAGAAAAATATCCGACACAAGATCTGCATTTGAGTGAAGTGGAATATAAATATCTTCAGATATATCGTTGATATATATATATCAAGATATACAGGTGAGCATTTCTAGGCTAAAAACTGAGCAGTGCGACCACATAAGACGAATATTTGCAGGAGAATATAATTTTTTCGATTTCAAGAAGATATACGTTTGTTTTGATAAAGAAATCGGGATAAGAAGGCCGGTCGTCATAAGTAGGCAGTTTTCGGCGTTTGAGATATATCGTGAAATATTTTTTTGAGAATTTACAAGGAAAAAAAAAATACTCATGCTTGTTAAACTCGGGTCAGTGCATTACAATCAGCCTCTATTGAAAAAGGAGGAGTAATTACATCCAAAAAGCTGATTTTCATTAGGGCGACCGACATGTATATATATATATATATATATATATATATATATATATATATATATATATATATATATATATATATATATATATATATATATATATATATATATATATATATATATATATATATATATAGGTTAGGTTAACATATAATTTTTATACATATATATATACATATATAAAAATAGACAGATATGCCGGTTTGTATGAATATGTTTTTATGTATGATTATATATGTGTATCGATATGTATAGATATATATAAATTTATAAATATACAGATATTTGTATAAATACATTTAAATATTCGTTTGCTTCTTAACTTCCACATTGCAACCACATATATCGTCATGTAAGAAATAAATAACTGATACCAATCAATTACTTACATTAAATTATAAACATTAGCCCTAAATAACCATTGATAATAATGCAGAAACGTGTCACACATGTGTTTCACCGTACACAGAAGATGGGGATGGCGATTATTGAGTTGGTGCTGGTTGTCAAATATCATAATAGATAAATGTCATTAGACCCACATATTGAATTTAGCTGCTTTGGCATTAATTGGTGTAACCTCGGTCTGTGATCGGCTTGATATCTTTTGCAACGATAAGATAAGAAGATCCAAGAATTCAACAAGGGTTATTATGCTTCCGCCAAGGAGCAGAACCACATAACCACCGCCTGTATAACCACATAACCACATAAAACCATCATTGTCCCACATGAGAACCACAGAAGAACAAATTGAACCACCATTCATCTAAGCAAGACAAATAAAATTCCACAGTTGCTTCTTAAGCTGTAATGCACAGACCTCACCAATATCACCAATCATGCATGTATTCTAACATGAATTATGGACATTAAAACGCTTTATGAAACCATGATACACATGTGTGTTTTATGTTTAAATACATATTCTTTACCCAGAAATGGCTCGACGTCATAGCCTTTTAGCTGCTCGATGTACTGATATTTGAGTTCGCCGTTGAATATATCCAGTTGTAAAATATTTAACCTAGAAATCGGCTAACCACAGAACAATCGACGATGAATGATTTTGTCAAAGCGCATCTGCGCATCCACCTTTAGATATGCATACATGCTTCACAATATGTATGCAAACTTTAAGCTATTGTTATGAAGACAGCGTAAACTCACACTACATTTGCAGACTACTCATAGATGAAGCTGTGTCATTCGCTGCCCTATTTAACGATACCCCCACATCGATCAGCGTAGAGCTTAATTCGCCGTTATATTGTGAAAGCAAATATGACTATGTTTGTTCACCACTTAATGAATTCGAAACGAACGATACCAACGATGTTCCGTAGGACCAACTCTTCCACGTCTGGTCTGCTGGCAGTTTATAATCGAGGATCTAGAAAATATCACGAACTTCAATTAGCTTCTGAGAGAGACAAATTTAAAGACGCAATAAGTACAACAAATCAAGGCTAACTGTCGATGCATTATGATAATCAGAATGAGCTGTATCAATGTAGAGTGCTTAACCTGGACATGATTGAAGTTGGCAGTCGGCTGTCTCCATATCCGCATTCCCCTTGCTTTATTTTCATATTCTTCTGTGTTGAAATAGGTCTGAAGCTCGGCTATGTATTTAAGTGCTGTTGTGTACTGAGACAGAATAATGGATTCTTGACTTCTGAGGGTTGTCTGAATGTGAGCCATGTCTACCGCCTCAATCGAGTTATGCGCTATATTAAAACTTGCCTTCGCTTTAGCCATGTTACGACCCGTCAGCTCCATACATAGCTCCTCTTTACTCATTGTGTAAGTTACTACGATGGTTTCAATCCATTCATGCCATTGCCAATACGCTTTTACAGCATCCGCGTATTCGCTAGCTGTTATTTCACTTTCACTTAATGTCGCAGTTTGTTTAAAATCCGAAACCGTGTTGAGGAAGGTTCTGTATGCATCAGCACAGGTTTTTATGGTCCTAATGTTAGCCTGGCAGGTTTTGATATGTGTTTGAGCATTGTCTCGGTTGTTGTCGGATTGTAAAGTTTGTATTGAAGCAAATGATTCAGCTAGTTTGTCGACGCTAGTATTAAACATAGAGATTGCTTCTTTACACATCGTCATCTGTACATTATCGGTCGTCAAGAGATATAAGGGAACAAATTCAGACGGCGGATGGGCTTCTTCCAAATACATGCTGTATACCTCCAGAATGAGCTTTCTTTCTTCAAGACATTTCTCCGATGAATTCATGAGATTATTCAAACTACTAAAGGCTGACCAATTGTTTGAATAGAAAATAGACTGTATTGTGCCTAAATGACCGTGACAGCTATTTAATGTTGACTGGATTAGGTCGATCGAGGGTCCTATTGTCACTGCATATTCCTCCGCGAAAATGTCAAAATCTGTTAACAAGCCAGATAAATCCTGGTCGACCATGTCCAACAACAAACTGATTGCTTTCACAACTTCACCAAGTACAGACTGACCTTTGGTCTTCAGTGAATATATACCTGCTCTGTATAGCGCCTGTGTCTTTCTAATCTTGATCAAGAGACTGGGCATATGTTCTTCACCAATACGGTGACGAGTGTCCACAGCCTTGTTGTATTTGGACATGACTTGATTGCGCTCGGTATCTGAGAACATCAACTGGACGGCGTTTTCACGGATGTTAACGTACAAAAGTCCCGTCTGATAGGTGATGACGTCACACGCATCCGGACACTTATTCTCACATGCGCTTTGGATCGAAAGTATATATTTTCTGTAAATTAAGCCACATATATGTCTGTCATTTTTACCATGATGACGATAATTACCGACATATGCATGTCATATAACTACTACAGTGCACAGTGGGTTTAACAAGGACATATCTGTTGTCAAGTGATATATGACTCCCACTTAATGTCCTGATATATCACACCCACATAATGTCCTGATATATCACACCCACATAATGTCCTGACCTATCACACTTCATAATGTCGAGATATATCACACCCACATAATGTCTTATGGTCCAGTGAATAACCTGTAATAATGGAAAGCTAACCTGGCTTATGGTCCACCCCCTCTTATTAGAAACGAAATTGGTAGAAAGAGTTTACCTGGCATATGTGGCCCGATGCAACGACAGATGGAGAACGTGGCATCTGCTTCACATTGTAAACTACAGCGTTGTCTTATTGTTGTGTGTGTGTCCAACTTGTCAATGGCCCAAAGTTTTGAAAAAGCCGATTTTGAATTCGCAGTAATGGTAGATGAGGCTGGTCATGTTGACTGGAAGCCGTGTGTGTCCGTCTTTGTGTCTTACCCCCAACACTGACACCAAGTTACAAACCAGAGACCATACGGATAGCAAAGGCAGCATTACGCCGTTTTGTTGTTACTGGCAACATGACGCCGTTTTGTTGTTACTGGCAACATGACGCCGTTTTGTTGTTACTGGCAACATGACGCCGTTTTGTTGTACTGGCAGTATGACGCCGTTTTGTTGTTACTGGCAACATGACGCCGTTTTGTTGTTACTGGCAGTATGACGCCGTTTTGTTGTTACTGGCAGTATGACGCCGTTTTGTTGTTACTGGCAACATGACGCCGTTTTGTTGTTACTGGCAGCATGACGCCGTTTTGTTGTTACTGGCAACATGACGCCGTTTTGTTGTTACTGGCAACATGACGCCGTTTTGTTGTTACTGGCATCATGATGTTGTTACATGACGCCGTTTTGTTGTTACTGGCAACATGACGTCATGACGTTTTTGTTGTTTACTGGCATCATGACGCCGTTTTTGTTTGTTACTGGTTAAATACGAGAGTTGAGTATTCACTGGCAACATACGCCGTTTTGATTCCTGCGTCCACATCTCAGTCCAGTAAGGTCTATTCATTCGCTTTTTTGTTGTTACTGGCAACGTAGACCCGTAGTTTTGTTGTTACTGGACCAGTCGATGACCCTTTTTTGTTGTTACCTATGACGCCTTTATGTTCCTCTATGACGATGTTTTGTTGTTACTCCAGTATGAAGCATCGTTACTAACGACATTACGCCGTTTTGTTGTTAGCCAACACATGAACTGGCCATGACGCCGTTTTTCTTACTGTTTTCGATGACGCCGTTTTGTTGTTACTGGCAACATTGTTTTGTTTTTGTTGTTACTGGCAACATGACGCCGTTTTGTTGTTACCATGACGCCGTTTTGTTGTTACTGGCAACATGACGCCGTTTTGTTGTTTATGGACATGACGCGTTTTTGTTTGTTTGTTACTGGCAACATGTTATCGTTGTTACTTTTTTGTTGTTACTGGCACATGACATCTTTTGTTGTTACTGGTTTATGACGCCGTTTTGTTGTTACTTCATCGTTTTGTTGTTACTGGCAAACATCATCAGTTTGCTTGGTAACTACTGTGAACATGACGTTTTTTGCATTGAATACAAGCATTAAGACGCCGTTTTTTGTTGTTAAAATGAACATGACTCGTTTTGTTGTTACTGGCAACATGAAAAGTTTTGTCTTTGGATATGACGCCGTTTTTTGTTGTTACTGGCAACACATGACGCCGTTTTTGTTGTTGTGGACTCATGACGCCGTTTTGTTGTTACTGGCAACATGACGCCGTTTTGTTGTTACTGGGCAACATGACGCCGTTTTGTTGTTTACTGGCAGTATGACGCAGTTTTGTTGTTGCCCTACTGTTACTGGATGACGCCGTTTTGTTGTTACTGGCAACATGACGCCGTTTGTTGTTACACTGCTGAACATGACGCCGTTTTGTTGTTACTGGCAACATAACGCCGTTTTGTTGTTACTTAACATGACGCCGTTTTGTTGTTAACATGACGCCGTTTTGTTGTTTACTGGCAACATACATGTGCCGTTTTAGTTGTTACTGGCAACATGACGCCGTTTTTTGTTGTTACTGGCAACATGACGCCGTTTTGTTTTACTGGCAAGATGAAATTTTTTGTTTTACTGGTACCCGTTTTGTTGTTACTGGCAACATGACGCCGTTTTGTTGTTACTGGCAGTATGACGCCGTTTTGTTGTTACATGTATGGTTTTGTTTTTGTTACTGGAAGCATGACGCCGTTTTGTTGTTACTGGCAACATGACGCCGTTTTGTTGTTACTGGCAACATGACGCCGTTTTGTTGTTACTCAAACATGACGCCGTTTTTGAAAGCGAAACTTCATGACGCCGTTTTGTTGTTACTGGCAAGTATGATGACGCCGTTTTTTGTTGTTACTGGCAGTATGACGCCGTTTTTGTTTTTGTTTTGTTGTTACTGGCAACATGACCTTCGTTTGTTGTTACTGGCAAATGACGCCAGTTGTTGCTTGGTAATCAAATGACCCGTTTATTGTTACTGCAACATGACGCCGTTTTGTTGTTGTTCATACTGGCAACATGACGCCGTTTGTTGTTACTGGCAGTATGACGCCGTTTTGTTGTTACTGGCAACATGACGCCGTTTTGTTGTTACTGGCAGTATGACGCCGTTTTGTTGTTACTGGCAACATGACGCGTTTTGTTGTTACTGGCACATGACGCCGTTTTTGTTGTTATGGCAACATGACTCATTTTTGTTGTTACTGGCAGTGTACCGTTTTGTTGTTACTCTCAACTGTAGATGACGCCGTTTTTGTTGTTACTGGCAACATGACTCCGTTTTGTTGTTACTGGCAAATGACGCCGTTTTGTTGTTAACTGGCATGACGCCGTTTACTGGTAACATGACGCCGTTTTGTTGTTACTGGCAACATGACGCCGTTTTTGTTGTTACTCAAGTATGACGCCGTTTTGTTGTTACTGGCCAACATGACGCCGTTTTTGTGTTACTGGCAACATGACGCCGTTTTGTTGTTACTGGCAACATGACGCCGTTTTGTTGTTACTGGCAGCATGACGCCGTTTGTGTTACTACGGCAACATGACGCCGTTTTGTTGTACTGGCATCATGACATTTACGCCGTTTTGTTGTTACTGGCAACATGGACGCCGTTTTGTTGTTCTGGCAACATGACGCCGTTTTGTTGTAACTGGCAACATGACGCCGTTTTGTTGTTACTACGCCGTTTTGTTGTTATCATGACGCCGTTTTGTTGTTACTGGTACATGACTTGTTTTGTTGTTTTATTGGCACATGACGCCGTTTTGTTGTTTGCCGTTTTGTTGTTACTGGCAACATGACGCCGTTTTGTTGTTACTGGCAGTATACGCCGTTTTGTTGTGTTGTTACTGGCAGTATGACGTTTTGTTGTTACTGGCAGTATGACGCCGTTTTGTTGTTACTGGCAACATGACCACGTTTTGTTGTACTGGCAACATACGCCAGCTTACCAGTTGACGCGTTTTGTTATTAAACATGACGCCGTTAACCAAAACTGTCAGTCATGACTATATTGTTACTGAGTGATAAAAGCCCCAATGTTACTGGTCCAACTCGGTTTGTTATGCTACTGGTCCATGGACGCCATGACGCCGTTTGCTTCGATGAAGCCGTTTTGTTCTTCGTTCATGACGCCGTTTTTTACTTGCAATTACGATGACGCCGTTTCCCCACACACATGGACATTATCCCTTGTTACTGGGCTTACAACATTTATTATATACAGCGTTGTGCACGTCTAGTAAATAATTCACCTTAAGCAAGTGTTTTGTCCGCGTTCTGGCAACATGACCGTTTTGTACCAGTTACTGGCAACATGACGCCGTTTTGTTGTTACCCTTCTCCTGGCTACCAGTTCCTACGCCTCCTCTGTCGTCTTGTCGCTTTGTAATGGACAGCTGGCTGCAGTGTCCGTTTCATGATCGCAGGTCAACAGTGCAGGTTCTGTGAGATGGAAGTATGAAAGAGAAGATGTGGTTTGACATCGACGAGCATTAGGATACGGGTTGTGATGTATGAAAATGCCACGCCCACGTCATATAAACAGCAGTATATGTTGCAAGCGAGGTCAAGCCCCTATCGTGCACACACTCCGCATAAGGATCATCCTCTGCTACTAATATAACAACACTGAGGTAGGTATAGTAATAGACGATTTATATAACTTCCTGTGGTTCCCATTCTTCAGCTTTATATGGTTGTTTGTTTGTCCATGGAGGCGTCTCCGTGGTTCATCATAACGCTTAATCATCCAATATAGCTCACAGACAGGCATGCCTTTTTTGCTCTAGTTAATAGAAATATACACTTATAACTTAATGATAATCGTACTACCGCTATGTTATCTCTGTTATTTCTGATTATATCATCTGCTATAGTAATACATTCATAGTTCTCCCGAGTGAACAGGTTTCATATGGCCATAATTTGTTTAAAGGCGATGGATTTGAAATGCAGGTAAGACATTAATATCACAGCTATAGAACAAGTAAGGCCACTGGTAAACAGAATTTTAACATTGAGGCCATGGGTAAACATAGTTTAAAAATCGTTTTTTACTGTCGAACGCTATGATGAAATATTATTGCATCATTAACTGGGCATGTGTAATATTGTCTTTAAACTATATAGTGATTAAAGAGGTGACTTGTATGACAATTATGCATGTTTATTGACATTTCATGCATAATTAAGATTTTGCTACACATCCATTTGGAACCAGCACTGCTCATTACAATTATGCATAGTTAATGACATTTCAAACATAATTAAGAGATGGTGCAAGGCTCATTCATATTTGTTTCCAAGTAGGGAAGGTCCCATTGGCAGCTGTGACTTAAGAACTTCTGTCATCCCTGAAACAATCAACATGTACACATATTAAGCAAATTACTTTGCACCACTAATCCAGAGATAACAGTTCTATTATTCAACCAAAACTGGAGGCAAGAGATGTGTGGTTCAGATTGATGGGTCATCCCACAGAATGTTAGGCAGTGTTTCTTGCTGGTACAGCTATAACCTACCATTTGTCTGAATGAATGGTGTAGAACAACTCCAGGTGTCAAGGTGAGGTTGTGTGTGAGGGTAGTGTCAAATGAATAGTGTCCCATGCATTCTGTATAAGATGGTGACCATAAATGTTTTGCAGACTAAATTGCTGTTGAACTCAAGATTGCAGCACCTCAGCAGGTTTTAGATTGACCAGGACATCTTCAGAGAGATGCACAGAACAATAAGAGAGATTAATTTTAGGGATACACAGATAGTACATTTAGTCAGTGTAGCTTCAACTTTTGTAATAAACTGTCTGCAGTGTAATGCTGAGAATAGAAGGTATAACTTACTGATAGAGCATCAGATAAAGTTACTTCTGCATATACCATACCTGGGAGTAGTTTCTTTAGATTGGGGATCTGAATATAACTTCTGAAGGCAAGTTGTAGAGCTTGGGCCTGCCTTGTATCCCATTAGAAGCGGTCTGCATGTGCATTGATATATTGTTTTCATATTTCGCTATTAGTTTCTAGCTATAGCAGACTTGTAATGACTTTCATAATATAGCACAGGCCTTTATAGACCATGCGGTGGGTAGTGCCTTTTATATGAAGGTCACTTAACTAGAATTCATTTATAATGCAAAGAAGCCTTTCTTTGGTTTATACCTTGTCACTAGTTAACAGATCACAAAGGAATGAAAAATACTCACTTGTATCTTTGGTGCATGTTCTGCTCGAGAAATCCTGATCTGACTGCCGAGTCACTAGAAATCAAGTTGTTTCTGTTGGCATCGTTAAGCCTGGGGTCTACAGGATGTGTTGTTCTAGTCAGACTTTTGGCATAACTGGTACTTGCTTGAGCTGCTGGTTCAGTTTCTAATAAACAAAAGCACATACATTTTACAATATGCATTGCAAAATTAATATAATTGACACATTACAGACCTCTCATTAATTCAGATTTAAGCAATGAGAAACAATGCATATTTCTACCATTGCTACACATTTCTTCATAATTATGTAACCTGCATATTGTGTGAGTTTTCAGAACCATTTAATTGATAATTTGATGAAAATCGGACCATGTTACGAAAATGTTGGTAAGGTTGTGGTACAAAATTGAAAAAAACCAAGCAAACAAACTGTGTCAAGGCAATTCATTTGTGCCAAGTACACGCCCACTTTAGTTATGGTCAATTCAGGCAGTGTTCTCTGATAGATTCCTAAGCTAACACCTGACATAGGTACCTATATTAATGAAACATATGAGGGTAGATTTGTGGAAATATACATATCCGCTTGGTTCAAAATAGAATTTCTTCCATATTCACAGTACATGGGCCAAAACTTTAACAGAGCTCTATATAAATGATAATGCATTTCAAGTTTCATAATTCATGAAATGTCATTATTAGCCAAAATACTGTAACAATCGTATCATCTTAACCAGGGCTGTGACAAAATAAGCTAAATTTAATTTTAATGGTCATTATTTGGCAGATTAGCAATTTTATGTGACTTGAGTTTGGTAATCGTCTGCGAGTTTTTCGCTCTATATTTCGCCGATCTGTCGTTTATCTAGAGTCAAAGTTCAAGGTAAGGTAAGGTAAGTTAAGTATAGGGTTTAACGGCACACCAACACTAGTGTTGGTGTGCCGTTAAGGAGGGGTATATACGAGTACAAAAGGATAAGAAGTCAAGGTTTACAACCAACTAAAAATTGAATTAATTGAATTGTATTAATTGAATTATATTAATTTGAACTATATTGAATTAATGAGAATTGTATGATCTAAAATCTATAAAAAAAAGTCCAATTTCTCTTAAGAATCCTAGTATCTTGGATGGATTCACCCTTACAAATAATTCTGAAAGGGTTTGAACCCGGAAGAAGCGATTTCGGATCAAAATCAAATCAGCACATTTGATGAGAATGTGCTTGACGGTGTAGGTACATTGACAAGGAATGCATTCAGAGATGGGCTCATCCCAAGTAAGGGCTGAATTTCGTGAAGTTTGTTTGGGATGGATTCATCCCATTGGTCCTGCCATTTCTGTTTAAAAAATTGGACGACTTGAGGTTTAAAGTCTGTAAAGGGGACTTTAACCTCAGTCACATTCATGTTGAGTGCTTCCTCTGTCTTCCCTCTCATTACCAGGGATACCAACATGACTCGGCACCCATACGAACAAAATATCCTTGCCACGATCTGTCAATTGAGAATATAAAAACACAACATTTAAAATAAAACCATTATGTAAATTACTCCCTGTGATTGCCTCCAGGGCAGACAGGGAGTCGGAAAATACAACAAAACGCTTTTTACTTGATTGGGCGATAAGGCCAAGTGCAAAGGGAAGAGCTTTAAGCTCAGCGTGGAAAATTGACAGTGGAGGTGGTAGGCTCATGTTAAAAACAGATTTCCCCATAATGGCTGCAGCTCCAATTTTATTGTCTTCTTTCGAACCGTCTGTGTAAAAGGCAGAACGGTCCGAATATTAATCCTTTATCTCTCTAAATTGGTGAAGGACAAAATCAGGCTCGTGAGATTCCTTCGTGTTAGTTGTCAGCGATTTATCTACTGTTGGGGTTTTCAATTGCCATGGGGGAGACCTTGGCACAGTCTCAACCGCCACGGCATTCAAGTTAGAGCATGACCCATCCAGCGATTCTCTGATACGCAGACCAAACAAAGGGATAGCATTCGGCCTACTCTCATAAAAATGGATATTTCCAGTATTAAAAACAGCATCAAATGCAGGATTTTGGGGGTTGGACCTTATGCGTAAGGCATACTGAATGGCAAGCTGCTCCCTCCGAACTCCAAGTGGTGCCTCGTTGGCTTCCACATGTAGACTGGGGATGGGAGAGGTTCTGAAAGCCCCGAGGCAAAGCCTCCGAGCATGGTTTTGGACAGTATCCAATTTTCTTAGATATGAGCGACGGGCAGCACCATATATAAAAGAGCCATAGTCCAACTTGGAGCGTACAAGTGACCGGTAATGCCGTAAGAGGACTTTCCGGTCCGCTCCCCAATCAGTATTGGACAAAATCTTTAAAAGATTTATTGCTCTAAAACATTGCTTATGGAGGTAAGAAATGAGAGCTTTTAAATTGAGCTTTCTGTCAAATATTATTCCAAGAAACTTGGTTTCTTCTACCACAGGAATAACATTGCCATCAAGGGTGAGAACTGGGTCTGGATGGATATTTCTTTTGTTGCAAAAATGCACACAGACAGTTTTTGATTTAGAGAATTTAAATCCATTTTCATCCGCCCATTTTTGGATGTTATTGAGGCTTGGTTTTGGACAGTATCCAATTTTCTTAGATATGAGCGACGGGCAGCACCATATATAAAAGAGCCATAGTCCAACTTGGAGCGCAGAAGTGACCGGTAAAGCCGTAAGAGGACTTTCCAATCCGCTCCCCAATCAGTATTGGACAAAATCTTTAAAAGATTGATTGCTCTAAAACATTTCTTATGGAGGTAAGAAATGTGAGCTTTAAAATTGAGCTTTCTGTCAAAAATTATTCCAAGAAACTTGGTTTCTTCTACCACAGGAATAACATTGCCATCAAGGGTGAGAACTGGGTCTGGATGGATATTTCTTTTGTTGCAAAAATGCATACAGACAGATTTTGATTTAGAGAATTTTAATCCGTTTTCATCCGCCCATTTTTGGATGTTATTGAGGCTAAGTTGAAGGTGCCTCTCAATTGTGCTCATATTTTTCGATTAAAATAAATCAAAAAATCATCCACGTAGAGTGAACAATCCACACCTGGCTTGATGACATTAACAATACTATTGATTTTGATATTGAAAAGAGTAACGGATAAAATACTTCCCTGCGGGACCCCCATCTCCTGATCACAAGTATCAGAAAGGATGGTGCCAGCACGGACTTTAAAAATTCGGTTCTCAAGAAAATTTTTGATAAAAACAGGCATGCGGCCTTTAAGGCCCATATTGCTCAAATCCGACAGGATTCCATGTTTCCATGTGGTGTCATAGGCCTTCTCCATATCGAAGAAGACCGACACCACGTTTCCCCTTCACTAGTATAAACTTTTCAAGACGGACCAGGTGATCCGTTGTGCTACGTGTGTGACGGAAACCGCTCTGGTACCTGGAAATTAGTTGGTTTCTTTCAAGAAACCATACCAGGCGGCTGTTTATCATTTTCTCCATCGTTTTAAAGATGCAGCTCGTTAAGGCAATGGGACGATAGTTCGTAGGAATGGTGTTATTCTTCCCTGACATCATCGGGTCCACTAGCTGTGTCATTCGATTTATGTATCGAATCTTCCAACTCCTTTAGTGTAAAAAGAGAGTTGTAATTTTCATTGTTATTTGAATTAAAATTAGGAATGTTTCTTTCCCGATGATGTTTAAATTTTTGAAATTTGGTACTATAATTATTGGCAGAGGAATTCTTTTGGAAGGCATCGCCTAGAGTATTGACAATGTCCTTCAAATTGGAGGCTTTGGAACCATCTGGTTTAACCAGATGAGAGAGAGTGTTGTCATTTTGCTTTCCCCTAATAATACGAACCATGTCCCATGCCTTTTTCGTGGAAGTCTTGCTGTTTAATTTCGAAACAAAATCGTGCCAAGACTCACGCTTGCTGTTTTTGAAGACGCGTCGAGCTTTGGCTCGGGCTACTTTGTACAGGTTTTTGTTGGCCTCGGTGGGCCGCATTTGGAACCTGTACAGAGCCCGTTTGCGCTCTTTGAAAGCGTCACGGCATGCATCAGAAAACCATGGTTTATATATCCGTTTAGAATCTGTCGAGGATTTCGGTACATTTTGTCTGGCTATGTTAATTATTGATTGTGTAAAAAAGGATACCGGATCTTCATCAATATTTTCTAAAGTTTCTTTGTTAATAATGTCTCTGCACATAAAAGTAAAATTCGGCCAGTTGGCCATATGGAGTTTCCATTTGGGAACCCGCTCAGCGGGCATAGGCCTATTGATGTTTAAAAATATTTCAAATTCCATCAAAAGGGATGGAGAGCAGAGGCTTAGGTCTATGGCAGAGAAAGATCCGGTTCCTGGATGGAGATAAGTATTAGATTTATTATTTAGTATAGCAAGATCATTTTGTATGATTAAATTCTCTATTTTTTGACCACTGTCGTTGGTGTCCTCACATCCCCACAAATCGCTGTGGGCATTGAAATCGCCAAGCAGCAAAAGTGGGGATGGAAGTTGACTGATCAAATGATCAATGTCTCTCTGTAAAATCTTGTAGCTGGGTGGTAGGTACAGAGAGCACAAAGTGATGGTTTTGTGGAGGGTAATACTAATGGCTATAGCCTGAAGAGGAGTGTCAAGAGGAATGGGTTCATGGGGGACAACGTCTTTAACAAGCACAGATGCCCCTCCCACAGCTCTTCCGTCTCTTTGTGATAAAGATGTTTTATTATACATGGTATACCCTCTCATTGACACTTGATCAGTCTCCTTCAAGAAAGTTTCCTGAAGGCAAACAGCGATAGGTTGATGGTCATATAGAAGAGATTTCAATTCATCATAGTTGGACCGAAATCCTCGACAATTCCATTGGATGATTTTATGTGCCATCAGGGGGTTTGTGTGGTGATCTGCCAGTCCGCCTTGGACTTGATGGCACAGATCTTGGTTTGGAGGACGGCCTCATAGAGTCTACGTCCATATCCTCCAAACTTATTAAAAACCCTGACAGGATCGTCAGCTCCCTTTGGAGGCCTAGTTGATTTGTTTTTGTCATTGCTTTTACTTCTATTATTGGGAGTTGACTTTGTTTTATTTAAATTTTGAAGCTCAGGAGGGCTACATTGAATGGAAATGTCTTTAGCAGTGGCATTAGTGACAGGTTTTGGCGCATCAGTGGCCACCCTCCTTGGCAGGGCGCTGCCATTGGGCCACGTGTAGTCGGTCTGGGTGTCGACTGACACTGTGGCCCTCTTGACAGCGCTAGCATAAGAGGGTTTGGTGCCCTGCTGCGCCTCCACTAATCTGCGTGCCTCAGGGAACGATATGTCTCTGGTGTGTCGGATCTTTTGTATTTCTTTTTCCTTGATCCATGTAGGACACAGCCTAGAGAATGCTGGGTGGTCCCCTGAGCAGTTGATGCACTTAATGGACTGTTGACATTCTTCTTCCTTATGGCCCTCCTGGCCGCACTTGGCACATGTTGATGTCCTTTTACAATGTGTGTTGCTATGGCCAAATGTTTGGCATTTGAAACATCGCAATGGGTTAGGAATGTATGGCTCCACAGCAACATTCAGGTATCCGATTTTGACAACTTTGGGCAATTCTGTGCTGTCAAAAGTCAAAATAACCGTTGCTGTGGGCTGTTTTTCCCCATTGCGAGTTACAAAGATTTTTCGTACGTCAGTCACCTTTTGAGATCTTAGTCCATCAATGATTTCTTCGCTTGAGCATTGCTTCAAGTCGAAGCAGCCGATTACGCCCTTTTTGGTGTTGAGGGTTCTGTGAGGGGTGACACCTATTGGGACCCCCGCTAGGAGGGTCGACTTCAAAAGGCATCTTGCATGGCTGGCCCGGTCCACTTCAACAAGGAAGTGGCCGGACTGGAGTCTCCTGATGTTTTTTGGGACTCCAGCCAACCCTTCGATTCCTTTACCAATTGCAAATGGACTTAAAGAGCTAAGTGGACGTTCTTTCTCAGTGTTAGCAATTACTAGAAACCTTGGTCATGATGATAACTTTTCACTATCAGAGTCCGTGTCCGAGTCATTAGGTCGATTCCGTTTGGAAGATAATCTTTCTTGAGTTTGTTTTTGAGCCATGATATCATGATAAAATTTCATCACTGGTGCTCCCCACCCACCATGGAGCCCAACATGGGGGCGTCAGTGGCGTGCGGCTCGACCAGCACATATGACGCCAGAGATACACCAGTGTAATACTCAAATTAATAGCAAACAGCTCAGAGAGCTGTTCACACATCAACTTGATTGACCTGTTAAGCAGCCGCCAAGGATAAATGGCAAAGAGATGGGAAAAACTATGTGTATGAAAACGGATGACAACATGGAAGTGGAATGAAAAAGTAATAAATAATGAAAACAAATATCCCATGGCATGTCACCACAAGCCTATTGACTGGACCAGGCCATTCCAGCCTCTCGTCTAGGTGAAATCCGGGCCAAAGTGGTGTGTTGCAGATATAGCCCTCGCAAGGACCGTTCCACTCAACCACCAGGATCCCATCTTCCACCGACACGAGTCGCAACCCACGGCCAACAGGTTGCCCCCTATTAGTCGCCTCTTACGACATGCAGGAGGATACAGTGGGCCTATTCTACCCCCGCACCCAAAGGGGGGGTCAAAGTTCAAAGCCAGATTATCATGACTAGGGTCAAAGAGTGATATTTGGTAGCTTCGATCGTTGTAATGTGTTTTTATATCAAGTGTTTTGTTATTATATGGTATTCAATGATCCAACAGTGTTGAATACTGTGTGAATAATGTATAGTTGGTAGTTTGTCAAGATGGTACCTGACTTTTAAGGTCGCAATTGACCCAGACAAATCTCTCAACGATACACCCTGTCTGGTAGGCCTGTGTGCGGCTATGTCCGTAGGCTAGGGTGTGTACACCACCCAGAGCTATCTATCGCTTTGTATCAAAGGGGGATAGAGACACCTTGTTGACGTGCAGCCCATATATATTGTGACTGTCACTTTGGAGCATGTTCATCCCATGGCGGAACCGCTTCTGGTCGAACAGTGATTCAAGCGAACTGGCAAAAGCAACTCCCGGCCCCTACATCATCTATGCAGACTTCGAGGTGCTCACAGTAAAGCTCCCAGGGCAAGCACTCAATCCAGAAAAGAGCAACACCCAGAAGACCCAGAAACACAAAGGCTGCGGGTTCGGCTACATAGTGGTCCGATGTGATGGAAAGACCTCGCCTCCAGTCATCAACAGGGGAAAAGACACTGTGGAGAAGTTCCTCAAAGCCCTACAGCAAGAGGAGAAACAGATCAAATCAGTTCTCTCCAAGCCAGTCCCCATGCGGATGACCAGGGAGGACCAAAGAGTCCACAAGACCGCAACCCAATGCCATGTCTGCAGCAAACCACTCAGAACCGACCGGGTGGGCGACCACTGCCATATAACCGGCAAGTACAGAGGGCCAGCCCACAACGCCTGCAACCTAAAGCTTAGGCTGAGCCCCAAGACAACCCCCATTCCCGTGGTTTTTTACAACCTGAGGGGCTATGACTCCCATCTTCTAATGCTAGGCATAAGTAAGGTAGAGGGAGACATCAACTGTATACCCAACAACATAGAGAAGTACATATCCCTATCCCTCGGACAGCTCCGCTTCATAGACAGCGCACAGTTCCTCCTGGCCTCCCTCGACAAGCTGGTCTCAGCCAATAGCCCAGACGCTTTCACCGTGACGTCAGAGTATGAACCAGACCAGACAAAGCGAGAGTTACTCCTACGCAAGGGAGTCTTCCCCTACGAGTTCATGGGCAGCTGGGATAAGTTTGATTCTCCCCTCCCGCCAATCCAAGACTTCTACAGCAAGCTCTCGGAGCAAGGCATATCAGCCACAGACTACGCCCACGCGCAAAAGGTCTGGAGCATATTTGGCTGCAAGAACATGGGGACTACCACGTCCTCTACCTCCGGACAGATGTCCTCCTCCTAGCTGACGTGTTTGAAACCTTCTGGAAGACCACCCTAAAGCAGTACGGCCTGGACCCAGCCCACTACTATACCCGCCCAGGCCTCTCGTGGGACACTCTACTCAAGAGCACAGGGGTAAAACTCGAACTCCTCACCGACTACGACAAACACCTCTTCATCGAGAAGGGTCTGCGTGGAGTATGGTCTCACGGCGCCACGCCAAAGCAAACAATCCCTACGTAGGAGACTTCAACCAGGACAAGCCCACAAGCTATATCCAGTACCTCGACGCCAACAACCTCTATGGATGGGTAATGAGCCAGGCCCTACCTACCTCAAACATTGAGTGGGTGGACTGACCAGAGTCGCTCTCCAGACTAGTCCGCACCCATCCTGACGATGCCGAGACTGGGTACATCCTTGGCGTTTGCTACCTCTACCAGCCTGGTGAGGCAGAGCAAGACCAGCGCTAGCGGGCCACTGACCCTGTGTGGTCACTCAATGTTTACCGGATTGGACGCTCTGTCATTAAATCTGATGAGCCTGTACTTTACTATTTGTTGGATGGACCGCTTCGTGGTTTTGTAAAGGAGGAGCTGCTTGTTGTGCCGCCCGATACCCAGTTACTACCAAACGGTATCACCAATTAAACAAAAGGCAGATAGGTAGTAATGGAAGCAACTGGAAAGTGCCCCTGGATATTACTCGGGAAGAGAGAACCTTGTGACAGGCCCTGTAAGTTTGACTTTTGGGCAATGCACAGGTTTAAAATTAAGCAGGGGATTGTAAATCGACTTTGTGTAGAGTGCCAGAAGGGCATTAAAAATAACCTAAAATTATGTATGGATTGCGGATACGAAAAGGTAAACCACAACCTCATGAGGAAGAAGAAGAGGCTTGAGAGCAGGAAGGCCCGGATGGCGACTCACGTTGAGACTGGTATGACTGAGGAAGGCGTGCTAGATAAACCTTCTCGAGCTAGGAAGACCAAGCCGCCACGTGCCGCTCCCAAACCCCCTCAGGCCAAGAAGACCACTCCTTTACGCTCTCCCCAGGTCACCACCAGTCTCACTATAGCCGGCATGGTGGATGACCTCCTGATTGCGGAGGGGGTAGAGGGTGAGGGAGAGGTGTCCAACAGTGATGCGGGAAGTTCACCATCATCCCTCATTGGTAGCGAATGCCAACATCGGAGGGAGACTTTTGCTCTTTGACCCCCAGCGGGCGCCCTGGTACGACTGCAGAGGGCTTGTGTGCAACTCGTTTTGCTTTATAGCATCCTTAGGTTTTTTCCCAGTCAACCGGGTCACCTCATTATTTATCACAGAGACTACAGCCTGCAGTCGCGAAACCAACTCTGTCGATCGTTTTCCAGTATCCTGGTGACCAAAGAGTCGCTCAGCCAGTGTTTGGTTAAAGCGTTTCACTATATCCTGATCTCGATGAATATTCACATGGCCACGCCTGACTGATACTCCATGTTTTACTTACAGCTGATTCGCTGCTCCCATAAACTCCCGTCCTGGGTCGACTTGAATTAGCTTAGGCCACTGTAGCGGTCCTCACTTGTATATCCTCTCGAGCGCACCTGCGACCTCTTTAGCGTCTTTTGTAGTCAATGGCTCAGCTGCCTTGTAGCGTGAGGCCACATCAACTACTGTTTGGGCATACTTGTAAGTATGGCACTTTACAACGTCATGAGGAATAAATAAGAGATCGGCTTGGTGAACCTCATTAGGGACAGGGACATCAAACTTTGGCCTGGGAATGTGTATTGGCACTGGCAGGTAGATGTGCCATATAGCTTGCTTTGTTAGCCACCTCCATGCAACTTTCTCAGAAACCCTCGCTTCTGTTGTAAGCTTCTTGATAGCTGTTATGCCTTTCCAGTAGCCCTTAGGTATATCTTCTGCATGCAACGATCCATACAAAGTGAATGCCCGAGTCTCCAAATGACCTACTTGGCAAGCCTGTATGCAACCAGCCATACCCAGTATAATGAACGCCACCTCACGGCCTTTTTGACCATCTGAGGGCTCATAGAAATCTGAAAGCTGCGGCTCAGGGCCCAGCGTGTCAATGGTTTTATTTGTAATCAGGGAGTACTCACGCATAGCCTCGTCCGCATCCCTAAAAGTATGCTCGGCATGTCCCTGGTGGCGCAGTTGCTCATTGATGAAGTCTAAACGCTCAGTTCTCTTCTTGGCTCATGCTGCCTGAGCAGATTGAAGCTGCTCGATTGCCATATCATGGCGTTTACGTTCCGCGTCCACTTGGCTGCCTCGTAACATAGAGAATAAAAAGTTGCTCCCAGAGAATGCAAGGGCGTTAACACGAGCGCCTCCAACAAGCAGCGCGAGTGTGGCAATTACTTCAGTAAATCAACTGGTAAGATTCCTTGTTTATTTAACAACCATAGCCAGGTCGCGTGGGATGAAATCAAGATGTGGCACCCCACCACCCAGAGCCATCTTAGCAAGCTTGGCATAACCTATTGAAATACCGGAAACAACTGCACCGTGGTACAGAGCGTTGACGAGCATTTTTCCATCAGTAATTGGTGTTGTCATCTTATTCCATATAAAACGAATCCTTTAAATGAGCGTTCGTAGGCTTTTGTACCACAACCTGTTTAGGGTGTGAAGCAACCATCTGGTGCCTGTAGCAATACAATGCGAGTCCAAACACCCCAACAACCAAAGATGTCAATAAAAGCGAGTATTTATGGAACTCAACTGAAACCGGATCAGGGCAGCGCCGACCTCTTTGAATATGCCACAAAGACATATGTATCTATTGGTGACTCACAAAAAAATGGATAAAAGTGGCGGTACTATGGCTGGAGACTTTGAAATGGGAGATAATAAAATCGTTTAGTTGGGAGACCCATTATCACCTGAAGATGCTGCTAATAAAAAGTATGTTGATGAGAGACACAGACAGCATCGTAGGGACCTAAGAGAACACATAAACTCCCAGACAAAACCCCTCATTACTATATGGGCAGAAGCAAGTGGCCCCCTTTGCAGAGGATATGAGTGGTCATTTGGCCATGGGGCTAAGGGTCGAGACTCACAAGACTCAACCTGTGGACATACCATGACATGTGGTGGTAGGATCATTCGTATGGGGTGGTCTTCGGGTGTTGGTGCTGATACTGGTCCTATAGCAGTCGTTCCTGTTATTAATGGAACGAATCAAGTGGTAGGAATAAGTAAGCCTGCTGACCAACAGGCTGTTGTAATATCCCTAGATCAGCCTTTACAGGTAGAACAAGGCAACGTTATTAACTTTTATACAACCACACAAAACAGAGGGGCGACTTGGTCTGTAGCTTTACTCCTAATTGAACTTGACTTGTAGACGTATAAAGCAGCAGTATGAAACAACAACAAACGACTGCACCGTTAAATTGGGAGCTGCCGAAATGTGGTCTAGGGCAATCCTATCGGCTGAATGAGATCAGTCTTAAGAAGCAATACCTTGAGAAAGAAATTGAAAAATATGGTGCTATGTACAAAAACTATAGGTGTGTAGTAAACTCAGTGGACTCTGTAGACACTGCTTTATTTGCTGTTGGTATGTGTCTTGGCGCAAGTGGTGAGGGTCTGATGTCTACGGTGGTTGCTGCCCTCATTGCTACAGTCTTGAGTGCTACGGGGGCTGTGTGCAGGCTGGTTGCGAACGCAGGAAATGTCATCAGCAGGCGGCTGTCGGTGAAGGTAAAGAAGCACGACCAGATTCAAATTCTGGCACAGAGCAAACTAAACACGGTTACAGATATTATTTCGGCGGCGCTTGAAGATGGCTTTATCTCAGACGATGAGTTTAAGCTCGTTTTGGCCGAGATCGAAAAATATACTCGAATGAAAAGCGACATTAAGGCTAAGACGTTGGCTAGGGTATCTCCACCCCTCCCCCCACCACCTAGGTCGACGGGGGTCGCAGGAGGTGATCATGCCAACCGACCGACCATTTAAAGAGTGGTGTTTGTTGGGTATAATGGAGGTGGTGATAAAATCTTTCTGCAATGATCATACTGGATTCAAGCAAAATACAGACCAGTGGGAGACCACCAGGAAGGGCTGCGTTGGAGGAAGCGACTACAGCGTTTTCAGGTTGTGCTTCTTTGAGGACCTGGGGAGGGCTGAAGTGTATAACCAGGTGTATCACAAGGATCGGAATAAGTTTAAGGAGACGGTGGCTTGGGGGTGAGCTGGGGTGGATTGGCTTGAAGACGGCGACTATGGCGCTAACGGGAGGTTTAATAGTTGCCTGAAGGTGGAAAAGGGGCATCACGGTCCTTGGTTGGGGAGACCGACTGGGACCACGGAGAGGCTGACATGGGCTTTTCTTATAACTATATTTCTTTCATATATAGCTATACTCTTGTTATACTTATATTTCTTGGTTATTCGTATTTCTGCGCGCTCCTTCGTATATAGGAATATTGTAGCTGCTTGTAGTTGCTTGAGTGGGGACACTAGCCAGAGAAAACACACGAGTCCAGGAGTTGAGTTCTTGTTGGTTTTATTCGAGTTTGGCTTATTAGCTTTCTCTGGAATCTCGGGTCAGAATCTTGTTCAGATACTTCGTCTCTTGGCTAGGTAGAACTCCGAATTTCAGCGAGGCCAGCTATTTTATTAGGGTTCCGGCATTGGATTACGCTCGGAACCACACCCACAGCTGGCCTCCCATTGGTCCAGGTATAGCCGGTCCCCCTTCACAAAGGTCAACTCCAACAGCTCACATGGGGCGTGGGCTCGAAGGGTCATTGGCCAATGGGAAAAGGTACCAGCCAAGTCTACTTATCAGGGTCGCACCCCCATCTTAAGGGCGGAGGTTGACCCGGGCTAGTGAAACATGTCGTGCTGAGAATGGAAAAGAGGGGGAGCGTTTCAAATGTCAAAAGAGCCAGATAAATATCATTACATCCTCCCCAACCATAGTTAAGTTGAACTTCCACTGTTCAATCAATTTTGATTTACCTTTGCATTTCGAAAATAGACCAAGTTAAAGGAAATTTGGAATATGAGTTAAAGAGTAAGGGGACAGCACGACATTAGCCCAATATCATTTGATTTTGAATTTAGAATGATTCCAGAGTAGCTTGGACATGCGCCAATATTATTTACATTGGCACATGTCCATAACAAAGATATTTAACATAGATGGATGACATACTAAAATTTAACATTTAACATTAATCACATTCCACAGTATTACTCCGCACTAAAACCCAGTGGGAAAAAAGCGATGAGCCTATACATGACAATGGTGGAATGGTGAAATAACTTGGTGGCGAATCTGAACGACGTGCGGGTTGGCGAGATTTTGGCGTGGATAACTCCGAATTTACGTACGGATGCGGCTGTTGTGTGGCTCGTGGGTTGTGTATCATTAAAAATTGCTCATCAATGGCCCGATATATGTGCATTTAACGCATTAATTACGCGGTTTACTAGTGTTTTTATCTTTTGAATGTCGTCCTCCTCTGGACAGTGTCGTTGGTGGAAAGGGGGCGCCAAGAAGAGCATTTATGGTGTGCTTCTGGTAGTGGTAGATGTTGAGAATAATTTACACCTGAAATAATGTATGGACACATATAGCACACGATTACTGTATAACATGTAAGTACGGAAGAACAACGTTGTGACACTTTAATTGTATTTGTTGTACGTACCGGAGGAAATAAATATAAACATCTCACATATGCGTTGAGAATTAAATGATACAAAATACTTCTCCGTTAATTGTTTTGATGAATATGCACGTCTTCTCTTAAGCTGCAGATTCCTTCATGAAATGATACCCCGCATATACTTGAATAATATAAGATTGCGTTATGGGTAATGTGTATCACGAAGGTTCACTAATTTTACGCGTGTCCACATGATATGAAAGACGGTGCGATAATAGTGTATTCGACGTTACTTAGAGAAAGATTTTGTCTTATAACCTGCAAGCTTAGAGGCAAAAAAAAATTGTTGAACATAATTGATAATATCATAGTGTCTAATTTGCGCTGTTCGGAAGAAGACAATGTGAAAAGGCTTCTTATAACTTAACCGTATCCTCACAGTTGGTGTTGATTTCGTGTGATAGAGCAGGATCGATAGACTAAGTGTCGGTTGAGGTAGTGTCGACGTTGACTAGCGTCAGAGGGCGTATGTCGCTATGAAGCGAGATGCAGGGAAGCCGTGTTTTATGTGGGAAATTGTAAGCGTGGCGTGTACAAATTTTAAGCCCGCTGCTATCGAGCCTGTGATCGTTGATAAGTGGACCAACCGATCAATGGGCTTACATATGAATGGATGTCAGGGGCGGTGGTAATTTAAGCGGCTTAGTAAACTTTGATAGCCCAGTTTTTGTATACAAGGTCGTAATTAAGTATCTAGAGACGATCTTTAATTGGAGTGGTCGAATTGGAGTCCCAATAAGCCTTTATAAAGCGTATATGGGTTTAATTGGCAAAGGACTGTTATTGCTAACATTAGAATTTGAATCCAATTTATCCGTTTTAAAGCGTTTGTAGGTTTAATTGGCGAGGGATTGTTATCCTAACATTTAACTTGTCTGTGTCAGTGTCTTGAATGCAATTAAAATTATCAACGGTTCGTCGCAGACGGTTTGAAATGCGGGTGAAACAAAAAAGTGTCGATGCCATGGGTTAATGGCAGGTAAATGTTGTCCGATTGGAATAATAGACGATATATATATATATATATATATATATATATATATATATATATATATATATATATATATATATATATATATATATATATATATATATATACGGTGTGTGTGAAATAACGGTACAAAAGGAATATACTTACAATAAGAATGTAGACGTCATGTTATGGGGTAAATCGTACATAGGTATAACAAATAATAGCATGATATTAATGGGAATAATTTCTGAAAAGAAAAGAAAACACTCTGAAAATGAATAGTTAAACATAAATTGGAAGATGAATAATCTGAAAATGAATAAATGAGGATAGTTAAATATTAATTGGTAGATGGAGTATATATTGGTAAATGGTGTCACAAATCGGTAAATGTTGTCATAAATTGGTAATGTTGTCATAAATCGGTAATGTGCATTTTTCGCGCCAGAGACTTGGTGGCGCTGTTGAGTTTGTCCTCAAAAATCCACTCAGATTGTCCGCCGGCAAACATGATGTTATACTTTACTTTATTTGAAAATCGAGGAACCTTTGATCCAATCAATTTTACTACATCATGTGTCTTCCCATCCTTACGTAGGCTTGTGGTTTTTGGTTTTTTCGTTTTTCGTACTCGAATTTTTGGTTGGTACACGTATACTGCGTCACCAGCTTCGACTGGGTTGTTTTTGGTGGTTTTATCATTTTCATTTGTTGTTCGACTAAGTGCTGTTCGGCACATTTGGAAATTTCCGCTTGTGTTTGCAGCATTTCGACAATGTGGTCCTTGTATGTGTTGGGGGTTTTTAGGGGGTCTGGAAGATCCATCTCCACTGGTAACACGGGCATTCTGCCGAATACTAACATATAGCTTGAATAGCCAAGTGGTTGATTGTCAGCAGTGTTGAGCGCAAATACTAATGGCATTAGGTGCTGGTCCCAGTCTGTTTGCTTAGGACTGACATAATTCCTTGGAAGATTTAGTATGGAGCGCTGACAACGTTCAATTTGACCTTGACTTTGAGCATGGTACGCTGAACTGAAACTTTGTTTGATTTTGAAAAGGGAGCATAATTCCTGAAATAAGGAGCTAATGAAAGCGGATCCGTTATCGGAGAGAAGTCACTTGGGTGCACCATAGACACAGATGACTCTCTCATAAAAACCCTTAGCAATTGATTTCGCTGTAATGTCACGACATAGCGACTGTATTGGTCCGTGACACACACCATGTGCTCGTTACCGACGCGCGTTTTCGGTAATGGGCTGACTGCATCGATTGTCATAGTGTGGAACGGTCCTGGGGCAGGCTCACGGATGATAAGTGGGGGCCAAATAGTGACATTGGAACTTTTGGATGCATTGCAGGACTTACATGTGTGAACATATTCGTTTATGTCCCTGATCATCCCGATCCAAGTATAACGCGGCCGCATGACTGAAATCATTCGCGAGGCGCCCAGATGTCCGCCTAGAGGTGCATCGTGATGCATTTTGAGGAAATGTTCCTTGAGGTTTTGAGGGATGACTAACTGTGCCATTGCTTTATTTGGTTTTGGTCCCTGTGATGTTAATATGTGATACAGGAGATCGTCAGCAATAAAATAGTTTTGCTCGCGTTTGAGCAGCACGTCTGCCTCTTGTTTATTGGTGGGAACGGTGCCATACTTGAGGAGTCGTAAAACTATACTGCATTGGGGATCAAGCCTTTGCTGACGCCTTATCTGTTCTCGGCTTAAGGTGATTGAGTCCCAATTAGTTTTAGCTTGGTTTGTAAGCCAATGTCGAAGCTCAGCGCGTTGAGTCCGTTTATCAGTTACTGCACGTAGGGCTTCTGTTTCATATTTGTCCTCTGAATCTAGAGATAGCGAGGCAAGTTTATCGTGGTTGCAAGAGAAAGCAGATAACTTGCCCGCTGCAGTGGCGGGAATAGTGCATAGTGTATTCCTCATCCGATTCACCTGGCTGAGAGTTAAGCGATGGGATCACGCACGGCACATCGTGAAACTTAACTTGAAGTTTTGCCGTTAACCGCGTTGTCAGCTTGCTAATTATTTCGGGATAGTGAATTGCAGTTAACAAGTCAGGCTTGTCCGGTCGCAATTGAGGGGAGCAAAACGGTGGCGTTGTTGTAAGGGGAAGCGGATTAACAGGGGTGACCGTGTCAAGATCGAGAAAACGATCGATGACGTCATCAGTATCGGTGCGGGTGATGTCATAGGGGCGTCGGCTTAATGCATCCGGGACAATGTTGTCCTTCCCTTTAACATGACTCACTTCAAATTGAAATTGCTGTATGAATGTGACCCATCTTGCTAGTCTACCCTGAGGCTGCTTTAACCCTAATATCCATTTGAGGGCTGAATGATCAGTATGTAACTGAAATTTCTGTCCCTCAAGATACACTCTGAAGTGCTGAATTGCCCATACTATGGCAAGAAGTTCCTGTTCTGTAGTGGAATAATTTGCTTCAGATTTAGTGAGACCTCTCCCTGCAAACCCTATCGGTCGCAGCTTGTCGTCAATTTCCTGGCTAAGACATGCGCCTAATCCTAGCTTACTAGCATCAGTCGACAATACGAATGGTTTGCTGAAATTGGGAAAGGCTAAAACCTGTGAACTTACCAGCGCCTTTTTCAAGGCGTCAAATCCGGTTTGGCATTCTGGCGACCACGTGAATGATTGATTCTTCTTGGTCAAAGCATATAGAGGGCGCGCAATAATTGCGTAGCCACTGATGAACCTTCTGAAAAAACCTGTTAATCCCAGGAAAGCACGTACGTCTTTAAGTTTTGTGGGGGTAGGGTAACATTCAATTGCTTCTTATTTGTCAGGATTGGGTAATTTGCCTTCTGGCTGCAATACATGGCCCAGATACTTTACCTTTTTCACGGCAAACGAAAATTTTCTGGGGCGTAGCTTCAGGTTGGCATTGCGTAACCATACAAATATTTCCTGGAGATGTTTAAGATGCAAGTCAAATGTGGGCGAAAAACAACAGATATCATCGATGTATGCCATGACGTATTTGTATTGTATGTTACGCAACAAAGAGTCAATGAGGGATTGAAACGCGCTCGGCGCGTTCTGTATGCCCTGGGGCATCGTTCGATACCTGTATTTCCCGGAAGTTGTGATAAACCCAGTTTTATCCCTGGACTCTGGATCTAAGGGGATTTGATGGAACCCTTGAGTGCAATCAAGAACTGAGAAGTACTTGGGTTTGTTCTCACCTACACAATCTAACACTTTATCTAACCCAGGCTCCGTCGTGAGCTTCCTCGATTAGTCCTTGCTGGATTTGTTGATCGATGATTTTGTCCATTTTCTGTCTGCCCTGGGGAGCCATTCTATAGGAATATATTCTTATGAACAGGGGTAGAGCCCGGGAGAATCTCAATCTTGCATGAAGTTTTATCGGTCAACCCTAACTCCTTAGTTATTGGATTGACAAAACAGTCGGCGAATTCTGCTACCAGGTCTTTAAACTGTTGGCGCTCAATTTCGCTTACCTGAGACTGGCTCCAGTCTACATTTGGTACATGGCTAGTATCTTGTGAGGGCAAATGACATGCATTCAATTTAACATACTCACCTTCAGCAGCATTCATATTGTCATCAATTTTGTACTGGAAGGTTTTTACATCATTGTCCCAGCGATCAAATGTGGCAATTCTCTAACCCTTGGTAATTAACTTTGCAACGGGGGTAGTGTTAAACAACCTTACTGGCACGCAGTTGTCATTGACGGTTACTGCTGCGCGGGTTAGCAGAATACCTTTGGCATTCAAATGCGGGAAAACTGAACATTCCCCTGTTGTTTTGCTTTCAGTTTTACGGAAAAGATTTCCTGCACATATAATTTCAGAAAAGGGATCAATGGTAATATTCTGTGCAGAGTGTACTGGGACATTTGTTGTGAATGAAATGGTACCAGTTCCGAAATTCATTACTGCTGAATGTTTCTTTAGAAATGGAATGCCTAAGAACATTGAGGAGTGAGAGTCGCTCAGTACCACAAAATCAGCTGATAACCTTTGGTTATGTACATAGAATTGTAAGGTAATGTTACCTAGAGTAGTTACCTGAGTGTTGTTGGCACACACACATTTGATAATTTTAGACTTAAATCTGTTCCGTAATGTTAGTGGCAATTTAGCCAATACGTCTACAGATAAGAAATCAGATCAGCTCCTGAGTCGACTTTAGCATTGTATCGCTTATTTGATAGCGTTATAGTCAACTCATTGTTGTCTAAAATGTGAGTGCCGTACTTACCAGTGGCCGTTGTAGTTCCAATGTTGTCGTCTTGAAGGTCTGGCCCGTTACTCACAGAGTCAGCAACGGGCAATGCTAGTTTCCCTGGAAGCGACAGGTAGAACATGGTAGCGGCTCCCTCTCCCCTACCCCCATGCGGTCGTGGGTCCCTACCCCCTGTGACTCATGGCTGCCCCTTCCCATGTGACTCACAGCCTACTAATAAGGTAGCAGCTTCAATCCTTGGCCAGCTATTGGCAGCTCTTGAGACCTTAGGACCCGAAAAGAATAGTTGAAGTGGGTTAATGATGCTCTGAAGTGGGGGGATTCCTTATCGTTGGTGGGTTGGTTCTCTATTTGGAGGGGGGGACTGGAACCGCTATTACCTATACTACTCATGCAATTTGGTCACCGATGAGCAGCCTTGACTGAAATATCAAGGGGTATATTTTTAGGTTGGAGGTCAAACGGACGGTTGAAGTGGTGATAAGATATGTTATGTCACATCAACATGTGAGATGTTACCTGCATACCATTGATACCTCGATGTTATGATGGGTCGGTCCATTTATCATCTTACTTCGATTTAATGATAGTACCCTAGATTATTTTTGAAATGATATGGATGCTGTCACTCATGTGCGTTTGGAGGGGTTATGCTTAAATCGCACGTGATTTACTCAAACCAGATCCCCTGACTCTGGTGACGGCAGGCTGTCAAAATGCGCTGTCCCAGAACAGCAACCTATCCCCACCACCTTTTATTTCATTCCGTCGTGATATCGTCTGGTTGCGGACGGCGTCTGCTCGTCAGTTTGTTCTCACCAAGCTGTGCCTGGGGTCGAATCGGTCGCGCTGTCCATTTCAGTCCTAAATGGTATACTCGAGATTTAGTGGAACAAGGAAAGGAGTGTGATTGACAAGCTCGGTGGGCAAAAACACTTAATAAGTACACACTGGATATGCTTGAAAAGAATGAGCAAAACAATAGCATATTTTGGAGATCCATTCAAGATATATTTAATCATTTATAACGTTTGCTGCCTGTACACCTTCACACATCAGTGGACCTATTCTACCCCCGGACCCACGTGTGGGGGGCGGGGGGACACGCAGGGGAATCATTTCCCTTACACCAACAGGCCTAAAAGCAACAATTTGCTGTATTCACCCCGAAATAACAATAGCAGACCTTCAGTAACAACTCGTAGATCAAAATGCCAGCACCATCAACAGACTAGGTAGGAGACAAACCGGAACCACAAATCAATAGTAATAACATTTAATAACAATATCAAAGAAAGTCCCCATAGGATTCACACAACACAAAACAATACATCCCCAGACCCATTTGGTGTTTTACGTGTAACGTCTCCGGACATATGTTCACAACCTGCTCGAAACCCAGAAATGCATAAGATATGTGGGCAAACACCATGATCAACTGCACAAAAACAAAACCATTCAAGTCGAAACTCAAAACAGCTTTTCATAAAAACAACACTTCGAATCTCTCTCTCTCTCTCCCATGCGACTTCATTCGCTCTTGTAACCAACTCGAGTTCTACACAACAATCATGTTTGGTCGTAGTGATTGACACCAACGCGACAGAGGAAAGAAATTGGCCCCAAACAAAGCCAAAAGGCGCGAAAATACATCTTTTTTTGAAAATTGCATTGGATGACGATAGACAGCACGACACCACCAGAAGCACCACTATTGTTATTTTGTTCTCCCCGTATTTTGTCTGTTATTTCACTTATCAATTCTCCAACCATCATTATAATAATGCAATGCACAAGAGTGCACCACCACCATGTATACAATGTGTTGGGTATAATCGATTATATAAGTTGAAGATTAGTATATCAGTCACCCATTAATAAGCAGTGATATATTGGTCACAGTTTGCATTATGTTGTAAGTACATGGAACAGCTTACAAGCCACAGCAGTCAACGCCAGATCGCTGAGAAGTTCTAAGAACAGTTCTTTGTATTTTGAATAGCTTTCACGTATTTTAAAAAAATTGTGTAATTAAATACTGTATATATTTTCTTCGAGTCGTATAACATCTTGAAAATAGCGCAAACAGAGAAAGTCTAATCAGTGTCTCTCCTTGGAGCTATTCGGCCCAGGTGACTACAACACTCCAATACATATGTGGTATGTGGTGCCTACAGTACAATAAAAATGAAGAGATCAAACTAACCTGCTAAATGAGGGAAATAAACACACCTTCCATCTTCATTTCTGACTATCATTATTTTTAACCGTTTACTTATTTGGGTTTTCGCTCCCGTTTGACCCAGCTTTGTTTTAATTTGGTTAAAGCAGTATTGTTAAATTCAATTATTGTCTTTATATAAAGGGAAACACTTAGCTGGTCAGATCAAAAACAAATTCTACCTACGTGGGTCATAAAGGTGATATCATTTAAGTTGTTACACTTGTATTCATCATTCAAAAATTTCAAACCAGCATAATAGTAAAAAGACCTAGCACCATTCCCAACGCATGAATCTGACATAGTGTGGTACCAGAGGCAAACAATACAATGGAACAAGATAATGAAGTCGAAAGATGTATTGAGAAAAAAGAGACTGGAAACATCTTTATTCCTGGATATAGTGCCACGTACACATGTTAGCACCCTTCTATACTTACGCTGTACATTTAATGAAATGCGCAAGCTAGATTCGACGATGCTCGTGGTCGTCTTTTTTCTCATGATACTTTACTAAATTTATGATTGATGCAACCATGTTGCGCACGAAGGTAACAAACAATGCTGGAACAGTAGTAACTAGATGAGATCATCAAGGCAGTCAAACGATGGGGGGCAAAAGCACTGGAAAATCAAGATATGAGGATGATCCGTCAATTTGTGCCCATTATCCCTTCACACGTACCCCGATACGACACAACTAGCATCTTAATGGAGTGATTTTTTAATGTTCATCGGAGAATGAGAAGTTCAAAGTAGATGGGTGTTATTTGGGCACTGCAATATTTCTTACGGATTTTTTGGTACACCACTAGTGACAGTTAGGTTAACTTCAATCGGCAAGCGATTACGACGCCAGCAGATACAGCAGTAAAAGTTCTTCGCTTTCAACGATGTGATATCGGGATCCAAGACACCGTGGCACGGTTCTTAACATCCATAGACTGTTATGGCGCAGGCGACAAATAAAGAAGCAGATTACCTATATATAACAACCGAACGATGCATTTTTCGGACGTTTCATTCAATGAATAGTTTTTGGTTTTGTCGTAGAGAAGCTAATATGAAATAAATAGCACTATATTTCTACCCTTTCTTGCTTTTGGGAAAACCAAATCATCGTTAAATTATTTTTACAAACATCATCAACTCGCAATTATCCACAAAATAAATGCAAACGAGCATGAATAAAGTACCGCAAAATTCCTGGAATTATCGCTCAAACTCAGAGCGCTCTTTCAAAACATCACATTCGCCTGGTACATAAACGACATACTGTAATAGTATACCACAGTCATAACGCAACAAACAAATCATAACCCACCGCAAATGCATTATCATATCAGCCTAACTATACCACAATAAATAGCTCATCATAAAGATATTTCACGAAAATTACTTCCAAAACAGTCTCACATTTTGCCATTGTACGAACTGTCGTCTGATGCAGACAGTTCAATAGCGTCACGTGAGAACGGAACATTACACCCGAAGCAATCCTTAATTAGCGCGCAGTAAAATTCATCTGTAGCTTTAGAACAACCACTTCAAGTGGCACAGGGGGACCTATAGTTGTGAACAATCTTAAAATACGTGAAAGCTATTCAAAATACAAAGAACTGTTCTTAGAACTTCTCAGCGATCTGGCGTTGACTGCTGTGGCTTGTAAGCTGTTCCATGTACTTACAACATAATGCAAACTGTGACCAATATATCACTGCTTATTAATGGGTGACTGATATACTAATCTTCAACTTATATAATCGATTATACCCAACACATTGTATACATGGTGGTGGTGCACTCTTGTGCATTGCATTATTATAATGATGGTTGGAGAATTGATAAGTGAAATAACAGACAAAATACGGGGAGAACAAAATAACAATAGTGGTGCTTCTGGTGGTGTCGTGCTGTCTATCGTCATCCAATGCAATTTTCAAAAAAAAGATGTATTTTCGCGCCTTTTGGCTTTGTTTGGGGCCAATTTCTTTCCTCTGTCGCGTTGGTGTCAATCACTACGACCAAACATGATTGTTGTGTAGAACTCGAGTTGGTTACAAGAGCGAATGAAGTCGCATGGGAGAGAGAGAGAGAGATTCGAAGTGTTGTTTTTATGAAAAGCTGTTTTGAGTTTCGACTTGAATGGTTTTGTTTTTGTGCAGTTGATCATGGTGTTTGCCCACATATCTTATGCATTTCTGGGTTTCGAGCAGGTTGTGAACATATGTCCGGAGACGTTACACGTAAAACACCAAATGGGTCTGGGGATGTATTGTTTTGTGTTGTGTGAATCCTATGGGGACTTTCTTTGATATTGTTATTAAATGTTATTACTATTGATTTGTGGTTCCGGTTTGTCTCCTACCTAGTCTGTTGATGGTGCTGGCATTTTGATCTACGAGTTGTTACTGAAGGTCTGCTATTGTTATTTCGGGGTGAATACAGCAAATTGTTGCTTTTAGGCCTGTTGGTGTAAGGGAAATGATTCCCCTGCGTGTCCCCCCGCCCCCCACACGTGGGTCCGGGGGTAGAATAGGTCCACTGATGTGTGAAGGTGTACAGGCAGCAAACGTTATAAATGATTAAATATATCTTGAATGGATCTCCAAAATATGCTATTGTTTTTCAAGCATATCCAGTGTGTACTTATTAAGTGTTTTTACCCACCGAGCTTGTCAATCACACTCCTTTCCTTGTTCCACTAAATCTCGAGTATACCATTTAGGACGTAATGTATTTATCTTTAAAATTTACAAGAAAATGTCCTTTCTCAAATGTTGACAAGTGTTAAACTTTCATTTGCATTTTCTCTTCATCCCAACACAGCGGTTGAGCGTGTTAAAGGCTGTCTTCCAACTCTTGTTGCGGGTGTATGGGGTAGTTGTCTGGGTTGTCCTTCTGTTCTTAAAAGTGTTTGGTGGCTGCTGGGTATGAGATGTGTTGTGTTGTTTTGATTTGTGTGATTTTCTGTGCTTACCTTACCTTCAGTCAAAACTCCATTCGAAGACGAACGCACTTAAATAGTCTCTTGCACGCGGCCTGAGATGTATGCAGTACCATCCATTATGTGTGATTGGGGTCTGTTGGGGTGGTGGAATTTTGGGTTTAGGTATTTGTAGATGATATTGAGGTGGTCGAAGATGAATTTGATGTTGATAATTTTCTTTCATTTTGAACGGTTGTGTAATCCATGTGATCTATTTCAGTGACAGATGAACTTTCTTTGATTTGTTTTTATTTGGTCATGATGAGCGATAAACATTGATTTGTGATGTGAACATTGGTGGTGCATTAGAAAAGTGGAATTGTGCTCAAGAAAAAGAAAAGACATTTCAAGGTGATATTGTGCAACAGGATGATACTGACTGGAGTCCTAGATGGTGCCTGATGATCATCGCCACCAAAATTCTTTCTTTTTTTCCTCCCAAGATTGCCGGTCCTTTGTGATTTTGCCGCAAATTTTGACTTTAACTAGTCAATTTCTTATGCCTATAATGAACACAGCCAAACATAATTGCTGTTGACTCGAGTGAGTCACAAGAGCTAATGAAGTATGCATGAGAGAGAGAGAGATTTCAAATAAATAATGCCTGTTTGCAGCCGAACCCATGTACAGGTTGTTTGGTTGTTTTTTTAACTTTTTAATATTTGAACTTTTTATTTTAATGAATGATGAGGGCTCCTATAATAGGGTGTAAGAAATTTGCGTGGAAGAAGGTTTCTCGCTATTGGGGGCCACTCCAGTGCATTAAAGAAGGAATAGAAAATGGTCCTAGAGATTCCTGGATAGAATGTGCCAATGACAGTGATAGTAAAGTACTAGAAGTAGTGCATAAAAAAAACCAATGATGTTAATAATGTGGTTTTTTTGTTTTAAACAGTGGTTGATATAATTGCTACTTCATTCACTCCTGCGACCAACCGGGCGGATGTGAGTGTCGGTGTGGTGGTGTGGGGGGGGGGTGAGGGGGGGTGTTGAAAACAAAAAAGGTTTGGTGAAGATTTATCTATTATTTTCGTTATGATGTGAAGTTACGCTATGATGTGATATTGATGATGAAGAAACTGAAATGTAAACTATGGAGGATGAAATCGTCTCGTGGCGTGGATATATTTGATGAGGTGTGTGCGAATGGTGTTTTCTTTTAGGATGTGATGAGCAGTATGTTGTATATTTTGTCTGTTTAGTTGTGTAAGTAGTTGCTGCCTTTGTGTATTGTATTGTTGGCATTGGAAGAGGAAATGGTGTACTGTTTCGGGTACTTGGCAGTGGATGCAATTGGGGTGTGTGTCTGTGTGGATGGTCGATAAATAGTAGTTGAGTGGTGGGTTGCCTAGGCATAAGTTCGTGTAGATGGTTTCAATGTGAATGTCTTGATGTACTGTTTTTAGTGTTGTGTCGGCTTTGGGTTGTATGTAGTGGTAGAGTAAATGTGCGTGTTCGTCCCATGCACTTTGCCATTTTTTCATGATGTATTTGCGGATTTGTTGGTGTTTGTGTGCTATGTCAGGTGGTAGACTATGTGTTGAATGTTAGGTAATGTAAGTGATTGTTTTGCAAGTGTGTCGGCTTTTGTGTTACCAGGTATTCCACAATGAGATGGGATCCCAACGAAGATGACATTGATGTTTTGACTATGAAGATGTTTATTTTGGTGGATGATATCTTGAATGTATGGGTTTTTGTTATTGTTTGCTATTGATTTGATTACTGACAGGGAGTCTGAAAGGATGGCAATGTTTTTGTTTTCTTGATGTGTGTACTGGTGTAGTGCTGCTGAAATTGCTTGTGCTGCTGCCTTAAAGATTGAGTAGTTGTTAGGTATTCTGAAGGCTTTGTTGAGTTTTAGTTGTGGAATTGTAAATGCTCCCCCTGTCAGTTCTTTCTGTTTTGATACATCTGTGTATATGTGTATTGTGTTGGGTGGGAGGTTATCTATGAGTTGTTGTGCTTCTGTTTTGTTTAGTGTGGGAATGACTTTCTGTATTTTGTTTTCTAAAGTGGTGTCTATAATGGGCTGTGGTGTATGCCATGGTGGACTAGGGTTGGTGGGTGTGATAATGGGTAATGTTGGGTGTTTTGGTGTTAAAGTCGTGTGTTTGTTTTTGTACTGTAGTTGTGTTAGGTTTTGTTTCTGTATGTGTGCCATGTCTCCTGGAAGTTAATATTTGTTGGGAGAGAGTGTGCCTGTGCTCTTGTTTGGTATTTAAGTGTAGTTTCTGATAACTGTAGGTGTACTGGTGGGTTGCCAAGGTTTACCTGCATGGCTGCTGTTGATGTGTGTGTCATTGCTTTATTGATGATTCTGTGTGCTGTGTTTTGTAATGTTTCAAGTTTCTGTATTTGATTGTGGTTGGCTGTTATGAGTGCTGGTGCTGCATAGTTGATGAGTTGTTTGATATTTGCATTGTATAATAAGAGTTGGTGTTTGTTTGCTCCCCATGGTTTCCCGCTTATGTGTTTCATGAGATTAATGTATTTGTGAGCTTTTGTGACAATATATTCTATATGTTGATTCCATGTGCTGTGTTTGTCAAAAATGATTCACAGGAATTTGTGCTTGTTTACGTTTTCTAGTTGTGTGTTGTTTAATGTGTACTGATGTTGTTCTGTTTTGTGGGAGTATCCGAATTTTAATGCTTTTGTTTTGTTTGGTGAAAATGCAATGCCACATTGTTTGGCCCAGATGTTTATAGTGTTGAGCTTTTGTTGCAATGTTTTGTCTAGTTGTGTAGTGGGTTTTCCTGTCTGCCATAGTGCGATGTCGTCTGTGAAAAGTGAGATTCTTTAGGTAGGGGTATGTCGTTAATGTATATGCTAAATAGTGTTGGACTGATAACGCTGCTTTGTGGTACCCCGTTGTCTAAGTGATATTTCTCTGATAAGGTGTTTTGAATTTTGACTTGAATGATTCTGTTGGTTATAAGTTGTTCTATGAAGTTAAATGTGTTGCCTGAAATCCCTATTTGTGTGAGTTTGTATAAAAGTGCTTTGGTCCAAATCATGTTGTATGCTTTTGTGATGTCTAAAAATATTGCAGGTACTATTTTGTTGTCAATTTTGGCTTTGTTGATGGTGTCCGAAAGTTTGAGAATGTCATCTGTTGTACTTCTGTTGTGCCTGAAACCTGATTGTTTGGTGTTTATGATGTTATGTTTTTCGAGGTACCACATAAGTCTATTGTTGATTATTGTTTCAAATGTTTTGCATATGCATGATGTTACTGCTATTAATCTGTAGGAGGTGGGATGATTTGGGTATTTGTCTGGTTTTAGTAGTGGGATGATGGTGCTTTGTTTCCATTGTGTGGGGTATTTCCTGTGTTGCCAAAGTTGGTTTAGTATTTGTAGAGTTGTTTCTTTGGCTGATAGTGTCATGTTTTTAATGCAAGAATAACTTATTTATGGGCTGTATCTGATTTATGTTTAAGTGCGTCGTTGAGTTCGTGTAATGTTAGTGCTTCGTTTAATGGATGTGGGGGATGTTCGGCTGAATTTTCCAGGAGGTCTTTATATGTATTGTTGTTTGTGATTGTTAAATGTATTGTCATTGTTTCTGTTGCTGCTTGTGTTCTGAATGTACGATGCTATAAGATTAGCTTTTTCTTTGTTATCTGTAATGAGTTGGTTGTGTGTGTTGAGTAAGGGGGGTATTGTATGTTTTGTGTTTGTGCCTTTAAGTTTTGATACTGTTTTCCAAAGTTTTTTCAAGTAAGGAGAATTAATTTTGTTACATGTGTTATGCCAGAAGTCTTTTTTGTTTTGTTTTATTAGTTTTTTGGTTTTCGCTTGTTGATGTCTGTAATCAATGAAATCTTGTGGTAGTTTTGTTCTTTGAGCTTTGTTTCTGAGTTTATTTCTGTGTGTTATTGCATTCTCTAGTCCACCATGGGTTTCTTTTTCTTTTGGGGTTTGGTATGATTGTTGGTGTGGTGTCTTCTAATATGCTGTGTATGGTTGTTTCTAAGTTATTGTATGATGTAATGGGGTCTGTGATTATGCGTGTTGGGGTGATGAGTTGTTGTGAGAGTTGTTTGTATTTGTTCCAGTTTGTGTTTTTATAGTCTTTGTAAGGTGTGCTTTGTTGTTGGTTGATGTTGTTGTTGTTTTCATGTTGTGTTGATAGTTGTAATATGGTGTGGTCACTGTTGATGTATTCTTGTAAATTAACCCAGTGGAATTTGTGTGCAATGCCTGCTGTGGTGAGTGTGAGATCTAGTGTTGATGTACATGTGGTCCCCATAAATGTGGTGGATTTGTCATTGAATATTGCTAGGTTGTGGTTATCTATAAGTTGTACGAGTGCTACCCCTTTTTAATTGTTATTTGAGTGTCCCCATAATCTATGATGTGCATTAAAGTCCCCCATGATTATTGTGTTTGGTCTGTTAAATAGTGCATGGTAGTAATCTGTGTTGATGGTACTATTAGTGTCATGTATGTTTATGATGGTGTATTGTGTTTTTTCATGGGTTATGTTTATCGCTTGGTGTTGATAGGAGAATCTATATTGATGATTTGGCGTGGAATACCTGGTTTGGTAAGTGTGAGAAGGCATCCTTTATCTTTGAGTCTGTCGTGTCTGATTGCTGTGTAAGTGTTTTGGTCTATTGGTGTGTTGTGGTGTGGTTTTAGGTGAGTTTCTTGAATGCATATAATGTCTGGTGTGTTGTGTAATTCTATGAGTGTGTCGAGCTCTGGTTGTTGTGTGTTAATTCCTCTTGCGTTCCACTGCCAAGTGACGAGTTTAGGTGTTTGTTTGATAGTGAATTATATGTATGTAAATTTAGTGTAACTGTATGTGTGAGTGTGGGTGTTTGTTAATTGATAGAAGGTGTCTTAGTGATCATTTCTTCAACTTCGTGTACTTCTGACTGTGTGTTTTGGAGTGCATGGTGTATTATGTTGTATTCAAGTGAAATATCTAGGAGTGCGTATGATAATGATGTGATGGCTTGTGCTTGTCTGTGTATTGTGATGAATGAATTGGTGATGGCGGTGATTGCAATGACATATGTTATGATATTTTTTTCCGGAATGTCTTGTGAATGAGTGGGAGTATTATGCTGTCTAGGTGATGTGGGTTTAGAAGGAGTTGAGTTTTGTTTGGGCTGAGCGATGCGGGAGGGATGGTTGGTGTGGGAGGGTTTGCGAGGAGTGGGGGAGGGAGTAGAGGATCTGGGTACAAATGGGGGAGTATGGGATCCGGGGGGGGGGGGGGTGGTTAAAGTTCTGTCTTTGTTAGGTTTGCAGACTGGAACTTTAAGGTTCGGTAAGGTTCGGGGTAAGTTTTACCCACAGCTTCTGATGAACGACACAACTGGTTATTAATAATCAGGGCACGAAATTGGCTATTTCTAGCCGGCGCGCGCCGACTAAAAGTTTATTCCGCCGACTCATTTGTCAAAGTTGTCGGTCAGCCAGGCCGATAACTATTCTGTTACCATGCTCGACGTCACAAGAATAACATGTTGACAACCGCGCGATCGTTTGAAATTGTTAACTAACCCAATTGACTTGACCTGTTTTCATCCAGAGTACTTCGGTTATTTCCGTATTGACGTAAGCACAGGATTATCAATGAGATCGTATAACTCGTTTTTATTGGTCAGTCTTTGTCACTTGCACAATGCAAATGAGTGTCAAATTTTCCCGGCGTTACAAGTCGCTAATTTGATACTTTGCGCAAAATATTTTCCCAAGTCTAACAATGGACAAGTTTGTCAAACGTTTACCTAAATGCAACGGTGATGAATTAGATAAAAGTCTACCTTCACTCAGCTTTTTCACTTCTACTTTCGGCATTGTGAATGACACTACCATTGAGAGGACCAGTTCATTTTGTTGAAGGGTCAATTGAACAAAAATGGAGGGCCAATTCACATATTTGCCAATTTCATGCCCTGATAATATAAATCTTCCTTATTGTCACTTCTCCAATCTCGTGGTTACATCTCCGTCGAATTCTCTACTGAACTGAATCTATCTGCCCTCGTATTGAGATGCTTCTATACAAGACATCATCTGTCAACTATTGATCATTATTCTAAACGATTGTAAATCATCAAATATTAAATGATAATCTAAATACTAATCATAAGAGATGACAGACCAATTAATCATATGTAATTATCAATTCATAATCGTGATCAGAACATGTCATATCAACTCATAATCCTGATCTTGCATAATCGTCTTATAGCATCGGGATTTGCGTAATCAGGAACGCAGTACATGTCAATACATTTCATAATCCCAGGTTACCTATCTTTACATATATTCATAATCTTAGATAATAGACATGACAGTAATCCAAGGTATGGTCACCATGTTGATTAGACATCAAGTCTATACGATTATCTTAATATAACTGTACAAGTATTATGTTATCAGACATTACAGTTACATATCAATCTAAATACATGTGAATATAACATTTCAAGGTTAAACATTATACTGAAGGTTAACCATGACGTGAGGACGAATATCATGTCTTTACAGGGGGGTGTGGTTGGTAGTTGTCTCGTTTTCGTGGAAGTGTTTGTTTCTGTTTGTATTGTTGTGCTGCGGCGGAGTATGAAATGTGTTGAGTAGTTTTGATTTCTGCTATTTGTTGTGCGGTGTGATATGCTGGACATTCTTTGTAGGCTGATGAGTGAGGACCGCCGCAGTTGGTACATTTCCTGTCTTCATATTTGATGGTACATGTAGTGACTGGATGTCCGCCCCCGCATCTTGGGCATGTTATTGATTTGGTACAGGATGTTGAGGTATGGCCGAAAGTATTGCAAGTGAAACAGCGAATTTGTCTCACAGAAGAGACACTGCTTCCATCACACGGTGGAGTTTGTGACAAAAGTTTCTGCTCC
Source organism: Urechis unicinctus (assembly GCA_034190875.2). Taxonomy (NCBI): domain Eukaryota; kingdom Metazoa; phylum Annelida; class Polychaeta; order Xenopneusta; family Urechidae; genus Urechis; species Urechis unicinctus. Next base: position 67,163,593 of record CM067358.1, on the reverse strand, counting down.
TTTCTATTACAGTTCATGAATTGCACCCACCCTGTCATTACTTGTCGGAGTAGTGTTGCGTCCATCTTCGTTTTAAGTTGTTCACTTTTCGGTTGCTGAAGCTGCTTCACTGGCAAGCTCGCCAATTTAAAATTCTGCCTTTGTTAGGTTTGCAGACTTGAACTTTAAGGTTCGGTAAGGTTCGGGGTAAGTTTTACCCACAGCTTCTGATGAACGACACAATTGGTTTTTAATAATATAAATCTTCTTTATTGTCACTTCTCCAATCTCGTGGTTCCATCTCCGTCGAATTCTCTACTGAACTGAATCTATCTGCCCTCGTATTGAGATGCTTATATACAAGACATCATCTGTCAACTATTAATCATTATTCTAAACGATTGTAAATCATCAAATATTAAATGATAATCTAAATACTAATCATCAGAGATGACAGACCAATTAATCATATGTAATTATCAATTTATAATCGTGATCAGAACATGTCATATCAAATCATAATCCTGATCTTGCATAATCGTCTTATAGCATCGGGATTTGCGTAATCAGGAACGCAGTACATGTCAACACATTTCATAATCCCAGGTTACCTATCTTTACATATATTCATAATCTTAGATAATAGACATGACAGTAATCCAAGGTACGGTCACCATGTTGATTAGACATCAAGTCTATACGATTATCTTAATATAACTGTACAAGTATTATGTTATCAGACATTAAAGTTACATATCAATCTAAATACATGTGAATATAACATTTCAAGGTTAAACATTATACTGAAGGTTAACCATGACGTGAGGACGAATATCATGTCTTTACAGGGGGTGTGGTTGGTAGTTGTCTCGTTTTCGTGGAAGTGTTTGTTTCTGTTTGTATTGTTGTGCTGCGGCGGAGTATGAAATGTGTTGAGTAGTTTTGATTTCTGCTATTTGTTGTGCGGTGTGATATGCTGGACATTCTTTGTAGGCTGATGAGTGAGGACCGCCGCAGTTGGTACATTTCCTGTCTTCATATTTGATGGTACATGTAGTGACTGGATGTCCGCCCCCGCATCTTGGGCATGTTATTGATTTGGTACAGGATGTTGAGGTATGGCCGAAAGTATTGCAAGTGAAACAGCGGATTTGTCTTGGAATATAGTTTGGTGTGTGTGTGGTGGAAAAACCAATGGTTATTTGGGAAGGGATTTCGTTTTGGGTTTTTTTCAAAGGTTATCACTATAGTATGGTTTTCTGGGTTGTTTCCTAATCTTGCTATTGCTGCTATGTTATGGTCTGACAATTGCTGTTTGATATCCTCGAGTGAAATTTCAGGGTTGATTCCATGTACTATTATTTTGGTTCCTGTAGGTGTTGGAGGGGTAGATGAGATTTTTTGAATTTCGACTCTGTTGGGACCTAGTTTTTTTTATCTTTTGTAGTTGTTTTTCTTGGTCTTCGCTGATGGTGATTACGAGATGATTGGTTTTGGGTATAATTTTTCTGATGTTGCCAATGTGAGCTACTAAGTCTTTTTTGAGTGGAATGGGGTTTGGTATTTTTGCTATGTTGACTTCAGATGCTGTTATTGTGTACATTAGAAGATTGTCAGTGGTAGTTGGAGGAATGATAGAATTTATTGAGGTGCTTGATGATGATGTTGAAAGTTTTCTTTTGTTTTGAACTAGTGTGAAATCCATATCTTCATCTTGTGCTGGTGTAGATGTATTTTCTTTGATTTTTTTGCTTTTAGTCATGGTTGATAGTTTGGTTCATTGACGATGTGGTATAATCAAATTGTGATGATGACAGTGACAAAATGAAAGTGGAAAAATACAACATCAAATAAAAATAAAAATCAATAGTGAGAGACAAGAACATTAAAGCAGAGTAATTAAGGTAAGAAAAAGTGTGAAGGTAAACAAAGTAGTGCTAGTGAAACGAAAGGATCAAACCTATAAAGCTTCTTTGGTCAAACAGCGTCTCAATCCCTTTTCATACACAACTTTCCCAAAAGATGGCCGACCATCGACTTGTTTGTTTTTGGCGCCAAGGCCAGTCAAGTTCCTTTGTCTTTGTGGTTACTAACTATTACCACGGCCAGACGTATTTGCAATGAGCTCGAGTTAGTCACAGGAGCGAATGAAGTAAATTTCTCGTTTATATTGCTAAAGCGCCGACGGGGTACCCTACTTACTCGAGAGCTGTGATTGGCTAGTAATACCACAAAATTATTTTTCTATAAGATCCACTATAATCTATTCTTTATTATCTATTCAAATTTTGTAGATGCTATTGAAGTGAGACTGATTGATCTATAAGAGGATGAAGAATTGGGGGTTTGATTGGGTTTGGCTATAGGAATAACTATTGCATTTTTTCAGGATTTAGGTATTGTTGAACTTTTAAAAAGTTGATTAAAAATACTTAAAATAACATTGAAAGGTACGATAGGAAGGAGAAGAGTCTTTGCTTTCGATGCATTGTTTTAACTCTTTTATGGTGAAAGGTTCATTTATGGTGGAGTTTGTGTTTCCTGTGTCATTTGAGGAGAAGTTTGACATTAATTGTATGATGCCAACACTTGAAAAGTGGGAGGCTAAGTGTTTGGCTATTTCTCTATTAGATTCTGGATTCATTATTGCTTGGGATAAATAGAGGAGGAATAGGTTTTGTTTTGTGTTTCCCTTGCAATTTATTAATAGTGTTCCATAATTTGGTTGAGTTTGGAGTATTGAAGTTATTACATTCTTTTCCCCAGAACTGTGATTTTTACCTTTGCCCTTCGTATCTTGAATTGTATAAAGTTTTTGAGCAATCCGTGGCTATCCAAACAGAAAGTTGATGCTAATGTGCAAAACCACTCGGCAATCAATCGTCTCGGCAATCAATCGTTGCTGTTAGTTGCTCCCTTTTGACGCGGCTTAAGGTGGCATGTTGATGAATCGAACAATCAATGGAGTTCCGCTTGTTGATGTTGTTCTTTCTAATTTTAATCGTTCGGCATCATGCACGATTTACTATAAGAGGATGTCTTTGATACAACTGCCTAAAAATGTTTAAAAATAAAAAATATGATTGGTTATAATTAAAATGGAGAGAGAGGAGGGAGGAATGCAAAAAGAGCAGACTTTATCCACTGGGGGCTGCTCCAGCGAAAAGAGAAAAATCTCCAAAGAGACGGGTTTCCTGAAGGAAAGCCACCCCCCCCCCCCCCCCCCCCCCCCCCCCCCCCCTCTGCATGGTGTAAGGGCAACCTGTTGGCCGTGGGTTTTCGGTGGACAATGGGATCCAAGTGGTTGAGTTGGGCTATGTCTGCAACTCACTACTTTAGCCCGGATTTCGCCTAGACGAGAGGCTGGAATGACCTGGTCCAGTCAATCGGCTGGTGGTGACTTGCACTTGGATACTATTTGCATTTTTATCTTTTTCAACATCATCCACTTGTATGTCCTTCTTTTTTCCATTTATCTTAGGAGGCTTCTTAATCAGGTCAAACTTATCTATTAAACCTTCTAGGCGCCATATAACACATACGGGTTGGTGTGCCATTAAACCCTATTCTCACTCACTCACTTTAGAGACTTCAAAGCCTGTCACCCCCTCTGGGACAACGCAAAAGCATATTAAAAAAGAAACGTACTTTTTCAAATAATTCAAGACAATGATTTAACTTTACATAACTCCTTCCCCACTCATTTTACCAAATCAATAAGAAACATTAGATCTAATTTTATTGACCCAAGATGTTACTCATAAATTTAATTAAAGCAACTTACAACAATCTCTCAGTAGTAACCATAATATAATAAGTATTAATAACTTCAATCAACCAAATAACATCTCTCAGACAACTATGCCTGGAAACAATAGATGATACAATACTTATAATCAATCCTTATAAAAAAAATAACAGATATTCTTCATAAAGCAATCTATCAAGCCATTTCTTTTACAACAAAGAATGTTCGTTTAGTTTAAGAAATGGAATTAGAGCAAGAAAACAATTTTTTCCACTATAAAATCAATGAAAACTTCATCACATTTCAAAAAAGAAAGATCCAATGTTAAAGTCACTTTATAAAATGCCTAAGCTTAATACTGGAAAAACAATAGCCTTAATAGCCCGAATACCACCAAACAATGAAACCCAATCAATAAAATTCAAGGTAAACATAAATCTAAAGTTATTCCTCCCATAATAAATTCAGCCAATAATGAAAATATTACTAATTCAGTTCCTAACATCAACATCCCGCAAAATACATCCCAGGATATATCCCCCCTAAATGAACTATTCAAAATGGAAGAACTAGTAAAAACCATCAAAAACAAAACATCTGCTCCAGGAGAAGATAATATGATATACCCTTTTTCTAACACCTTCCCCCGCAATCCCTTGATACTCTACTAGTTTTTTCAATAAATCATGGTTAACTTCATCTATCCCTGGAACATGGAAATTTGCAATAATAATCCCAATAGCAAAACCTAAACTTGAACCCACATTCTCCTTCATATCGACAGATAAGCTTAACTTCTGCATCAAATATTTGAATCCATACTTAAAAACAGAATACAATGGTATCTTGGAAAAAATAATCTATTTGATAAAAAAACAATCTGCATTTAGGAAATATCCTAGTTCAATAGACAGGTACAAATCTTGCTAATGATATAAAAAAGAGAAATTGTCAATAAAAAATTACTAACACCATTTTTACCATCTCAAAAGCCGATGACTGCAAATAAATCTATTATAACAAAAAACCCATTACATTAGGGTATAAATGGCAATAGCATTAAGTGGATTTCTCCCCCTGTGGGTCCGGGGGTAGAATAGTTCCTTGTGCATGTCGAAAGAGGCGACAACCTGTTGGCCGTGGGTTGGGACTCGTGTCGGTGGACAATGGGATCCGAGTGGTTGAGTGGAGCAGTCCTTTTGAGGGCCATATCTGCAATATGCCACTCAGGCCCGGATTTCGCCTAGACGAGAGGCTGGAATGGCCTGGTTCAGTCAATCGGCTTGTGGTGACTTGCCCTAGGATAATCGTTTCCATTTTTATCTTTTCCATCTCCATTGTCATATATCCTAGGAGGCGGCTGCTTAATCAGGTCAATCTTAACTTATCTATTAACCTTTCATGGCACCATATAACACATACGTGTTGGTGTGCCGTTAAACCCTATACTTACCTTACATTACCTTCATGAGCTCAGCTGGATCCTTGCCGACTCTCTGCGCCTCCAGATCAGCCACTACCCCTATATGGCTGGGTGATGGGCAATTGAAATAGGGGGCATCTGTAACCCCATGGATAATGCCTTTGTTTGCAGATTGCTGTTTTGTTAGGGTTTTAATTTTGACAAGAATATTGCATATTTGTTTAGTTTTGAGGAGAAGATTTGCCTGGGATTGTGAAAGAGCAATAGTGAGTGATGAACCGGTTATGTAAATGTAGTGGTTGGGGCCTATTACTGATGAGATGTACTTGTTTATTTCTATGGGGTTGAATTTGGTTAAATTTGTTGATTCACTGAAAATGTTCAGTTTCACATACTCAGTAGTTTCTGTATTTTGATTTGAGTTGAGGGATTGTGCAGACGCGGAGGAGGAGATGGATTTGTGTTTCCTACATCTTTTGGGTGTGGTCATAGTGAAAGAATCATCAGATGCATGTAATGTATCGTGTTCTGAAAGTGATTTTGACGTAAAAAGTTGGGAGTTAGGCGTGGTTTGACTCGGAATGAGAGAGTCCGGGATTCATCATCATCTTCTGGTACTGGTCGGGCGCGATTGCGCGTAAATAACCAACTTTGGATTGTGCATGCGTAGACGGTGCTATTGATAAAAACTGGATAAAATCTCGATAAAAGCGGGTGGATCTACACTGCAGCTGAGGCTAGGTGCCTCTGGAACTCCTCCACGGTGTTGGCTGTGGTTGTTGACAGGGAGAGGCTGTTCCAGGTTCTTGTTGTCTGGTGGAAGAAAGATTGAGTTTCTTGGGGGGTGGCACATCTTTGTTGGTGGTAGTTATGGCCTCTTGTTCGGACATCCCCTCTGGTGATGTTGTATGGAAGTTGGAAGTCAACCAGTCCCTCGTGGCGTTTATAGAAGATGATCAGAAAGGCTTTCTGGCGGCGTGCTTGAAGGTTTTCCCAACCGAGTGCTTACAGCATCCTTGACATGGAGGAAGGCCTCCTGTCCCAATAATTGTTGTGGGCGAATCTTGCTCCCCTCCTCTGTATCTTCTCAAGGGCGTCGACATCCCTCTGCAGAGGTGGGTCCCATACTGGGCTGGCATATTCAAGGGCAGGCCTCGCTAATGTCTTGTAGATTGTGTCCCTTACTTGAGGTGTGCACTGCCAAAAGTTGCGTCTGGCAAACCCTAGGGTTTTGTTCCCCTTTGCTACTACGTTTTCAACGTGTGTTGTCCATGTGAGGTCATTGGTGATGGTTACGCCTAGGTACTTTGAATTGGTCTCCTCTTGTAGTACCTGGCCATGGAGACTGTATGGGTATGATATCAGTTTTGTGCGTGTGCTTGATCGAATGCGCAGTACCGAGCACTTGGATGCGTTGAAGGCCATCTACCAAGTTGACGCCCATTCCTCTAGGTTTGTCAGATCGTGTTGAAGGGTCTCAGCGTCCTTCTGGTCCTTGATTGCTCGGAATAGGAGGCAATCATCGGCAAACAGTTTCGCCTCGGATGAGTGCACTTTTTTTGGCAGGTCATTGATGAATGCTAGGAAGAGTAACAGTCCCAGCACGGTGCCTTGGGGTACTCCTGAGGTTACCTTCTCCTCTGAGGATGTGCTGCCATTCACCACGACCCGTTGCTTGCGATCAGAGAGAAAATTCCCTATCCATGACAAGGCTCGTCCTCTGACACCATAGTATTTCAGTACATCAGGCGTCTGTCGAAAGCTTGTGCAAAATCGAGCAGTATAACGTCGACCTGGGTCTTGTTGGCAAGACGTCTTGCTATTTCATGTACCGTGAGGATTAGTTGAGTCCTGCACGATCTTTTCTTCCTGAAGCCATGTTTGGCATCGTGTAGGATTGAATGATTTTTTAAAATGACTCATGATGCTGGAATGGATGGTGTGTTCCAATAATTTGTATGCGATAGATGTTAGGGAGACTAGCCGGTAATTTTGCGGCAGATGTTTTTCTCCTTTTTTGAAGATGGTTGCGATCCTGGCATGCTTCCAGTCGTCTGGCATCACTCCAGTATCCAGGGATAGCTGGAACAGCTTGGTCAGGGCCGGCGCCAGTTCTTCTGCTGCTTCCTTTAGGATGATGGTTGGTATATCGTCAGGCCCCATCGCTTTGTTTGGATTCAGCCCTCGGAGTAGTTTAAGCACACCCTGTCTGCTCACTGTGATGTCACCCATGCTCGGATAGGGGCTGCTTCCCTTAGTAGGCTGGTTTTTTGTGTCTTCCATCGTGTACACTGACTTGAATTGGTCATTCAAGAGTTCAGCATTAGCGGTATCATCGCTTTTTAGATGGCTGTCCTTTGTTTTCAGGGGGGGGGGGGGGGCAACGCCGCAGGATTCCTGGCTAGTAGACTTTATATACTGCCAGAATCTCTCGGGGTTGTTGTTGCCATCCGCACTAACGTCCTCAATTTCTCTGCGGGCTAGTCTAATTTCACGTCTGGCTTCCTTTTGTAGTCTCTTGTATCTGGTGATATCTCTCTCTTTCATCGTTGTTCGTGCTTTCCTGTGTGCTCGTTGTTTACTTTTGATGAGATGTCTGATCCATGTGTTCATCCATGGGTTTGTCCTCCTCCCTTGTGTTATTTTAGTCGGTACATGTTTCTCAACAGAACTGTGTATCGCATCCTTGATTTCATTCAATAGAGAGTTGGGTTCTTTGTGTTTATCCCATGCACTCTCCTTCAGTTCATTTTTGATCCCCTCCATGTCAGCTTTTTTCCATAGTCTTATGGTTCGCCGCGGGGGCTTGGGGCATGGTGCAGTGGTGGAAGTATCATATAGTACAATATCATGATCTGCATTTGCTAGGGGTGGAAGGAGTTTGCATCTCTGCTTGAATCCCGGGTCTGATGTCATCATTAGGTCTGCAATCAGTACGCCACCGTGTGCATCCATCTTTCTGTCATGTCTCCATGTGGTGTACCCCATCTTTGCAGGTAAGAACTCAGGTGTGGCTATCTTCTCTTCCAACCATGTTTCACATCCTAGTATGATATCAGGGTTGGTGGCATCTATGAGTGCCTCAAGGTCACTGTCTTTTTTACGTATGCTCTGGAAGTTGATACAGAGGAAACGAAGGGCCTGTTTTCGAGTTGTACGCTTGGGTGCATTTTTTGGGGGATGACATCATTGTTGGGTCAAACGACGGATTGGATCCTGGGCTTCCACTTGATCCGGAGGTGTTGGTCTGGTGCGAGCATGGTGAGTGAGGTGACTCGCTTGAGTGAAACGAATCTGGCAAATCATGGTGTTGGGATGGGTCAGGGTTCAGCACATCTTCATCACATGGGAGGGTGTAGATGAGTGAGTTTGAAGTATTGCGTGCCATGCAATTTGGGCAGGACCACGTTTCTGAGCTGTCCCGGAGGCGGTCATATTCTGTTGTGGCTAATCCTATGCAGCGTGTGTGATGCCAGCAGTCACATTCGTCATATACTACGGCCTTCTGGTTAACCCTACAAGCCTTAGAGCAGATTCCACATGGGTATCTTGGGGTCCTCCCGTCTGCCCGGAGTCTGGTGGGGCTGGAAGCAGTAAACCTACTGCCACCACCACTGGCCCTACCAGTAGTGCCAACAGCAGTAGCAGTGGGGCCTGGCCCTGGGTTTGACTCTATACCAAATAGAAGGAGTAGCGTCAGCCTGTATCCTTTCCTCCTGCACAAGAATGCATGCCTCTTTACCAAACTTATGTGTCTGAGCCAGTAGTACGCTACGAGTGTAGACTTGTTATACACTGGGTCTGTACATGCCATGTACAAAATGCCTGGGACTTGGTGCCAACGCTCAGGTGAAGCTGGGTTGGCACTCGTTCCTACAGGTTTTGGGGTGCATGCAGTGCCCCATTCACTTGGATGATGAGTAGAAGACTTACTCTGAGATTGTTCTAGGGTGGTATGGTAGTCTTGAGTAGTTTTGCTACTGAGAGAAAGCAAGATTACGATCAACAAAAGTTCGAATTTTCCGCTGATTTGACAGGTAGCCGCTATGTTTGTTTGGTGTGCCTCGTTCTGAATTGTTTTGTTTACTAGTATCCAAGAGCGCGATTTCCAAAGCCAAATTTTTCCACTCTTTTTTTATGGGTTAAAGATTGACAGATCCTCCGACAAGTTGCCGTGAAACGCTGTCTGGCTCGTTGTTGATGTGTTCTATCAATCAGCAATGGATTCCTTCGCTTGATATTGAGAAATTTGCAATTATCGAGAAAATAATCAGAGAGACCCGAAATCACAACCGATCGTCCGCGCATGCTCAACACATGATTGAGGGGGAATCGTTCAATTCGCAGTCCATGATCAATATCAATTTTGGGTGGGGTCACTGGTATACATTCAACAGGAACAAACAAACAAAAATTCACGGATTTAATGACCGAAAAAATATATATCAAAAATGGTGCAAGGTGTACGTCAAAACTACATGAAGCAATGGTGAATAACAAGTGTAATATATGAAGCGAGGGGAGTTAGGAGGAGATGGAGTTTTGGGGGAGAACTGGAGGATTTTGATCTGTTTGGCATTCTTGTAAGCCTTGCAACCTTTAAAGGCTGCGCTGTGGTTTTCACCGCAGTTTCTGCATGTCTCTGTTGTTGACTTACAGGCGGAATATTGTTGTCGTTCCTCGCAAGTGGGGCAGACAGTAGTATTTAGGCAATAATTGGCAGTGTGCCCATGAGCGTTACATTTGTAACATCAGGTTGGATGCGCAACATACATTTTCACATTATGCGTTGGTAACCAATGTTTACCTATGGAGGCAATGCTTGGGAGGCAAAGGTCCATTCAATTGATTCTGTTGGGTTGATTTTTCCTAGACGACGTACATGAGTGACAGTATATTTTTTAAGGGCATTAAGGATGTCTGATTCAGAGATTTGGGGGTTACCCCGTGAATGATTGCTCTGTTTGCAGGTTTCTGTGTGGTAAGGATTTTAATTTTGACTAGTATGTTGCCAATTTGTTTTGTTTTGACTAGGAGGTAGGCTTGTGACTGAGATAGAGATATTGTTAGGGATGATCCAGTTTTGTGGTGGTCAGGGCCAATTATTGTTGAGATGTCTTTATTGATTTCGATCGGTTTGAATTTTGTGAGATTAGTTGAAAATGAAAATGTTTACACGAACTACTTCAGTTTGTCTATTATTGTTGTCGGACCGAAATGATTGTTCTGAGGAGGGAGATGCTGACGAAGTGAGCTAACGTCGTCTTTTCGGCGTGGCCGTGGTGTAGGATTCATCCAAGTCATGAAAAAGGTCATGTTCACGTAGTGTTTGGGTAGTTAGAATTGGGGAGGTTGGGGTTGACTGCCAGGGTTTTAGTGAGTCAAGGGTATTTGTTTGGTCACATTCCATGTCCAATTCTCCCCCTGTGGGTCCGGGGGTAGAATAGGCCCACTGTATCCTCCTGCATGTCGTAAGAGGCGACTAATAGGGGGCAACCTGTTGGCCGTGGGTTGCGACTCGTGTCGGTGGAAGATGGGATCCTGGTGGTTGAGTGGAGCGGTCCTTGCGAGGGCTATATCTGCAACACACCACTTTGGCCCGGATTTCACCTAGACGAGAGGCTGGAATGGCCTGGTCCAGTCAATCGGCTTGTGGTGACATGCCATGGGATATTTGTTTTCATTACTTTTTGCTTTTTCATTCCACTTCTTGTCATTCGTTCTTATCCACATGGTTTTTTACCTTTTCTTTTTCATTTATCCCTGGCGGCTGCTTAACAGGTCAATTGAGTTGATGTGTGAACAGCTCTTTGAGCTGTTTGCTATTTGATTTGAGTATTGCACTGGTGTATCCCTGGCGTCATGTGTGCTGGTTGAGCCGCACGCCGCTGACGCCCCCATGTTGGGCTCCATGGTGGGTGGGGAGCACCAGTGAAGAAATTTTATCCTAATATCATGGCTCAAAAACAAACTCAAGAAAGATTATCTTCTAAACGGACTAGACCCAATGAAACGGACACGGACTCTGACTCGGACAAAGATCTTTGCTCCTCATGGCCAAGATTCTTGGTTTTAACTTCTTCTAATCCAGAGAGACCCTTGACATCTCTAAGTCCTTTTGCAATTAGTAAAGGGATTAAGGGGTTGGCTGGTGTCGCCAAAAACATTAGGAAAATACAGTCTGGCAGCTTGCTTGTTGAAGTTGATCGACCCAGCCACGCGAGTTGCCTGCTGAAATCAGTACTTCTCGCGGGCATTCCCATTCAAGTCACCCCTCACCGAACCCTCAACACCAAAAGAGGAGTAATTCGATGGTACGACTTAAAAGAATGTGAGGTCTCTGAAATAATTAAGGAATTACAACCACAAAGGGTAATCGATGCAAAAAAAATCACAGTGAACCGCAATGGGACTCAACAAGCCACAGGGACGGTTATCCTGACCTTTGACAGCTCTGAATTGCCTAAAGCTGTCAAGGTCGGATACTTGAATGTCTCCGTGGACCCCTACATCCCAAACCCCTTGCGCTGCTTCAAGTGCCAACGTTACGGCCATGGTAATTCAACCTGCAAAAGAACTGCAGCATGTGCGAAGTGTGGACAGGAGGACCATAAGGAAGATGACTGCCGGCAGACCACCAAATGCATCAATTGCTCAGGGGACCACCCAGCATTCTCTAGGTTGTGTCCTACATGGATCAAGGAAAAAACAAATCCAAACGATCCGACACACCAGAGACATCTCGTTCCCTGAGGCACGAAAGATAGTGGAGGCACATCAGGGCACCAAACCCACTTATGCTAGCGCTGTCAAAAGGGCCACAGTGTCAGTCGACACCCAGACCGACTACACGTGGCCAAATGGCAGCGCCCAGCCAAAAATGGTGACCATTGATGTGCCAAAACCTGCTACTACTACCAAGAAGGCAAAAGATATGTCAACACAGTGCAGTCCTCCTGTCCATCCTACTGTTTACAAAAAACCCGCTGAGACTAGTAAAAAAAAATGAAGCAGTAATAACTAAAGTAAAAACTCATAATCATAGACCTCCTAAGGGATCTAAGGATCCCATAAAATTGCATAATAAATACGGCAGCCTAGAGGAGATGGACATTGACAGTGTCCGTCTTCCCTCTAAACCCACATCTGCCCCTAACAGCCCAAGGCGGAAGCCTCGGGCTTCAACCAATCCCCCCAATGTCACCTAGCATCATCCAATGGAACTGTCGAGGATTTCGGTCCAACTATGATGAATTAAAATCTCTTCTATATGACCATCAACCTATTGCTGTTTGCCTTCAGGAAACTTTCTTGAAGGAGACTGATCAAATATCAATGAGAGGGTATACCATGTATAATAAAACATCCTTATCACAAAGAGACGGAAGAGCTGTGGGAGGGGCATCTGTGCTTGTTAAAGACGGTGTCCCCCATGAACCCATTCCTCTTGACACTCCTCTTCAGGCTATAGCCATTAGTATTACCCTCCACAAAACCATCACTTTGTGCTCTCTGTACCTACCACCCAGTTACAAGATTTTACAGAGAGACATTGATCATTTGATCAGTCAACTTCCATCCCCACTTTTGCTGCTTGGCGATTTCAATGCCCACAGCGATTTATGGGGATGTGAGAACACCAACGACAGTGGTCGTAAAATAGAGAATTTCATCATACAAAATGATCTTGCTATATTAAATAAAAAATCTCAAACTTATCTCCATCCTGGAACCGGATCTTTCTCTGCCATAGACCTTAGCCTCTGCTCTCCATCCCTTTTGATGGAATTTGATTGGGAAGTTGGTCAGGACCAATGTGGAAGTGACCACTTTCCAATATTTTTAAACATTGATAGGCCTATGCCCGCTGAGCGGGTATCCAAATGGAAACTCCATAAGGCCAACTGGCCGAATTTTACTTCTATGTGCAGAGACATTATCAACAAAGATACATTAGAAAATATTGATGAAGATCCGGTATCCTTTTTTACACAATCAATAATTAATATAGCCACACAAAATGTACCGAAATCCTCGACAGATTCTAAACGGATATATAAACCATGGTTTACTGATGCATGCCGTGACGCTGTCAAAGAGCGCAAACGGGCACTGTACAGGTTCAAAATGCGGCCCACCGAGGCCAACAAAAACCTGTACAAAGTAGCCCGAGCCAAAGCTCGACGCGTCATCAAATACAGCAAGCGTGAGTCTTGGCACAATTTTGTCTCCAAATTAAATAGCAAGACTTCCACGAAAAAGGCATGGGACATGGTTCGTAGGATTAGGGGAAAGAAAAATAACAACACTCTCTCACATCTGGTTAAACCAGATGGTTCCAAAGCCTCCAATTTGAAGGACATTGTCAATACTCTAGGCGATGCCTTCCAAAAGAATTCCTCTGCCAATAATTATAGTACCAAATTTCAAAAATTTAAACATCATCGGGAACGAAACATTCCTAATTTTAATTCAAATAACAATGAAAATTACAACTCTCTTTTTACACTAAAGGAGTTGGAAGATCCGATACATAAATCGAATGACACAGCTAGTGGACCCGATGATGTACACTATCAATTTTTAAAACACCTTCCAGAGGAATCACTTGAAGTACTTTTAGACATTTTTAATGGAATCTGGGAATCTGGAACATTCCCAGATGGTTGGAGAGAGGCTATAGTTATCCCGATACCCAAGCCAGGGAAGGATAACACCATTCCTACGAACTATCGTCCCATTGCCTTAACGAGCTGCATCTGTAAAACGATGGAGAAAATGATAAACAGCCGCCTGGTATGGTTTCTTGAAAGAAACCAACTTATTTCCAGGTTCCAGAGCGGTTTCCGTCACACACATAGCACGACGGATCACCTGGTCCGTCTTGAAAGTTTTATACGTGACGGCTTTGTGAGGGGGGAACATGTGGTGTCGGTCTTTTTCGATATGGAGAAGGCCTATGATACCACATGGAAACATGGAATCCTGTCGGATTTGAGCAGTATGGGCCTTAAAGGCCGCATGCCTGTTTTTATCCAAAAATTTCTTGAGAACCGAATTTTTAAAGTCCGTGCTGGCACCACCCTTTCTGATACTTGTGATCAGGAGATGGGGGTCCCACAGGGAAGTATTTTATCTGTTACGCTTTTTAATATAAAAATTAATAGTATTGTTAATGTCATCAAGCCAGGTGTGGATTGTTCACTCTACGTGGATGATTTTTTGATTTATTTTAAATCCAAAAATATGGGCACAATTGAGAGGCAGCTTCAACTTAGCCTCAATAACATCCAAAAATGGGCGGATGAAAACGGATTTAAATTCTCGAAATCAAAAACAGTTTCTATGCATTTCTGCCAGAAGAGAACCCTACATCCTGACCCAGTCCTCACCCTTGATGGCAACGTTATTCCTGTGGTGGAAGAAACCAAGTTTCTTGGAATAATTTTTGACAGGAAGCTCAATTTTAAAGCTCACATTTCTTACCTCCGTAAGAAATGTTTTAAAGCAATCAATCTTTTAAAGATGTTGTCCAATACTGATTGGGGAGCGGACCGGAAAGTCCTTTTACGGCTTTACCGGTCACTAGCGCGCTCCAAGTTGGACTATGGCTCTTTTATATATGGTGCTGCCCGTCGCTCATATCTAAGAAAATTGGATACTGTCCAAAACCAAGCTCTGAGGCTTTGCCTCGGGGCTTTCAGAACCTCTCCCATTCCCAGTCAACATGTGGAAGCCAACGAGGCACCACTTGGGGTTCCGAGGGAGCAGCTTGCCATTCAGTATGCCTTACGCATAAGGTCCAACCCCAAGAATCCAGCATTTGATGCTGTTTTTAATCCTGAAAATATCCATTTTTATGAGAGTAGGCCGAATGCTATCCCTTCGTTCGGTCTGCGTATCAGAGAATCACTGGTTGGGTCATGCTCTAACTTGAATGCCGTGGCGGTTGAGACTGTGCCTGGGTCTCCCCCATGGCAATTGAAAACCCCAGCAGTAGATAAATCGCTGACAACTAACACGAAGGGATCTCACGAGCCTGATTTTTTCCTTCACCAATTTAGAGAGATAAAGGATAAATATTCGGACCGTTCTGCCCTTTACACAGACGGTTCGAAAGAAGACAATAAAATTGGAGAGCTGCAGCCATTATGGGGAAATCTGTTTTTAACATGAGCCTACCACCTCCACTGTCAATTTTCCACGCTGAGCTTAAAGCTCTTTCCATTGCACTTGGCCTTATTGCCCAATCAAGTAAAAAGCGTTTCGTTGTATTTTCCGACTCCCTGTCTGCCCTGGAGGCAATCACAGGGAGTAATTTACGTAATGGTTTTATTTTAAATGTTGTGCTTTTATATTCTCAATTGACAGATCGTGGCAAGGATATTTTGTTCGTATGGGTACCGAGCCATGTTGGTATCCCTGGTAATGAAAGGGCAGACAGAGCTGCCAAGGAAGCCCTCAACATGAATGTGACTGAGGTCAAAGTCCCCTTTACAGACTTTAAACCTCAGGTCGTCCATTTTTTTTAAACAGAAATGGCAGGACCAGTGGGATGAATCCATCCCAAACAAACTTCACGAAATTCAGCCCTTACTTGGGGAGTGGCCACAGAGCTGCAGAGAGAGCAGAAGAGAGGAGGTTATTCTTGCTCGCGCTCGTATAGGACACACCTATACAACTCATGCCTTTCTACTAAGGGGTGTGCCCATCCCTGAATGCATTCCTTGTCAATGTACCTACAACGTCAAGCACATTCTCATCGAATGTGCTGATTTGATTTTGATCCGAAATCGCTTCTTCCGGGTTCAAACCCTTTCAGAATTGTTTGAAAGGGTGAATCCATCCAAGATACTTGGATTCATAAGAGAAATTGGACTCTTCTATAGATTTTAGACCATACAATTCTCAAATTATTATACATAATTCAATTCATATAATTCAATTAATACTAATGGGTTTAATTTTTAGTTAGTTTTAACCCTTGACTCATTCTTATCCTTTCGTACTCGTATTTACCCCTCCTTAAGTAGGCACCATATAACACACTAGTGTTGGTGTGCCGTTAAACCCTATACTTACCTTCCATGTCCAATTCAGTATCAAATTAATGTTCCGTCAAGACAGCCCGGATTCATTGACAAAAGAAAAACAATTCAATTGAAAATGTGAAAGGTACCAAACTACATACAATAATGATCAATAAAGTGTAAAGGTGATATAGAATTTATAATAGCTGGAGAACCGTAGGTTAGATATTGTATAGAGTGAGTGAATTTTAGCCAAAATATTTTGTTTGCCCCCCAAGAAGTTCCGCTGATAAGTCTAATTACATTTGAGATTTTTTGCGTTTAGTACCAACAAATTTTGTATTTTCATTCCAATTTAGACGCTTATCAAAAATGATTCCTAAATATTTGATGGATTCATGATACTTTATATTGGTGTTATTTAAAAAGACTTTTGGACAATTATTTGTATTTAATCTTCAGAAAGTAATTGCTTTTGACTTTGTGGGAGAGAATTTTATACCAGTTTGTTTTGTCCATTTGCTTATGTTGTTTATGTTTCCCTGGATGATTTTGGTTAATTTATTCGAAGGTTTACCTGAAGACCATATAGTTATATCGTCTGCATATATAGAGGCTTTAGAGGGAAGGGGAATGTCGTGTATTAAAATATTGAAGAGTAAAGGATAAATGACACTCCCCTGAGGCATACCATTAATTGTTTTCATTGGATGTGAGGTAGAGTCATTAATCCTAACTTTAATTGTTCTATTATCAAAGAAATGTTTGATCCACTTTAAACATATTCCATTTATTCCTAATTTTAAAGCTTTTTTGATTATGATGGATTTATTTGCTGTGTCATATGCTTTGGAAATGTCTAGAAAAATGGCATGGGTAATTTTTGTGTTCTCTATCCCTTGTTGGATGTCATTTGCCAAATTAGTGATATTGTTTATAGTGCTATGATGTTTCATGAAAGCTGATTGTTTAGTGTTAAAAAAGATCATTTACCTCTAGATACCATTGGATTCTATTTTTGATTATTGTCTCAATTTTTTGAAGCTGTTGATGTTAGACTAATTGGTCTGTATGACGAAGAGGAGTGAGGATCTAATTTGGATTTAACTATTGGTAAGATGATTGCTGATTTCCAAGTTTCAGGGATAGTTGAGGACAACCATAGGTTATTATAAATATCAAGAAGAACGTCCAGGCATTTCTGAGGGAGGTGAAAAAAACGGTAAATAATTATATCTTCACCCGGAGCTGAAGACTGGTTTTTAATTGCCTTTTTTAATTCTGTTATTTTGATGGGTTGATTTAATGAAGAGTCACAAGATTTATAAAGAACGGAAAAATCGATATGATCTGGTTGAGAGGAATTTTTATTATTTATTTCTGAAAAATGGTTTACTAAGATATTTGCTTTATCGTGATTTGATTGAACATACGTTTTATCTGTTGGATTTATTAAGGAAGAAATTTCTTTAGAGTTTTGTTTACCTTGGATTTTGTTTATAGTACTCCATAAATTATTTTTTATGATTGTTGCAAGTATTTTGCCAGAAACAAGCTTTGGCTTTTATGATAGTCCTTTTACGTTAGCTCTTTCTTTTTTGAAAAAAGAATAAAATGTTCTTCCAATTTAGAATGAAAAAAATTGTTCCCAGCCTTATTCCTTTTCTTAATGCTATAAGTGCAATCGTCATCCCACCATGGATGTGATTTCAGTTTATTGTTATTGTATTTAATAAAAGGAATTGATTGGTTAGCAGCCGAAATAAGACGTTTTGTAAAGTTACTATATGATTAAATCGGTTCAGATTCTAAGATAGAGTTGTTAATAGAGTTTTGGCAAATTTGCTGAAAAAGAGACCAGTTTTCTTTTTTTAAATTCCATTTATGATGATTTACTGGAGAACTATTGTTTGGTTGTTTTACGTTTCTTATACTTATGATATTATGATCGCTACCCAAAGATTGTTGATGGTAAGTGAAAAAGAATTTATGAGAAATGTCCTGAGTAGTTAAAATAAGGTCCAAAATATTTCTAATTTTATTATTAAAGTTGGTGGGCGAGGTATCATTATGAAGAGTGATATTATTTTCTACCATTAAATTAAATAAAGAATTCCCTTTAGAATTAGCTTTAGGGTGTTCTCAGAGGGGATGGTGGGAATTTAAGTCCCCCATTATGACATGTTTCCCTATATCCATTAGCTTTTGGTACTCATTTTTATTTATTGATGTTTTATTGTCATAAAGATTTGTATTATGGAAAAAGGTTTGATTAATGTGAACTTTAATTGTTATTGATTCTGATGAAATATTTGTATTGATAATTTGGAAGGGAATATTATTTTGAATAGCAATAAGAAGGCCACCATGTGGGGCGCTAAGTCGGTCTTTTCTAATAATTTTGTAGCGAGATAAAATAAATGAGTGATGCGGTTTTAGAGAAGTTTCCTGAAGGCATATTATGTTTGGTCTATTTTTAGAGTTGCTTAATATTTGAGAAAATTCATCAAGATGTTGATTTATGCCCCTGCAATTCCAGTTCCAAATGTTTAAACCATTATTTGAATTTGATTTGATGATTTTTGAATTAGTGGGAAAATTTTGGGATAATGTTGTAGAGGTGATTGCTATTGGTTGGATAGTTAGGAGAAATAGGAGTATGAGCATAAAAATTAAAATGTTGAATTATCTAGTACTTCCTGAACTTTCTGAGAAATGGTGATGTGATTGTCTATAGCGTGTACAAAAAGTTCCTGATCCATAGTGGTGTCTAGTAGTTGGATGCTAATTAGAGACAGAATTGCTGCCTTGATGGCTCCCTTTTGATAGAATTTGATTGGGAAACTGGTCAGGACCAATGTGGAAGTGACCACTTCCCAATATTTTTAAACATCAATAGGCCTATGCCTGCTGAGCGGGTTGCCAAATGGAATCTTCATAAGGCCAACTGGCCGAATTTTACTTCTATGTGCAGAGAAATTATCAACAAAGATACTTTTGAAAATATTGATGAAGATCCGGTATCCTTTTTTACACAAATTAATAGTCAATCAATAATTAATATAGCCACACAAAATGTACCGAAATCCTCGACAGATTCTAAATGGATATATAAACCATGGTTTTCTGATGCATGCCGTGACACTGTCAAAGAGCGCAAACGGGCACTGTACAGGTTCAAAATGCGACCCATTGAGGCCAACAAAAACCTGTACAAAGTAGCCCGAGCCAAAGCTCGACGCGTCATCAAATACAGCAAGCGTGAGTCTTGGCACAATTTTGTTTCCAAATTAAATAACAAGACTTCCACGAAAAGTCATGGAACATGGTTCGTAGGATTAGGGAAAAGTAAAATAACAACACTCTCTCACATCTGGTTAAACCAGATGGTTCCAAAGCCTCCAATTTGAAGGACATCGCCAATACTCTAGGCGATGCCTTCCAAAAGAATTCCTCTGCCAATAATTATAGTACCAAATTTCAAAAATTAAACATCGGGAACGAAACATTCCTAATTTTAATTCAATTAACAATGAAAATTACAACTCTCTTTTTACGCTAAAGGAGTTGGAAGATTCGATACATTAATCGAATGACACTGCTAGTGGACCCGATGATGTACACTATCAATTTTTAAAACACCTTCCAGAGGAATCACTTGAAGTACTTTTAGACATTTGTGATGGAATCTGGGAATCTGGAACATTCCCAGATGGTTGGAGAGAGGCTATAGCTATCCCGATACCCAAGCCAGGCAAGGATAACACCATTCCTACGAACTATCGTCCCATTGCCTTAACAAGCTGCATCTGCAAAACGATGGAGATAATAATAAACAGCCGCCTGGTATGGTTTCTTGAGAGAAACCAACTTATTTCCAGGTTCCAGAGCGGTTTCCGGCACGCAAGTAGCACGACGGATCACCTGGTCCGTCTTGAAAGTTTTAAACGTGACGGTTTTGTGAAGGGGGAACATGTGGTGTCGGTCTTCTTCGATATGGAGAAGGCCTATGACACCACATGGAAACATGGAATCCTGTCGGATTTGAGCAGTATGGGCTTTTAAAGTCCGCATGCCTGATTTTATCCAACATTTTCTTGAAAAGAGAATTGGCACCACCCTTTCTGATACTTGTGATCAGGAGATGGGGGTCCCGCAGGGAAGTATTTTATCCGTTACTCTTTTCAATATCAAAATTAATAGTATTGTTAATGTTATCAAGTCAGGTGTGGATTGTTCACTCTACGTGGATGATTTTTTGATTTATTTTAAATCGAAAAATATGAGCACAATTGAGAGGCAGCTCCAACTTAGCCTCAATAACATCCAAAAATGGGCGGATGAAAACGGATTTCAATTTTCTAAATAAAAAACTGTTTGTATGCATTTTTGCAATAACAGAAATTTCCATCCAGACCCAGTTCTCACCCTTGATGGCAACGTTATTCCTGTTGTGGAAGAAACCAAGTTTCTTGGAATCATTTTTGATAAAAAAACTTAATTTTAAAGCTCACATTTCTTACCTCCGTAAGAAATGTTTTGGGGCAATTTATCTTTTGAAGATGTTGTCCAATACTGATTGGGGCGCGGACCGGAAAGTCCTTTTGCGGCTTTACCGGTCACTAGTACGCTCCAAGTTGGACTATGGCTCTTTTATCTATGGTGCTGCCCGTCGTTCTTATTTAAGGAAATTAGAGACGGTCCAAAACCAGGCTCTGAGGCTTTGCCTGGGGGTTTTCCGAACCTCCCCCATCCCCAGTCTACACGTGGAAGCCAACGAGGCACCACTTGGGGTTCGGAGGCAGCAGCTTGCCGTACAATATGCCTAACGTTTAAAGTCAAACCCCCAGAATCCTGCATTTGATGCTGTTTTTAATTCTGGTAATATCCATTTTTATGAAAGTAGGCCGAATGCTATCCCTTCGTTCGGTCTTTGTATCAGAGAATCACTGGTTGGGTCATGCACTAACTTGAATGCCGTGGCGGTTGAGACTGTGCCAAGGTCTCCCCCATAGCAATTGAAAACCCCAACAGTAGATAAATCGCTGACAGCCAACACGAAGGGATCTCATGAGCCTGATTTTTTCCTTCACCAATTTAGAGAGATAAAGGATAAATATTCGGACCGTTCTGCCCTTTACACAGACGGTTCGAAAGAAGACAATATAATCGTAGCTGCAGCCATTATAGGGAAATCTGTTTTTAACATGAGCCTACCACCTCAACTGTCAATTTTCCACGCTGAGCTTAAAGCTCTTCCCGTTGCACTTGGCCTTATTGCCCAATCAAGTAAAAAGCGTTTTGTTATATTTTCCGACTCCCTGTCTGCCCTGGAGGCAATCACAGGGCGTAATTTACGTAATGGTTTTATTCTAAATGTTGTGCTTTTATATTCTCAAATGACAGATCGTGGCAAGGATATTTTGTTCGTATGGGTGCCGAGTCATGTTGGTATCCCTGGTAATGAGAGGGCAGACAGAGCTGCCAGGAAGCACTCAACATGAATATGACTGAGGTTAAAGTCCCCTTTACAGACTTTAAACCTCAGGTCGTCCAATTTTTTAAACAGAAATGGCAGGACCAGTGGGATGAATCCATCCCAGACAAACTTCACGAAATTTAGCCCTTACTTGCGGAGTGGCCACAGAGCTGCAGAGAGAGAGAGGAGGTTATTCGTGCTCGCGCTCGTATAGGACACACCTATACAACTCATGCCTTTCTACTAATGGATGAGCCCATCCCTGAATGCATTCCTTGTCAATGTACCTACACCGTCAAGCACATTCTCATCGAATGTGCTGATTTGATTTTGATCCGAAATCGCTTCTTCCGGGTTCAAACCCTTTCAGAATTGTTTGAAAGGGTGAATCCATCCAAGATACTTGGATTCATAAGAGAGATTGGACTTTTCTATAGATTTTAGACCATACAATTCTCAAATTATTATATATAATTCAGTTAATATAATTCAATTAATACTAATGGGTTTAATTTTAAGTTAGTTTTATCCCTTGACTCCTTATCCTTTCGTACTCGTATTACCCCTCCTTAAGTAGGCACCATATAACACACTAGTGTTGGTGTGCCGTTAAACCCTATACTTACTTTACCTCAACGCTTGATTTACCTCACTGAGACTGCTGTGGTTGAGCTCGTGGATTCTGAAAAGCTTTGCTCTGAAGTGGTTAAATACTGCACTTCACATTTTACCTTGCAGCCGTAAGAAATAGGCATCAGAAGAGTTGGTAACTCGTGAAATGCTTATCCCTGGTTAGCATTCTCCATGTAATGTATGTCATATATGCTTATGTATATTATCGCTATAAAATTGTACCAGCTAATTATGTTTGTAACAATATGACATTAACGATACTTCCACACTTCATGCTATACCATGATGCTATATCACAAAAGTGAATGGTGTTATTGCTACATTTCACCTATTTATTGAGCCACTGCACCTTGTATATACAAAATAAATGGTGATTTATGTGTTGTATGCTGAAATAGAACAGGGAAATCGTATCAACTGTGCTTGACCGGATTTGCTTATCCAGCAACGCACATCCCTTGTGCTGAGGAGGCAGCAATGGTGTACAATCTACGAATAAGTGACAACTCTGACAGCTCAGCCATCGTATGAAACGCACCCATTCACATGTGAACAACAACGAGTGCACGGCAAAAGTAGCTGATGTATGCTAGATATGAGCCATCTACTAAAATGTGCTGTCAATGGATAAATTGCTGCACTGACACAAATAGTAACAATTATACAATTATGCCTTATCTTACTTTGTGTAACATTAGAAACGGGAATACAAGTGACTTTAAAAGTTAGATTAATATGCCTCTGATAAATGTTTGTAGCACAAATATATATTGTGGTCAATCCACAATTCTCTTAGATACTTGGATTCATAAGAGAGATTGGATTTTAGACCATACAATTCTCAATTATTATACATAATTCAATTAATATAATTCAATTAATACAAATGGGTTTAATTTTTAGTTAGTTTTAACCCTTGACTATTCTTACCCGTACTCGTAGTAGGCCCCTTCTTAAGTAGGCACACTAGTTTGTGTACCGTTAAACCCTATACTTAACTTACTATACTTACCTTAGGTTGTGCCCAGCACACAAAACCTTCCCAAGCGGCCTTGACCAAAACCAAATGATTCCACATGTAACTTTTTTACTCTGTAATTGACAGATATCGTTGCATTATATTTGCTATTAACACGTAATTATGATAGTAGCCATTGCTGTGTTGAATTTTTGATTTAAAACTCTGTGCATTTGCATTTTTTCTGTTTGCTTTTATTCTTGCAGACCATCAACAAGCAAAACATCAGCTGGTACACTTTCCAGGTAAATTGTTGTTAGCATATAAATGGATATGTTTTGAGCAACTAAATTCTTTAACTGGGGCATTATTGTTGTGTTGCCAGAGTGACCATGTCTGCTCAGCATAGTACAGCAGATGCTAACATAAATAAACCTGCAGACTTTTCGCGGTTAGCATTTCACATTTAAACATTATTTCCAATACATACAGCAATGATGTGCATAAAACGTTTTACCAAAGCAGTGGTAAACAGAATATGTAGCATATATATGGCATGTTGATATTGATTTACGTCAAATATTTACTTTTGAATTTTCGAATTTGTTGGTTATCTCTCAAACCCAAGGTAGATAATCCGCCCAAGAGTTGATCCACAGAATGAAGGGTTCTCTATTCATGACAAACCTGGCCAGGCGGTTTAGCTGGTAAGGCCCCCAATCAGGTTCTGGGCAAGCTGACACTCGCAACTGTTATTTTAGGTAGTAAATTTATACCACATCTTAAGGTTTTGGGTTTTTTCATGTTCAATTGAATAGATAATTTTATTTTGTAAATGTTGATGTACATGCTCTTTGCATTCTGTATTCTTTTGCAAATGTCTATACTTGTGGGGATTTATTTTTACAGAAGCTTGGAAAATAAACTCACAGAATCCCAGATGGAAGCTGGTTTTTGGCTGTGGCTAAAGAATGCAGGTGACAGGGATGGCGGGCAAAAGATGCGGGCCCAACAGAAAGCTGGCAAGTGATCTTATATTCTGCTTAAGAAAATAATTACCCACATGTCTATTCCTTTAATTTATAAAGTAATATAATTAATATCTTGGCCTAGGAATCTAATATTATTGTTGATGTAAAATCTTCATGTCTACTTGACTACAGAAAAAGAACGGACAGAAGTGCAACAGATAACTAGGCTCTCAGTGCTTATTGAATCGAGCGGTTTGCCATCATGGGAAGAACTGTTAATAAACTAGTTGAAATGTATTGTTGCTTTTCTTTCTTTGGATATTAGTTTGAGGCATTGTTAAATACTTGATGAGTTATCGGTGGCTCTCTGTCGGCCCATCAACTTGCCACTGCTAGTGGCTTGCGGCGCAGCTCCTGATGGGCCATTGGTGGCCCATCAGCGTTGTGCTATCTGGGGTATTACATAAAACATTAATATACAATTTATGTGCGCTTTTCGGTAGGTGTTTATGATCGTCAAGACCCTTCCTTTTGTCTACTGTTTATACTGGTCAATTGGCGAGCAATTTTAGTATATAATGTTGCACCTTAGATATATGAACGTATCTTTTGTGCCATCCATTATGTTTTTGTTTTAATCTGAGCTCTGGAGAGAGGACACGACGAATTTATTCGGGGCCTAATGATCTCCAATTAAGGAGAGAAGTACGTCATTTGTATTAATTAGTCTTTTATGCACGCTAGAGAACTGATCGAATCCACAATGAGTCAACGCACATTATCAAGCCTTCAGATATTTGAGCCATACCACAAGCAACTTTCAATGCGAAAACCTTACCAACGAAATTTCATTAAACACCAGTCAAGCTTCAAAAGGAAATAAAATATGTGTGACAATTATACAGCTTTATCAGTGTACAACAATGATGTACAAAGATGAGGAACAAATGGGTTAATAATCTAACATTATTTTGCACATTTCTGAAAAGAGTCATGAAGTCGCTAAAAGTGAATCAAATGATCGGGCATTTAATAGACATGGCTTTTAAAAAATATAAGCAGCCCACATCGACATATCATAATTTGCGCTTTTCGGTAGGTGTTTATGATCGTCAATACCCTACCTTTGTCTACTGTTTATACTGGTCAGTTGGCGAGCTATGTTATTATATAAGTAACCTTGAACATATATATTATATATATTTATCAACGAAGACGTGCAGAATATATATATGTATTCGTCAACTACAGCGACTCGTAAATTAATAATATACGCGGTAATGTAACTCAAGTGCAAGGCCAAAGGTAATTTCAGTGCGTGTCATTTTTTTTTTACATTAACACCGTGAAACGTGCATAGCATTGAAATTGTACGATAAATTACATTTGTATATATGCACGTGTGTTTGTCAATATATACATACATATATAAATATATACACACACATATATATGTGTGTTTGTTTGTGTTGTGTCCCGTTGTGATGTGTACCAAAAGTTATTATGACAAAATTAAGGCATATACTTTTAATATCTTTAGCTAGTCGAAGTAATCGTTATGAATTATTTCTTGAAATATGTCTACAATATAATTCGCTAGTCAAAATAATGATTTGTGTATTTTTCCCTAGCTTGTGTCTCAATACCATTAGTTTGTGACGACGAAGAGCGTTGTCTGCTGTCGTGCTGACCTCATCGATGGTTGAGTTATGATGGGGTGTATTTGGTTAGGGCAACAGCGACAGCATATTTGTTGCAGAAGCTTTTTCATGTGCTTACGGTACAGCTTATTGAACAACACATATATCATAGGGGACATAAAACTATGGCAAAGTGCTATCAAGGTGGTGTAGAACTGGCCGGCTGGGTCTCCTTTTTCCTCCTCTCCACTTTCAGGAGCATCGCGTGCGTCATGTACTATATTATACATATGCCACGGACACCACGTGATCGCGAAAGAGAAAACAACCACGATACACATACAGACAACCTTACGCTTTTGTCGGGCTGATTTGGTTGGACATGCTTCCCGTTGTCAGCTTACGGATGACTATAGAATAAAGTATACTTAACATTATCATAGGGATGATGAAAATCATTACCATGTCGAAGATGCGATAATACAGGTCACTAGAACCATGGTCGACAACGAAATTGCAGAGCCCCCTTTGTTGGTCGAGAGGATCAGTCGTAACGGGATCTTCACCATCTTCCTCATCCTGATAATTTTCACTGGTTAGCAGAAATTGGAGAATATCCCGCGTTGCGTAGAGCGCCGAGAGGCACCACGTGGTGACACTGACATACACTGCTTTCTTGCTGGTCCACTGAATCTTCTGTGGAGTGACGATAACTCGGTATCGGTCGAGACAGATGAGCAGCAGGAAACAAATACTGGAGGTGACAGAGAAAAGCTGCATGTAGGACACCATCATACACATGACTGGACTGTCGTCGAGGATATGAAAGAGACCGAGTGCTGTGAAGGGGATGACAAAAATGCCGAGGAGTAGATCCGTCAGTGACAGGCAAAGGATTAAGATGTTAGAAACAGTCCACATCGACTTGTTGAAGAGGATGGCAAAGACAACGAGTAGGTTGCCTCCGACAATCATCACCATGGCAGCACAATACGTGAATACTATGGCGACACTTGCTGCGTGGCTCATAATAGAAGTCATGGTCAACTTAAAAGATGGGTTAGATGCTAGAACAGCTGTTTATAAACTACCGAATCGCTCAACACGCAATGCTGTAAGCGTCGGCACGTAGTGCGCGCGCGAGTAAGTAATGAGCTGCAGTAGACCCCTCGTGCTCAGAGAGCTAGGTAGTCTTCAAGCTCGTCATTAATTGGCTACAGAAAGGGAGAAAGGGCGAGAAGCTTTTGTTGTGCTGTGAGTGGACAAGTGTATGTATGTATGTATGTATGTATGTATGTATGTATGTATGTATGTATGTATGTATGTATGTATGCATGCATGCATATGTATGTATGTATGTATGTATGTATGTATGTATGTATGTATGTATGTATGTATGTATGTATGTATGTATGTATGTATGTATGTATGTATGTATGTATGTATGTATGTATGTATGTATGTATGTATGTATGTATGTATGTATGTATGTATGTATGTATGTATGTATGCATGTATGCATGTATGTATGTATGTATGCATGTATGTTGCATGTATGTTGCATGTTTGCATGTTTGCATGTTTGCATGTTTGCATGTTTGTATGTTTGTATGTTTGTATGTTTGTATGTTTGTATGTTTGTCGGTATGTATGTAGGCGTACATGCGGGTCAGTTTACCAATGAGATTGCATTCCGACAATTTCATCCATCGGGCCTGTTTTTAATATTGATAGGCGTTTGACATTACACGGGTGCCAGAGAGAAGTGTTATCATTAGAGCAACATGCTAGTGCGTTATACGCCAAGGTTATTTATTAAGCAAACAACGAATGGCAACCAGAGGGCGGTCTTTTTACTCTAAAACCCTGCTTGTAGTAACTAACTGTTAAGAAACGCCCATTCAGACAAATAAATCGATGCCACTTCTTGTTATAATGCTTCGGTACCCTGAGAATTGCAAAAAATGTACAGCTATCGGAAATTGGTAGTCAGAAGAGGTTAGGCTCTATGCCAAACCTCTTACCTACCAACAGACACGACATTCACAGGCATTGCTGATATTCATATCCGGACCAAAGTAAAGCAACATTGAACGTATTAAGAGAAAGCTATGTGTCAGAGCAATATTTGCCAAGGGGATCCATCCTTCCTTATTATCTTCTCAATCTACACAAACGTGACAACCTTGAGCGGCGAGAAAGTTCCCATGAAGATCATTCCAAGTCAATCTTTGTTTTAATGTAAGCTTGGAGCACACACACCTTAACATGTAGAGCGGATCTCGACCGATCTATAGTTAATCTAACATGCGTTTGAGAACGTTCGCTAGTGTGTTTGTGTGTTTGCATGTATGTCCATCTTTCCCTCAAAAGTTATTATTTAGTATGGCTTTGCTATATTTAAGACAATAAAACGATGCGTGTAACATTGTTGTAGGGATATCTAAAGGCTTCTGTGCACGATTTACAGTCTCCGGTATGCGTGAATTTATTAAAAAATCACCAAGTATGTGTTTGCAAATATGTGCGTTCATTATCGACTATGGCTATATTTAAGTTAGCTCGGCAATTACATTTTAACTAGCTTACATGGTCCGTTGTAGAAGGTTCAACAGTGGTGAATAGTAGTGAATGTTTACGCCCAGAGTGAACTTTCTGAAGCAAATATGTGTGACAGTGGTAAGAAGGCGGGTATGCGATTTCGTGTGGTAAAATGGTGAGAGGTCAGGAACATTGGCATTTCTAGTCAGCGGTATATAGCCCCAGCTAATTATTCTGTACATTGTTTGGTGTCATGCATAAACATCAAACTTAACTGTGAAGTAAACTGCGATTGTGTGCAAGAAAACATATGTCGGAACAGCTAAACAAAAAATCGCGCTACAGCAAAGGATGAAACAAATTAATTCAAGTCGACTCAAACGAAAAAAACGTTCCTAAGAGATTGCACGGCCGGTAAAATAAAAGGAATTTCGATACTATATATCGTTTAGAAATTTGTCTTGAGTTTCAATTGTTACTACTACCGTATAAACATTTGCTGAAAACACCGCAGTGAGTTATTGTTTGTCAAACTGATAAAATGACATAATATATACAGGATATTATATATATATAGAGATATATATATATATAGAGAGAGATATAGATATATATAGATATATATATATATAGAATAGATATATATATCCAGAGATATATAGATAGAGATATATATATATATATATATATATATATATATATATATATATATATATATATATATATATATATATATATATATATATATATATATATATATATATATATATATATATATATATATATATATATATATATATATATATATATATTTATATATAATATCCAAGTCCTGACAGTTTGACAAACAATAATCACAAAACAAATCCATTTAAATGAATATATTCGTCAATTTGGTCCAGGATGTTGGGCATTAATGAGAATGTAAATTACATCTTGATTTGTTACAAGTAAATCAATAACGCGATGCTTCAACACCAAAAGTTCGAGACCGCCAGACTATTCAAAATAGGCAACATTTAAACAAGTAAACGTCACAGCTATACTGAATATCTGTCAATCATAGATATAAAATCCTTAGCGTGTCATTTGATCAATTTGACAAACAACGGTTCAGAATAATAAGAACACAAAATTACACTCTGTCACGTTCAACTTCGGTTTAATTGTCAACTTACACATTGTTTATGGCTACCTCTTTTTCTATTTTGATGGCAGGTATCATGAATCAGTTGACTGCATCACAGACTCGTTTCCTCAAAAATCTATTCGCCTATGCCTAAAATTTGTTTGTTGTTGTTATTTTGTTCAATTTACATCCTTATAAACCAACATTTTGTAGTAGTAACTTAATGGACAATTGTTTATTGATTTTCACGGTTTCAGCGAGCATGACATAAATCCCGTTTATGTTTAAATATAAAATATATTTACGGTCAAATTTTAGTTGATGAAGAAATAGAAAGTAGGATGGATCAGTTTCGATGAAAATAGTTCATGCTTCTTGCTTTGATGCCGGAGGAGCTTGGAGGAGATTGCAAGAAAGTCTCGTCTTTTAAAACCCACGGTGCATTAAAAATCTTGCTCGGAGCAAACACACCAGTGATGTTTGTAGACTTAAAAGCTAAATTCGTCGGGTTGATTCTACATTTGGTTTGCAATAGAGCTCAATGTTGTAAAGCCATCGAAATATCCCAGAAAAACACAGCACAATACCACATCCTGTTGCTATTAGCTTAATTGCTTATCAGTGATCAGAATTGTTGCGAATGTATTCAGCTTTGTATTCACCTTTGTTATCATGCTCATTAATATGTCCACAGCGTTCACTTGTTTGCAGTCGAGTCATTAGCATAGCGATCACTTGTTTGCGGTCGAGTCCATTTCATGTTTCATTATGCATCTATTTAATACTTCCATATGTGATTTCACGAGAAGCTTTCAGGGTTTGATTTATTGTTCTTGCACCTTGTCTTCCTGGAACTATTCATAGACGAAATTCGTCATTATGCATATATTTGATACTTCCATATGTGATTTCAAGAGAAGCTTTCAGTGTAATTTGCTGTATTGTACCGATTAATTAATATTGCAATTTCAGGTATCATAACCATACAATAGGCTTTTATCTTAGGTTAATGCACCCTTGTAAACAGCAGCGGTCAAAATCGCAGTCTTTGAAGCTGTTGTCAAGGAAAGATGTTCACCAAAAACCGATTTAGTGAGTAGTTTTGGTAGGCCTAACGAGACTTAATCGACTTTTCCATTAAATTAATTGAGATTGAGTGTGGAAGCCTTATCACCTGCTCTTGACAGACAACGTAGCTGCTCTACTGTGGCTATCAGTGCGAGTATTTCAAAAGTATATGGAAGAGGATGCTCATTAGCCACTCCACGAATACTAACACAGACAAATGGTCACTACAGAAACAGGCGCAGTGCTTGACATCGGGAGAGTTAATTCATGTGTGTGCAAATTACACATGTCTTGCTACAAATGAACCATACGAATTTATGAATGAGACATTGTGATGAGAGTTGCCATATGCTTGCCTGCTAATATGTAGGTGACATGGGCAAGATAAAGTTTGACTAACCCTCTTTCAAACAGAGACGCATGATGTGAAGCACGATGTTTTGTCTTTTTGATAGACGAGTCTTCAGGGGTCTATAACACTGGTGGCCAATAGTTGCATGATAGTGTAATATCGTGTACAAATCTGTAGAAACGGAAAGATACATCATCAGCAATATCTGCCACCTCATTAATACTTGAACAGGTGTGGACGAATCCAATGTTCATATAATGTTTTAGATGATTACCCGCGATACTTCCTAATAAGCTAACATGAAGCGATGACATGCATATGCCTTTGTGGAGCTTTATCAATTCCATTAAACATTGTTGCGGTTAAACAGTCTACATACTGTATGTTAGGGGGATCGGGTGTTCAATTTGAATCAAATCTAAAATCAACTTTGATTAGCATCGATGCAATGGATGATTTTCTCATAGCATAACACAAATTACTGTGACAGCTTACGCATACATCCAGTTCTAAAAATTATATTTAGTCGGAAAGAAGGGTTAAAAAATGACAGAAGATAATGAGTTACAAAAGCATCTGCTGAATATTCACACCACTCATAATCGTCATATATATATATATATAGATAGATATATATAGATATAGAGATATATATATATATAGAGATATATATATATATATATATATATATATATATATATATATATATATATATATATATATATATATATATATAGATTTGTATAAATATATATATATATATATTATATGTTATATATATACATGTATATATATATATATATATATATATATGTATATATCTGCATAATATATGTATATATATATATATATATATATACATATATACATACATGTACATAAATATAAGTATATATGTACACATATAGATATATTTATATATAAATATATGATTAAGATATATATATA
>CM067358.1:67084194-67126694 GCA_034190875.2 Urechis unicinctus | reverse complement strand
GGTTGTGACAATGCAGAACAAGTACGTTCCCTTTGAAGACAATTTCATGAGATGATATATGTACCTGTTTGACCAGAATAGCACAAAGGTTTCAACGATTTATTTTGCGTAATGTCTTGGATTGAATGTACAAATGCCAATGACATCAAAGCCAATTAAATTACCATGACTTGCACTATATTTTGTAAACTAACTGCAATACAATCATTTAAGCAGTTTCTGATGGCAACTGCAGGTAATTTACTTCGATTTCTTGCCATTAGATGGGGGAGGGGATTGACAATAAACAGGTTGTTTGAACGAAGAATAAGTCAGAATACTGCGAGAATTTTCTGGCTATGCATGCATTCATTCATAGGAAACGTTTTGCTATTCCACGACACAAATTTAACGTATAATGGCTCGTACAATCGTGTACAACAAGTTTGTCATTGATTGGTCAACTGATGTTTAATCTACGATGGCAATGACAGAATATTTATTACTTTGAGAAATATTGTTAGTAGGACATCGTTATATATATATATATGCACACTACTGTCAAAGCTTTATTATAGCTACATTTGGTCACGTTCACAATGGCATTGCCAACTCGTCCATATTACATTTTGTAATGCACTTAACTTTGTTCTTTAGAATGTATTGACAAAAATGCCTACATATCAGGCCCTGTGATAAGAATCGTTCATGTTGTGGCAACAAACTAAAAGCTCATTGCCAATATCAGATAAATTACAGAATATAGGGGTAGTTTTACTATCTAAAAAGAACATATCGTAATATATTGAGTTATTCCAGATACATGAGTTGATATACGCAACTGATGGCATTATCATCAAACACATCAGAGAAATATTTCTGGGATCAAGCGCAAGATTTTACGAGCGCCCTTTTAAAATCTTACAAATCCGGAATGCTTTGTTCTTAGTAGGAGATTTAGTGCGGCTCGAATTCTACTGGGATTTAATGGATGGGTGTCATTATTTATTTGCGTTACACTCGCTAGACGCCATTCCAAAGGTTACAGGCTTTATTTGCTTTCATACATTTTTTACTCAACATGAAAATACTGCGAAATGCAGAGCAAACAATCCAGCATTCAAGGTTCAATCCAGCAATCGAAGGATTGAAGTTTGGAAATAAAAGATGGTACTAATATAAATCTATAGACTGGGACTATATTATATTGAGTATTTTAAGAGGGGCAACTGAAATCTGTGTAGCACAATAAAATGTTACATGATACTTATTGGATTCCCCGAGCGATGCATTAGTTATTTCGGCAATTATTGAATTTATACATAATCTCTCACCGTTATTTAAAGCAAACATGAACGTTTTCCTGTTTAGCTGAAGTAATGAATAGTACTTATGTCAGTTGCTCTCGGCATGAAATGGAATATCAGCGGACCATAATGAAACAATGCGATGAAGGTTGTCGGCAACTTACATTGAACGGTGCAATGAGCGCATTGCATACATGTATGTATGTATGTATGTATGTATGTATGTATGTATGTATGTATGTATGTATGTATGTATGTATGTATGTATGTATGTATGTATGTATGTATGTATGTATGTATGTGTATGTGTCCATGTGACTAGATTTCTTCCTCCATACTCCTTTCCATATTTGAGTATATATACGGTGTGTTACTCAAAGAATTTATGTACCTGTATCTGACATTTACAGTATCAACGTGTATTCAGTTTTTGCAACGTAGTAACCCTCGATATGTTCGACAGTTATTGACGATATCATGCCGTGGACGGACCTAAGTGTATGACTCATAAATAATACCGACATAAATAATACCGATACAATGTGAAAATAGAACCAAACATTTGTATTTGCTTGGATGTCGTCAATATCTTTATTTAAACTTTCACTGGCCTGGTGTGATACCAATACCTATAAGTGGTCAATTTGTCAATGAAACGGGTCATTCAAAGTCTTTTTTAAAGAATAAAGTAAAAATAAAAGTCTTTTTTGACGTGCTTTCCATAAAGCAGGAGAGAATGATATCGTTTAATCATTCTGAAAGGTAATGCATTTCAGTACTGAATTGGACAACATACATAAATGATGGTTACGCGCATTATAGTCAGTGCATACTTAATAATTAACATGGCTGCCCAATTTTGGCTCTGATAAGTGGATTGTGCAACGCGCAGCGTGTATGTTACTTTTCTTTATTTTACTCATCAAGAGGAGATTTTATTAAGAAATAATGCACCCATTCAAAAGGGTCAAAGATTAATTGTCTGCGATTCCTGTTCTACTGATCAAATAAATACATAATTGAACTCGGTGAATGCGTAATTAGATTTCCCATTGTTGGTGGCGCATCTACCTGAGTTCAGTTACTAGTCACTTCGTTAATTTGATCCGTCTCACGCATTTCCCTAATTGGTTTATATATGTAGTGATTGTTAAATTGATTATATTATGTACAATGTTAAGTCATATATAATGTGCTGTATAAATATCAGTTTGTTAAGCATCACCTGTC
This sequence comes from Urechis unicinctus, assembly GCA_034190875.2. Taxonomy (NCBI): domain Eukaryota; kingdom Metazoa; phylum Annelida; class Polychaeta; order Xenopneusta; family Urechidae; genus Urechis; species Urechis unicinctus. The sequence continues at coordinate 67,124,178 of CM067358.1, read as the reverse complement.
TAAATAATAAAAAATATTTTGTTTCTGCATTTCGAATGTGCATGTTTTCCAATTGGATGGGGGAGATACAGGATTCCAGATGATTTTACAGAACATTTGCATTATATAGAATCATTTTATACTCTACGTATTGAATCGTTTCATCACACAACATGTAACCGTACGCATATGAGACTTTAACATTGAATGCGTTTAATATTATGTTGCAAGTCAACTTTGTTGTTCATAAAGACATATGTCAGCATGCTTTCTACGATGGTATGTTACGTATTTGCCCTTACACGAGGCGTATTTTTTCAGTATGCAAACACGTAGTTGATATGATTGTTGGCCTTAATATGTGGCCTCGTATGTAATAAGTTGACTTCACTTCCAGATAAGCAACATGAATGTCAGCCAACAGTAACATCAACAGCACGATGAATCACGGCAGCCTAACAGTAACAAATCAGTAAACAGCCGATGTTTACCAATTCATCTCAATACATCTATATAAATTATGCCCCATATAAAGGTATACCACACTGTAAGGTCTTATAAGTTGTCCTACAAACTGGTCTCATCTAAAACGTTTTATGGGGTATAAACATATATATATGTGTATAACTGGTAGGTATCAGAAGTTTGTCCCCCAAGTCAGTTTCATATCACACCCATAAACAGCAGCATTTCTAATATATATATATATATATATATATATATATATATATATATATATATATATATATATATATATATATAATATATAGTATATATATATATATATATCTATATATATATATGACCCCATTAACATTGTACACTTCTATATATCAATATATTACATATGCGTGAGACGGATCATATATATATATATATATATATATATATATATATATATATATATATATATATATATATATAATATATATATATATATATATATATATATATATAATATTGTATACTAATATAAGATATATTACATATGCGTATCTAAGATCAAATATATAGGTCTCTCTATATATATATATCTATCTATATATATATATATATATATCTGATATATGTGTGTGTGTGTGTGTGTTATCATATATATATGTCTATAGGGGTAAGTCGTAAGTTTTGGACGGGCTCTATACATTTCCCCCTATCCCCCCGTCCATCCGTCCACCCCGTCCACTCAAGAGCCAGTCTGTGTCTACGCGCCTCTCAGGCCGGATCCAAGGAATTATCCAAGCCTGTTTAAACAGCTCATTTTAAGACAAAGAGCGACGCAGCACGCTGTTCCCGCTTATCTACGTCCATCAAAATAAATAATACTTCAACGAGGTGAATGAATGGCCTCATTTTCGCCAAACAGCCCAACAATCCCTCCTGGCTACGATCAAAATAAACAGCCTCATTTTAAGATGAATGGCGATCGTTCGAGGATTCGCTGTATTCCGCTCTTTAACTACGAGCAAGCGATAATGTTCACGAGGATTGGAGCATCAATTCTACGAAATATCAGCCTCGCAGTATCCTCGATAAAACCACGATCTAATAAACTTCTGCCTCGACTGTCCTTCATCATTTGAAATATCATAGGGATATTATCGCTTTTACCACGATCTAATAAACTAGAATTTCTTTTACAAACTGTTGGCTAGGGAATGATTGCATAGGGAATGTTTATGCCATCGCGGGATGGCTCATTAATGTGTAATTGAAATTTCTTTTGAACAACGGTCTTGGGTCATAGGCATGAAAGACTAGGCACACACATCATCAATCCATCTAAATAATAACACCCTCCCTTATGGGTGAAGGCCAACCGATACGTTCGTGATCAGTGGGTCATAACTACGTTATAGTTATGTCATGGTGGGAACGAAGTATGAAGGGGGTAGGGGGAATAGATTCATGATATATATATAAATCCTGAACTAAAGACCCCTGATATATATATATATATATGATATATCTATATCGGGAGATATATATATATATATAGATATATATATAATCTATATATCTCTCGGGAGATATATATATATATCTCTATATATCTATCTATAGATATCTATGTAGAGATCGAATACTGCCTTATATCTCTATCTATCTCTAGATCTAGAAGAGAGATCTCTCTCTCTGTCTCCTATCTCTCCCCGTCTCTCCGTCCACCCGTCCACTCGCCAGCTCGTCTACGCGCCTCTCAGGCCGGATACAAGGAATTATCCAAGCCTGTTTAAACAGCTCATTTTAAGACAAAGAGCGACGCAGCACGCTGGCCGCTTATCTACGATCAAAATAAATAATACTTCAACGAGGTGAATGGAGTTACGGCCAGCTTCGCCTCCTCGCTAAACAACGTCCCAGTCCATGTCGATCGTATTCCTTCTTTAAAATGATATACGATATGTTCGAGGATTGTAGGAATAATGCCAACTAGAAGGCAAGCGTACATTGTGCACGATCGATTGGAGCATCATTCTGAAATATCTGCCTCGCAGTATCGCTTTTACCACGATCTAATAAACTTTTAGTCTACACTGTTGGCTAGGGAATATTTGCATAGGGAATGTTTATGCCATCGCGGGATGTGTCATTAATGTGTAATTAAATTTCTTTTGAACTACGGTCTGATATTTCACATCATGAACAAGCACACACATCATCCCTCCCTCTAAATCCCCCCCCCCCCTCCCTTTCGGGTGAAGGCCAACAAACTACCTCAGTTGGTCATAACTTTCGGGGTAGGGGATGGTGAACGGGCAGTTTTCAAACAAGACCCTGATATTATAGAGATAGAGAGAGATATGTATAGATAGAGAGATAGGTAGATAGATAGATATTTAGAGAGAGAGATAGAGAGAGAGATAGAGTCATCTCCGTCTAAGAGTGGTGGACGAGGGCTCTATATACCGAGAGAGAGAGAGAGAGAGAGACGATCTCAGTAGATAAATCCAGAGAGAGAGAGAGAGAGCTAAATCCTCTTCTCTATATATAGAGATATATATAGATATCTATATATATATATATATAGAGATATATAGATCTATAGATATATATAGATATATATATATATATATATATATATATATATATATATATAGATATATATATATATATATATATATATATATATATATATATATATATATATATATATGGTTATGTTATAGTGTACCCCCCCCAGACTACTCCAATCCTGTTTTGTTCAGTTCGCCGCAATCTAGTATTTCTGGTCATCCATATCCTTCCCATGTTCACCGACAGGTAATACTTTATCGAAATATTATACATTGAGCCAACTGGTTCAATCGCCGATTGTTGGTTTGGGCGATTATCGACTGAGAAGTACCCATATTAGTATCGATCATGCTATTGTGATTCTTGTCACTTAAACTTGCAAAGCTGCTGCTTATTGCATTCTCACCCTAAAAGGCTTCACATGGTATATCAACATTGTTCAGCTTAATGCGCAACATATTAGTTCATTATCATAGATAAAACAAAACGGCCAAACCTGAAGGCAAAGCCAACCAGCGTTATGAACGCGTATTTTCCCGAATGAATACTTAATATATTTCTGTATGAAGCATTATTCAGACTGTCAGCGTTTACATACACATTGATTAATTAAGACTTTTTACTTCGGTCAGCATGACAGCGTAAACATCTCAATGACCAGATACGTAGAACGGCATTCTGTTTACTTAATCCACACATATTCCCTTGAACAAAATATCACGCCATGTATGATAACGATCCTTATAGCACATCACTTAATGAAGTTATTGACTAATTAAATTGCATTCACTCTTGCATTACAAACTCTCGACAATGAAAGAATCAAGGGTTAGGCAAGGTGCATCTGACGTAACATGCAATAGGTCGAAATTGGACCACGTCAAAAACTTTCTAAAAACGTTGCGCATTCCATAATTATCGATTCTGCCAGTGTACAAAGCCGCTTCAGATGAAATGGGTGTAAATGTACATATATGAATATATATATATATATATATATATATATATAGATATATATATATATATATATATATATATATATATATATATATATATATATATATATATATATATACATATATATATATATATATATATGTACATATGTTTTTGTGTGTGTGTGTGTGTGGGCATATATATAAATATATATATATACATATATATATATATATGTATATATATATATATGTATACATGTATATATATATGTATATATATATGTATATATATATATACAGATATATATATATGTATCTATATATATGTATACATGTATATATATATGTATATATCTCTGTGTAGATATCTCTCTATAGAGATATATATATCTATCTATATCTCTATCTATATCTCTCTCTATCTATATATATCTATATATATATATCTATCTCTATATATATATATATATATATATATATATATATATATATATATATATATATATATATATAGATTCTGTCTACTCATTTACTGGCGCTATCGACAAACACGACGACGGCGACACGGATCATTGACTACACAACCAGGCCTATGTCTCTGCACTCGAAATATAATTAAGCTCTCTTTGTCATGCAGTGTGTAACATTTTATTATAGTAAACAAAACAGTAATGGAAATGCGTCATTCATCGTGTTTTATATAGCATCTAGGAATAGGACAAGCTGCCTCAGTTACCTGATAGCCTGATAAGGATGCAAACCCTGTTGCTAGGGTGGCACCTCATCGAAGTAAGGTTGTGCGACCGAGATGATTGACGATAAATAATAATTCATATATAGAAACGCGCATCAGCTCGTTCAAATGTGTAGATAATTAATGGTTGTAATGATTGGTTTTATTTTGAGAGGAGGATACGACTGTGGTATTGTTGATTGATGTATTTCGATTTTTAAGTGTTTTACATAGCGAGACAGTATCGTGTCTAGTCCTGATCATCATGATCTCGCCTGGTCTGATAATTAACTGCTTGCCTGTGCGAAATAGTGCACATATGTGTGTACCATCATTCTCCAATCGCCGGATTACAGTGTTCCTGCTGCACCTATTAAGTGGCACTTCGGCTCAGACCGGTTATTTTTTGTAGCTATGCTCTAAAATCGACGGTAGTATTCCCTCCACCAGGTTAGTTGGTTGTACTCCGTTAACCTCAACACGGGGACTCGTTCAACCTCACAACACCTTTCCGGTCGCACATCAGTTTGGCTACCTCTGCCTCTTCCAACTGCATTTCTCACCATTCTATCCTGCCATGTCTCACCTTTCCAGATCAATTTGTATCGAGCCCACTCTTGAAACCCGACCTTGGTCGCCCGACATCCCACAAAGAACAACTCACAATTACAATATAAACAAAACAATACTCACCCTAGCTCACCTTCACTTCTGACGATCGCGTCGAATTACCACCACTGTTGAGGACAACTTTATTACACAAAAGCGACAACACATCTGTCTGATCGGGCGTGAACTCTCTGAGTAGTATAGAGACTGGGGGTAAGAGCACAGCTTCCAAAAATGGACTCACAAACAGAAAATGAGCCAGCCTGTGGTGCGCTCGCACCTCCCCTCATATGGTACTACAGTGTCAACCAGCCCTTCCAGCCCCATATGGTCCAGGGCCAAACCAGTAGTTAGTCACCACAGAGGTCATCGAGTTAGAAATATCTGTGACCATCGCTGTAAGTTCCATTTTTCACGCGGTCGAGGTCCTGTATAGACTGGGCAACCTTAGCGTCGTTCTACTCGATAAAGTCGGGATCAGGACGAGAGGTTATCAATCTCATCGTAAAGAACTTCCAACAGTAGAAAGCCCCCGTAGGCCTCTCTGTGGTCCCACTCGGTCTTCCCAACCAAGGACCATGATGCTCCTGTTCCAAACCCAGGCAACTATTAAACCTCCAGTTCGCGCCATAGTCGCCGTCTTCCAGCCCCTCATTGGACGCTCACCCCCAAGCCACCGTCTCCTCATACTTCTTTCAATCCTTGTGATACACCTGGTTATATGCCTCACCCCTCCCAGGTCCTCAAAGGAGCACAACCTGAAAACGCAGTCGACAAGCACCTAGATGGTCGCCACCGGACTATGGTGCAGCCCCAACAGAACCTGATGCTTATACATATTCGGAATTATCCTCCCAGGACTCCGAGTGTAGGGGCACTTTATCTCGAGCAGCACAATCTCCTCAGGATGCCCCAGACAGACAGCATCCACTCCACCCCCCTGGCCACACTGCCGCCGAATAGGTAGCAAACAAAAGCCATCTGGAGAGTAGGCTGTTGCGCCACCATGAATATAGATATTATTTCCGCAGACCTTGATGTTGTACACCTTCTCCAATACCGCAATTGAAACCTCCTCAAAAGTCGTACCCCAGAGGCAGGGCACGCTAAAGCAAACACTCTCGTTGCTAGTTTTTTTCAGTCGGCTTCTTACTATAGCTGCTGAAGTAGTTTTTCCCTATGATGGCGGAGTAGTCACTTCCTCCAACGCAGCCCTTCCTCATGGTATCCCACTGGTCTGTATTTTGCTTGAATCCAGTATAATCGTTGCAGAAAGATTTTATCACCACCTCCATTATACCCAACAAACACCACTCTTTAATTGGTCGGTTGGTCGGCTGCACTTACCGCGGTACCGGCACGATCACCTCCTGCAACCCCCGTCGACCTAGGTGAGAGGGGTGGAGATACCGACGTCTTAGCCTTAATGTCGCTTTTCATTCGAGTATATTTTTTGATCTTGGCCGAAACGAGTTTAAACTCATCGTCTGAGATAAAGCCATCTTCAAGCGCCGCCGAAATAATATCTGTAACCGTGTTTAGTTTGCTCTGTGCCAGAATTTGAATCTGGTCGTGCTTCTTTACCTTCGCCGACAGCCGCCGACTGATGACCTTTCCTGTGATCGCTACCAGCCCGCACACAGCCCCGTAGCACCCAAGACTGTAGCAATGGGGGTAGCAACCACCGTAGATATCAGACCCTCACCACTTGCGCCAAGACACATACCCACAGCAACTAAAGCAGTGTCTACAGCGTACACAGAGTTTACTGCACACCTATATTTTTTGTACATAGCACCATATTTTTCAATTTCTTTCTCAAGGTATTGCTTCTTGAAACCGATCTCATTCAGCCGATAGAAGTGCCCTTGATTCTCATCAGGCGGCTCCAGATTTAACGGTGCTGTATGAATAGTTGGTTGTTGTTTCATACTGTCTTTGTATACATAAGTCTATATATCAAGTTCAATTGGGAGTGATACTACAGTACAAGTCGCCCCTCTGTTTGGAGTGGCTGTATAAAAGTTAATAACGTTGCCTTGTTCCAGCTGTAAAGGCTGGGCTTAAGATATTAAAACAGCCTGTTGGTTAGCAGGCTTACTTATTCCTACCGATTGAGTTGTCCCATTTATAACAGAAAACACTGCTATAACACAAATACCAGCGCCCGCACCAGACGACAACCCCATACGAATGATCCTACCATTTAATAACATGGTATATCCAAAGGACCACTTATATCCTATGCGAAGGGCGCCACTTACTTCTGCCCAAAAAGTAAAGAGGGGTTTCGTTTGTTCAGCTACGTGTTGTCCCAGATCCCTGCGCTGCTGTCTATGTCTGTCATCAACATACTCTCAATTAGCAGCATCCTTTGGCGAAATCGGGTCTCCCAGCTCAACGATTTTATTATCTCCCATTTCAAGGTCTCCAGTCATAATACTGCGTCCTTAAACCATTTTTTGTGAGTCTACATAGGTCTTTCTTGCATATTTGGAGAGGTCGGCGCCAAGATCCGTTTTCTGTTGAGTTCTATAAATACTCGCTTTTATTTACATCTTGTAAATTGAAGAAATACACCAATAGGAAAGTCGTGATTGTTCAATATACGTCCCTTATTATCCCTTATCTGAACATCAACTCATTCACAGCTACGATAGTAACACGTTTTGACACAGGATTAGCAATGTTTGTGGTTATGATATCACCAAAAGAGCCGTCATGGCCAACAACTTCAAGAAGCGTTGTGGGCGCACCATCAAGCATGTTGTGCGTGGTACTGACTTGATCGAGGTGGGTTATAGACCCATCGTGAGCATTATTCTCCAAAGTAAGCCCTAGAGTTGTAAATTCATCCTGCAGAACTATGAAGTTCCAGAGGCCAGGGGACAAAGTGACTCCTTCTACTTTTCCTGTAGAAATTTGCCTCGTTCTAATGGACACATATGATTCAGTGTTATACCAGCCCACAGTATACGTGATTGACCTAAGACCTACGCAAAGGTCACCCGCACTATTGTCAAAAGCATTTTGCAGGGACACAGCGTCGCCGCTTTGAACATTAGACAGAGTGTGATACATAGCACTGTGAATAAACAAGCCTTTAGTTTCAATAGAAAAGCTACATATAAAACGGGCGGGGTGTATCCAGCCATTTCGGCGAGAGATAAACTTACCCGACAAGTCGTTCACAATGGTGGTACATTCACAGCAAAGTTTCCTGATCTATTCAGTAACTATAAGGTGAGCGGACAAAGTAGTAATAGACTGGTTGACAAATCCCATGCAGTTTTGGCAGAACCAGTTAAACGTTGCAGTGTGGTGTGCAACAGCCGGTTGCGGCGTGTCATCCCACGATCACCTTGAGGCTGGGATTCCACTTGTGAAAGCTCTCTACACCTTTCACCTTTATTACACAGTGCGTCGCCTATTGGCAGAACTACTCAGGATCACGCCTATGACCCCTATAACAATACATATGACAATAGGGCACATGAGAGACTCTGCAATAACTTTGGTGTTCAATCAAACACAGACTGGCGCCAGACGGCAACCGTAGCTAATAGTGGCCTTGGTATCTTATATGCACATGATGTGTATGGTTACGGGAGTGTCGTCAACTTTGCTGGTCGAAACGTTCGTTACGACCCTACACGGATGGTATTTGAGGTGGAAAAGGATACAAAGCCAATTTTTGCCCACGCGAGTAACCTACAATCCTTTCAGGAGAAAATGGGTGATGTTCTACATCTAGCACAGGGACCTGAAGCAGACGAGGCCTGGAGTACCTTCATACTGGACACGTCTGAGGGCTTCACACAGACCGGCGTTGAGCGAATTAACGACATCATTCGGACTTATGTCTGGGCCATTCTTAGTACTCAGACGCAGACCTGCTCAAAGATACTAGGTGTTGGCACGTCCTTTGATGCTCAAAAGTAATTTCAGGCCAACGTTGAGGATGCCATCAACTCCTCAGTGGACATTCCATCATCTATCCGACGGTATCACAACGTCTTCCAGAAAGCTTCTTCAAAGATTGATTAAGTGTTTGGAACGGGCCTGTACATGGCTCCGTCTGATATGAGCCTCTCCATTGGAAACATTGCTGGGTACAACAATCTGATTACTATCGCAACTGTGGAACAGCAGATCGGCAGCAATACTGATGTCAACTCAGTTCCGTGGTTTCTTTCTTGACACCACTTTTCGGGACCACCCAGGGAACCCCAAACCATCACGGACGGCCTCATACGCCAGGAAGACTGAGTCGTTCTACAACCCAAAGATTACAAAAGTTGAGGTGACCATTGAGAGCATCCCCAACCAACTCTATTCATAAGGCATGCGTGGCTATCAGCAGTGGTATGAAGTGAAGAAGGCCTTTGCAGCAACGAGTAAACGAGACCCGAGTGGAGCAATAGCTGCCAAAGACTTGGCATTGTCGGACGTTTCCCTAGGAGAGTACCTAACCAGTAAGTATGCTCTGTGGCTCGACTTAAGGACGAGTGATGACGACCAGCTGCATGGTAGTGGCAGGTCCGTGGAGAATGCGTCTGAGGGTATTACCATACAGATCACAATAAACGCAGAGTCGGCCAGTGTATTGAACGTTTATATGTATATTGTAATGGATGCACAGCTTAACATTAAAAATGGCAGGTTTGTCAGCGCAGTCTACTAAGTTTACATTTCAAGATGGTCCCTGTTCGGCAATTGTTTGTGGGCAGACAGGATGTGGGAAAACCGCATTCATCCTTGACCCTGATACCATTATTGATAAACTCCTTGAACAGGACACAACTAGCTTAGTGGAGGCAAATTCAGGGGGAGCAGAACCTAGTTGCACCCCTGGTGTCTTCTAAGAGAGATTGGCTTGCTGCCGTCATAGCCTGGGGTCTGGCCCGTCAGTACCTTGGTTTGGAGCGCCTTACAATTGACCAGGTTGAATCAATGTCTGATAAAGAGATCATAAAGCTGTATGTGAAATACGAGGCTTTGCTAGGCTCTAGTATAATGCGCACTCTAGGTCAATCATTGCAACATATATACTCAGGTAATTGCTTGTATGTTTCTACCAATCCCACCAGAACACCAGCCAAAGCTAATTACAGACCTCGAGACTGACCTGTTTGTTGGACACGCACTAAGCAATGTCACTTGTGAGCTATATCATCGTTATGTTTAGTTTTTAGCTCCATTAACCGCGCATTTAACAACAATTAAGCATTGTCAATTTGGAAAAACAAACACCAAATCAACAAGGGCCGGTGGAGAGGAGACACCACTTCCTTGCTATAGTATGTGTTTAACTATAACAGGTGCTTAACTCCGCTATAACAGGTGCTTACTAAGAGCTGTCAATTGGACAAATAAATTAAATAAGTAAACATGGAAGAAACGAACACGAATCAAGGAGAGACAACACCAGGGGAGATAACGTCAGTGACCACTACGAAAAACGATAAAAGGGTTGTGGCAGGACAAAAGGGTGCTGCAGCTCGAAAAGCCAATCAAAATAAGCTTCTGAGAGAGCTCCCAGAGGCTAAGGCTGCGCTTACAGATGCTAGAGACGAAGCTGTCGAGCCAATATCAACGATCAAGTCTCCGGAAAGGTGGGCGTGGCCAACATTGTCGGCGGCGTTGGGGTGTTTGGACTCGCATTGTATTGCTACAGGCACCAGATGGTAGCCTCACACCCTAGACAGGTTGTGGTACAAAAGCCTTCGGACGCTCATTTAAAGGATTTCAATAGGTTATGCCAAGCTTGCTAAGATGGCTCTGGGTGGTGGGGTCCTCAGATGGTCAAAAAGGGCGTGAGGAGGTGGCGTTCATTATACTGGGTATGGCTGCAACTGGACTGGTTGCATACATGCTTGCTAAGTAGGTCATTTGGAGACTCGGGCGTTTACTTTGTATGGATCGTCGCATGCAGAAGATATACTATAGTCCTAAGGGCTACTGGAAAGGCATAACAGCTATCAAGAAGCTTGCTACAGAAGCGAGGGTTTCTGAGGAAGTTGCAAGGGGGTGGCTAACAAAGCAAGCTATATGGCAAATCTACCTGCCAGTGCCAAAACACAATCCCAGGCCAAAGTTTGATGTCCCTGTCCCTAATGAGGTTCACCAAGCCGATCTCTTATTTCTTCCTCATGATGTTGTGAAGCGCCGGATTTACAAGTATGCCTTAACAGTGGTGGATGTGGCCTGCCAAGCGAGGACCGCTACATTGGTCCAAACTACTTCAGGTGGACCCCGGACGGGAGTTTACGGGTGCAGCGAATCAGCTGTTAGTTAATCATGGATTATCAGTCAGGCGTGGCTGTGTGAATATCCATCGAGACCAGGGTATAGTGGAACGCTTTAACCGCACCCTTGCTGAGCGGCTCTTTGGACACCAGTATGCAGTAGAGTTAAAGGATACTGGAAAACGATCTACCGAGTGGGTTTCTCTACTACAGCCTGCGATAAATAATGAGGTAACCCGTTTGACTGGAAAAAAACCTAAAGATGCTATAAAGGCAAACCGAGTTGCACAAAAGCCCTCTGCAGTCGTACCAGGGTGCCCGCTGGGGGTCAAAGAGCAACGGCTTCCCTCTGATGTTGGCATTCGCTACCTCTACCAGCCTGGTGAGGCAGAGCAAGACCAGCGCCGGCGGGTCACTCGATGTTTACCGGATAGGACGCTCTGTCACAAAATCTGGTGAGCCTGTACTTTACTATTTGTGGGATGGACCGTTCCGTGGTTTTGCAAAGGAGGAGCTGCCTGTGGTGCCGTCTGATACCCACTTGTCACCAGACGGTATTACCGATTAGACTAATAGAGAACTATATATATAACAATGGTAGTATTTTACAATAAGTTCCCGTGGATATTAGTCGGAAAGAAAGACCCCTGTAACAGGCCCTGTACGCAAGAGCAAGAGTTTTGTGGATTACACAGATATAAGATAAAAAATTGTGTCATTAGTCGTCTTTGTACGGGTTGTCAGAAGGCTATAAAAAATAAAGTCAACTACAGTCGTCTTCGTCATTCCCAAAAAATTGCTTCACAACAGCCTATAGCTAGGGCTGTCAGTGATTTTTTTCAAATTCATTGTAACTTGTTGAAATTATACATGAACATAGGTATACTCATGAGGATTATAAAAAGCTATGTTTCATTTTTTTAAGTCAATTAGAAAAAAAGTTATTGAGGTTTCAATTTCCATGGTATTGCTCGGTTTTGTGCCAGAATTCTACGGTAAGGGATAACAAACACTTTTCATGTCTTATATTTTGAATATTATAGTGAAATTAAACCACAAGAAATGTATAATCTAGAGGATTCTAAAATGCTATGTTTCATTTTTTAAATCAATTAGTAAAAAATTTATAGAGGTTTCAAATTCCATGGAATTGCTCGGTTTTGTGCCAGAATTCTACGGTAAGGGATAACAGCCACTTTTCAGGTCTTATATTTTGAATATCATAGTGAAATTATACTATAAGAAATGTACAATGTAGAGGTTTCTAAAAAGCTATGTTTCATTTTTTTAAATCAATTAGTAAAAAAGTTAATGAGGTTTCAAATTCCATGGAATTGCTCGGTTTTGTGCCAGAATTCCACGGTAAGGAATAACAGACACTTTTCATGTCTTATATTTTGAATATCATTGTGAAATTATACCAAAACAAATGGATTCTAGAGGATTCGAATAAGCTATGTTTCATTTTTTTAAATCAATTATTAAAACAGTTATTGAGGATTTAAATTTCATGGAATTGTCAGTTTTTGAGCCAAAATTGACAGGATGACAGTCACTTTTCACTTTTCCAGATACCTGTCTAAAATTGCCAAACAATGCTTATACAATTGCAACCAGACACCTGTCTGAAATTGCGAAACAATGCTAATCTATTGCAACCAGACACCTGTCTGAAATTGCCAAACAAGGCTTAAACTATTGCAACCAGACACCTGTCTGAAATTGCCAAACAAGGCTTTAACTATTGCAACCAGACACCTGTCTGAAATTGCCAAACAAGGCTTAAACTATTGCAACCAGACACCTGTCTGACATTGCAAAACAATACTAATTTATTACAACCAGACACCTGTCTGAAATTGCCAAACAATACTAAACTATTGCAACCAGACACCTGTCTGAAATTGCCAAATAATGCTAATCTATTGCAACCAGACACCTGTATGAAATTGCGAAACAAGGCTTAAACTATTGCAACCAGACACCTGTCTGAAATTGCCAAACAAGGCTTTAACTATTGCAACCAGACACCTGTCTGAAATTGCCAAACAAGGCTTAAACTATTGCAACCAGACACCTGTCTGAAATTGCCAAACAAGGCTTAAACTATTGCAACCAGACACCTGTCTGAAATTGCCAAACAATGCTGGAGTGAACTCATGATATACTCGGGATGTACTCCGTGAACGAATCTGACACAAAACGTGGTTAACAGAATCTCTTTGATGTGTTAAATCTGGGTGGTGCCCTTGGCGACGAGCAGCTCGCGCAAACGTCGCAGTAACTGTCGGCAGCTCAACATCTACTCTGTGAACCCTAACTGCCGAGTTCCACGCGCTAGCGCAAGCGGCATATTGCCTTTGAAGGTACTGGCCTGTAACGGATAGTTTTTTGAATCCACAACCCCAAATAAATAAATTAAGTACCATATTAAGTTCAAGAATCGAATGTTTTCTTAAATCACATAATGCTGATAAGGCAAGCTATACGCTCTCCCGGCGCGGGAATGACAAAATCGAACATTTTAAAGTCTAAAATACGACAATTCCGGTCCATTTAATAAGAAAATAAACTTGACCAAAGTATTCCACTATACTTGAATTTACCCCTGTATATAGATGGATATTAGGGCTCAGATTGATAAATGAACGAAAATCGACTTTGTATGACCCCAGGCGATCAGTCGCGTAAGCGATCTTGAGTCGGCCGTGTGAAGGCATGCTATACGTTCTCCCGGCTTGGGAATGACAAAATCGAACATTTTAAAATCTAAAATACGACAATTCCGGTCCATTTAATAAGAAAATAAACTTGACCAAAGTATTCCACTATACTTGAATTACCCCTGTATATAGATGGATATTAGGGCTCGGATTGATAAATGAAGGAAAATCGACTTTGTTTAACGGAGCACGTTCAGCGGTGGTTGCGAGAGTGCGAAGCCGTGTTGAGTGAAGGCAAAGTTGACCCTGATACGGGCTCACGCGGCGAGCATGAGATAATTGGACAGCGTTTTGAAGTGCAAAATACGACCATTCCGGTCCATTTAATAAGAAAATAAACTTAACCCATTTGTAACATCATACTTAAATATGTTAAAAGTGTGTACATATGTCGCGGCCATCAGATGAAATTGGGAAAAAAATACATTTGTTTACACCGTAACATTTCGTACGCAAATAATATTATTTTCCCTTTGGCCATTTTTTTTAGATTTTATATGATCATAAACATTAGAATGTCATCTTGTCATCTACTAAACAATAAAAACGATACGAGTAATGAATGCGAACCGATTTAGAGAATTCGAAACGGGCTGAATCTCGAAAAGTCAAAAATGCTCGCAGAGAATTTTAACGTATTGCTCCACAAACACACAACTTTTATGGCTCAAACGGGGTAAAATGCGAAAAGTAAAGCAATATTATTGACATTCAATACGTTAGCTCTCGTTTGATGTATCATTCGTCCATGTATCTTAAATATAAATGCCAGTTAGAGCAAGTTGAAAAAAAAAGAACTGGGATGACTTCTGCATTCTATGGGCTATTGTAGCCGCTCTGCACCCGGATGCCAAGAACCCAAAGCGACCATCAAATTATAACATTCAGTGGCTCTTGGATTTGCTGGAGGGTGCAGGTGTAGAATATCCTACACCAGTGTCGCACGTTGAGAAGATCGGAAAGCATGCTAACATAGCTTTAAATGTTTTTGGCTGGGATGGGAAGACCACTATGGGTACACCGCATCAGTAAGCACTCTGGTACCCGTATAAACCTCATGCTGATTGAGAAGGACGGCAGGTTTCATTACACACAAATCAAAGACCTGAACCGCTTGCTGTATGACCAGACCAAACATAAAGAGCGGAAGTTCTTCTGTGAGCTATGTTTGCATGGATATACCTCACAGGGTCTGCTCCTGGTGCATACGCCTGAGTGGGGATAGGGCAAACTGCTGTGCGAGTGGATATGCCTGAGGAAGGGAAGAACATATTATCCTTCCAGAACTGTGAGAAACAGCTTGCTGCACCCTACGTCATCTATGCTGACTTCTAGGCGCTCACAGTGAAGCTTCCTGGTCCTGCGCTTGATACTGGTAAGAGCAACACGCAGAGAACGCAGGAACACACAGGTTGCGGCTATGGTTATGTGGTTGTTCGGTGTGACGGTAAGACCGAACCACCTGTGATTTACAGAGATAGAGATGCTGTGGAGAAGTTCTTACAGGTTCTGCAGCAGGAGGAGCAAAAGATCAAAGCAGTTCTGTCCAAGCCTGTCCCTAGTCGGGAGAATAGAAGGGCACATAAGGCTGCAACCCCCTGTCATGTGTGCAAGAAAAAACTGGGCTGTGACTCTGTCCGCGATCACTCCCATATAACAGGCTTGTACAGAGGGCCAGCCCATAACCTGATAACGTGTGTAACCTGAAACTTCGGCTGAGTCCCAAGACAACAACCATCCCTGTGGTGTTCCATAACCTGCGGGGCTATGACTCCCATCTCTTGATGCAGGGTGTAAGCAAAGTGGAGGGGAACATCAACTACATCCCCAACAACATGGAGAAATATATTTCCCTGTTGCTTGGACAGTTGCACTTCATTGACAGCGCGCATTTCCTCCTGGCCTCGCTGTACAAGCTGCGACTGTATAAGCTTATAAACAACTCTGTGTTTGGCAAGACCATGAAGAACCTCCGCAGACGGGTCAATGTCAAGATTGTGCGCTCTAAGGAAGATGAAAGAATGCGTAGGCTTATTGTCAGTCCCGCCTACGCGCGTCATCAGGTGTTGGATAATGCTCTGCACATGCATAAGACTCACCTGGAACTGAACCGCTTGGTGTATGTGGGCATGTGTATACTCGACCTGAACAAGCACCTGAAGTACGACTTTTATTACAATACCATGAAGCCCAGATTCGGCAAGAACCTTGCCTTGTTGTACACAGATACGGATTCGCTGCTTATGGAGATACGCACACCTGACGTGTATGCTGACATAAAGGAAGATGCCCATCTCTTTGACACTAGTAACTTTCATCCCTCCCGTAGCCTCTACAGCAGCGTGAAAGAGAAGGTTCTGGGGAAGATAAAGGATGAGTGTGCCGGCGTGCCCATCAAGTAGTCTGTCGGTCTGCGCCCTAAGATGTACTCAATCTTGATGTCGAGCCGGGATGAGATCAAAAAAGCAATAGGTGTGAAGAAGGTGGTGGTCAAGAAGCATCTACGGCACGCTCAGTACATGGTGTCGCTGTTCGCCCAAACATGCTCAGGAGTGACTGCCACAAAATATATGGTCTCCACATTAACGAGGTGTCTCTCTCCCCCTTTTACTCAATACGGTGGATAGCTGAGAATGGCATAGACACTCTAACCTACGGGCACGCGTTGATCTGTTGAATAGATGAGGGCTGAGGTATAGAATGAGCACCAATCAAAATGTGGTGGCTGAGCTGCGGGTAGATGTGGATTATTTAACGGAGGAGAAGGTGAACCTTGAGATTGAGGTGAGGGATTTGGAAGTAAAGTATGAGGACCTTTTGGAGCGTATGAGTCGTTTAGACGCGCTTATTCTGCAGGGTCCTGGTGATCGCCCCCTTTAGTGTGGCCCTGGACCATATGGGGCTGGAAGGGCTGGTTGACACTGTAGTACCAGATGAGGGGAGGTGCGAGCGCACCACAGGCTGGCTCATTTTCTGTATGTCCATTTTCCATTTTTGGAAGCTGTGCTCGTACCCCCAGTCTCTATACTACTCTCTGCAAATGCATATGGATTGCTTCTCTAATACCATGGTAGCGTGGTCTAGAGATCACGTGACCTAAGAGGCGGCGGGGCACTCTGCAACACTCAGTGTGTTAGGCTTCTGACATTAAATTATCTATGGCTTATTTGCAGCCTATGTCAGCGACGGGGATATGCTGAGCACTTAGAGCATTGTACTGCAGGCAGCTACATCAATATGTTGATAAGATTGATAAGCCTTTAGTTGATATCCTTTTAACACATTTAAAAAGTAAAAACAAAATTGTTCTCGGTACATTTGGCGAAATTTAGGACAGAATGAGGCATTGACTATCAGTTCAAAAGTTCAAATATACACGATTGCATATAAATTTCATCTCATACAATGTTTTTATATTATTGTTTAAATTTCTGCATACCCAGATTGTGAAGTAAGTCAGAGTTGTGTTGATGTCTATAGCTTTCCTGTACAGCTGCAAACCTGCATATTTTACATTCATAGCGAATTACATCTTCCTTTCCGATTCGTTAGTAAGTATACATTGACTGGCAATATAAGCATGGCTTGAACATATATAACCTTTCCGACAAATTTCACTTACTAATACATATGCTTAAATATATACATCGGTGCAAACTCGATAAAAAGAAACGGTGGTGATATTACAACATCACATAAGCCCATTTATGATGAGTAGGGCGGTATTGTTTGGCGCGATAAAGCCAACGCCACGAGTAGCGATGTGCATACCACGGACAATTGTATCAGATACTATATCCGTCTTTATGCATTAAGCCGAGTGACAGTAGAGTGAAAGATCGGATTTACCTGTCGTTAACATGACAGGTGGAGCTACGCACATTGTTTGCTCATGCCAACACAATAAACTTGTGGAATATCGTATTCAGCTATCCAACATAAAACAGCCAATATAAGACACAGAGTCGGATAGATACATCGCGGAGGTGTCCTCAGAGGTTGCTCAAAGTCTAAATAGCGCCTACTGGAATAGATCACATGCTAATTGTGGTAGATAATGTGTCAGTATCGTTTGGTTAAGATTATATTTAAATATTTACTTAAATGGGCGTGCCTTGGGTGCAGTTTATTCTCGAAGTTGACTGTATCGAATGCTGTCGTATTTATATAGAGTTATGGATGTTGGCTTTATCATCACTCTCTCTAGGAGGACATCTTAGCGCACTGTATTGAAAAACAAATGACTAAATGTGAAGGTTGTAGCAGCGACAGCCGATTGAGTGGACTGAATTCACGGATCTGCCTTAAGGTATACCTGTATACAGATCTGCCTATCATATATCATCATCTTAATGTAGTACTAGACCATTTGAATCAGCTAGAAGCTGGTAAATGTTTTCAGAATTTGGTTCCTTTTTGTACGTTTTACCATTAAATCGATGGCAGAGAAAGGTGGGAATATACATCAAACCACATGATGCGTTAGTTCAAGCGTATCAATCTGGTTCACGCGCATGGGTGACTACAAGTGTCTCGGCGATATCCACCCATCTTGTCATTTCTCTTTCAGCTATATGATAGGCGAAAACAAGCATAATAATTTGCATTCAGATGGATCCAGGTACAGTTCTCAAGCTGTTTTGTTAACATTTTAAATGCGAGTTACATAACTGTTTTCTGGTTTCTCGATTACGTGTTGTTGGCATTTAATTACACTACCGCGGACATAGCAATAGGCGCGGTACCTGACACAAACCATCCTTGGTGAAGGAACAAAATATGACTATGAAGAAGCAGAGATATTTCAGAATTTGAATATATTAATGTTCTAACTTGGTGGTGTCATGGAGACTACAATATATACCCACCCGAACATCGGTTTCACGAAACAATAACTAGCCAATAAATTACTTGCAGGTGATTCCCTGCGTTGGACTTTAGCAGGATTAATATTGTACACATTAGCCAATTGATAATTCAATTTCCAAAGAAAAGACTGTGGAGTTCTTGATTATTTATGATATTTGATCATATTTACATGCGATAAGTTACAATATCTTCATACCATAGATTATCAAAGCAGACACTTTGCGTAAGCACAACAGAGTTATTAATCTGTTATCATATCGCGAATATGGACCAATAATGCAACTGAACCAAGAACACACGAAAATACATTGACTGAGTTACATGTTGGTATATCAGGATTATATAACAGATTATATTGATAATATTGTAGGTAAAATATATAACCGTCATCTATTGTAATTTTATATGTGACCCCAGGTCAGATATGGCTCTTGATTTAAAGCACGGTTTAAAAAGAGACATATAATAAACTAGAGAGAGCCCTGCATACTTTTGATAATGTGGGCTTGAGTGATATTACGCAGATAAGATGAAGTCGAATTTGACAGAGGTCTTGCTGTGTTGCTGGAATTATCTTGGCTGTGTGAGGAATGATGGTTTATGTATTTTGTGTAATATATTGTCAACATTTTGAAAGCATGTTGATGAAAGTAGTATCATTGTACCGTTGCGATGTAAGTCGACATTTGAAAGGCCCATGTAATTGAGATTCTCTACTATTTAACTGATATGGGCATCACAGTTCGCCAATGAGACTTATTAGTTGGGGTAAGATTATAACTGAGGCTATAAGCGAATGTAGCGGGTCTATCCTCGGAAACATTATCAATGCGTAAGGGTTATCTACCTAAAATAATAAACAATTGGAGACACCCCCAGCTGCAGGGAATGGTGCTGTCGGCAGGAATGCGTTTTAAACTGGTATAAACAACGCGTCATACAATAATACATGTAAACAAATGCGGTGGTAATTTGTCTTATCAATTCTGCTTTAAGTAATACTACCAGTAATAAAACAAACATTTGAAATCCGCTATTTGCTGGTATTGTGTTTTGAAAGGTTGTGATAATCTAACTGTATGTAAACGAACTACATAGACACCTGCTCAGTGATCAAATATCAGAATCCCGAGACTTTATTTGTTACTTCTACTCACAGCCTGGTTGCAGCCGAAATTTATACGTTAACAAGCCATACCAGAGATCGGTTCAATCTGCCTAGTAGACTCTGATTGAGCTTCATCCTGACTTTGCTTTAAAACAGTTACTCTGATATATATTGTGCGACGGAGTCCAGATTGCATACAGCTACAGCGATAGTTATGGGACGGGATTCTTTAAATAGACATTGATTATAATTGAAAAAACTGGCTCCTGGATATACAATTCACCAGGGTGTGATATGCCAGATTATTACTCAACACATGACTCAGCAAGTGACATAGGTATATATATGTGTGTATATATATGTGTGTATATATATATATATATATATATATATATATATATATATATATATATATATATATATATATATATATATATATATATATATATATATATATATATATATATATATATATATATATATATACATGTATGTATGTATGTGTGTGTGTGCGTGTGTGTGTGTAAAGGGGATTAGGTAGAAGGAGAGGGTTTAAGATGAAGGGGTGGCATTAAGTCGAAGAAAACGTTTGTCGTACTTTTCAAACAGCGGCGCATATTTTCAATATGTTCGACATCCATTTCACGGTTTTTATGAATTATTTCGACAAATAAATGATACACGCGTATGATTCGACATAATTCTTTCTACCTAAATCCGTCGACCTAATGCCAAGTTCGTTCTACCATACAGACGGGATTATGTCAAAGTTTCGAGAATATGATGTTGGATGTTTGTTTATTGTTGAAATGATTCCTGTTGACATATGAAGGGGCAACAGTTTTTATAACCATACATTATACCTCCCGGTAAGAGCACAAAAAGGCCAAAATTAAACTTATTATGTGAAAACTATTTTTCATGATAAACAACGCAAACAGCTTGCACGCTGTGACCCCGATTAGACGATGTGTAGGTATGACTTGTTGTGATAGATCTGAATGATTCATGCTTTTATAATGTTATTGTTATTGTGTTTCTTTTGTCAAAAAAAACCAGAACTGATAGCACTGCGCATGTCTATTATGACAATATTGAAAAATATAGTATCCACTCCCAAACTCCACGTTCAGCTATCACTCCCTGTTAAATTTGAATGAACTGTACTACAGAGAGGACAAGATAAAACTAAACCTTGCTTACAATGAATGCACGGTTTTCGAGCCTTATTGACGGACAGTTCTAGCTTTATGTATGTTTTGGGCGTGGAGGGGCAGCATACATAGCCCCCACAGCATGTTAAGTAATTGGAAAACTCGACTCTATCAAGGTTCATGTTCCCATATACCTCTGGTGTTTTCAGCAAAGTTTTAATTGATTTCCTATGAATTCCCCATTCAAGGTCAAGATATAAAAATCAATTGATATCAGATAAAAAGAATATGATGCTAATCTGTGAACGATTTGACTATTTATTTAGAAAAAGGTTGAACAATTTTGGTTCTACACAATTGGACTAGAGCGGAATAAAACAAATAGCCCGTGACTGTTCTTTATTGATAGGGCATGTATTTTAGTACATTAAGAAAATACTGCAACTGTTTTACAACAACATGTCTGTGTTGGTGAGACTGTAAGCACTGGACATGAAGCCAAATTAGATATCAAACTTTCATGCATACACAGTGCCGTTTGATCCAGCCATGCAGACATTGAGTGGACAATCACTAATGTTGCTTCAAAGGATGTCATACTACACAGTGCCAAAGGCTGGACAATTAACCTTCAGCTTCAATATAGACTAAATACACACTATGAAATAAACAGTCAATCAAATCCATGTAGACTATAAAAGATGATTTGTATTAGTTAATTAACCAGTGACCATGTACTGACATATATATAGGTATATATATATATATATATATATATATATATATATATATATATATATATATATTATTATGACTAGATTCATATGCATCAAGGTATATGCTATGTCCTGAAATAATGCGTTACCATAATATACGTGTGTAACAGTACTACACAATACGTCTGCACCGGGTATGAAAGTATCAAAATATGATAATGTACCTTAAATCAAATACTATATAAATACACACATATGAAATAAACTGAGCATCAATGGTATATGCTATGTCATGCGTTTAAAAAGTCATATGGCTGGAGTTCATTTCATTACATTTGGTATATTTCATTGTTGGGAACAAGAACCATCAGGGGTAAAAACATATGGGTCATATAAGTCAACTTCAAAGTAGTCCATATGAACTTTAGGGATGGTAGCTTGTTTAATAGGAAAGGTGCAATCCAATGTTAACCAACTGATGAATGGATAGAGGCTGAAGCAGAGGTAGCAGAGCTAATAAAAAAAGAGTGGTCATACACCATATTTTAATGGGCTTTTAGTTGCAGTTCACCACATTTAGATTAACTGGAGCTGCTGTACACCATAATTCAATGAGTTGCAGTAGCTGGATTTGAATAGCCTAGAACCATATTTCAATAAACTTAGTACCATATACCAATACACTAGAATGCACTACAAGGCAATGTAGTAGTCATACAGCAAATATCAATGGACTGAATCAGTCAAACACTACATTTCCATAGACTGTATTTGCATAAAAAATAATTGAAAGGACCTTTGTAGCTTTACACTACATTTGGATGGAGTAGAGATGCAGTACATGATATTTCAATGGTTAAAATGGGCATTCACTATATTTGATATGCATTATTTTAGTACCAGGTTTAATGTTTTAAAATTGCTTCTGTTTTTGCACATATTGAACATTGTTTAGAACAATAGAGAAATGAGTGATGACTTGGTCAAGTGACTATTGGTGCAATTCCATAATCTCTCAGTATTGTAACCCTAACTCCCCAGTTTTCAGCTGATGTCCATGGAGCACTAGGCAAGGCACTCGCCTCTGATGTTTTGATGATCTGATGCCACCGAGCGAGATGTGAGAGATTGAAAGTAGTAAATAGCGCGGCGCTGTCAGAGGCGGGGTTTCTTTGCCTAATGGAGCACCTACCAGGATCTGTAGTTGGGTTAATATTCACACCCTTCAAAAATACAAAATTGAGCCTAACAACATCATTAGAAATAGCAGGGGTCAAAGGTTAGATTCATGTTAGGGATATTGTTTCCAATAAATGGGAATTTCACAACATAATATTCATGACCTTTTGTTCGGATTCACGTTTAAATGGACTGGAGTAGCCATGCACCATATTTCAGATGTGGAGTATTAACCTCGATTTCCACACTCTTTGATAATGTTGATATAACTCCGAACCACTGACAATCTGATTTATGCTGTAAATAGAGTATTTGATACTGGGTTCCGTTCTCAGTGGCTCGGGTGCCGTTAAACCCTATAGTAACCTTACCTTAGGGGCTCGGTTGTTATATCAACTAAATATAAATACTGCATTTATGTAGCATGTCATGATAGGGCAAGTTTAAGTGACATCAAATCATTTTACAGCAGAGTTACCTTCGTTCGCTTTGTCTACAGAAACTCACAGAGAGACAACGGTAATTTGGTATTGTATCGAAGTTAAAGTTTACAAATGAAACTTGTGTCAATATCGCCCATGAATGGAGACGAAAAGAAACAAGCAATCTTTCTGTACATCCACTATTCAACACCTACCAAGCTGCTTGCAGTGCTGTTGCCAACGAATAACCAAAACATTATGTTAATCATAATTAGGCTCGAACTTTACCTTTGACGATTTAATAGAGATTCAGTCATCTGCGATTAATATTCTGACAACATCACCAGATGGCGGTTACCATAGAATGTAATCTTGAAGGCGCATCGACCATATCGTTGCAAATGAACTTCTCCTCCATGTGTTACCCGTGTCCCCGGCCAGCGCCGCGGGCTGGGTATTTTCCAACGACTGTTTTGAACATATGATACATGATCAAAGTTCTACTTTTAAATAATGATTTCGATATCGAGTAAGAAATATCCGTAACTGGAATTTAACATCTGGTAATATGCCAGAAAACCGACAGTAAAATCACCAACAGAAATAGGTTGATTAATGTGCTTGAACTGTTGAACATACCAAATTATCAACGAATGCTTACTCTTTTCGCTTGAATAGTCCACGAATATGAGAAAAGCACTAGAACTAAGATTTGTCATGAGAAAATTAAACCGCAGACAATTTGTTTATTGCTGTCACGTGAATATAAACAACGGCGTTATAGTGGCCCCGGGAGACGGCGATAGCCCAGGAATCTGCTGTTCACAAGTCGAACGTAGAAATATGCAACATCGTATATATTTAACACCGGCGTATGCTCTATAAAAGATCAACGTAGAATCTGCAATAGTTCGACTGTGCTTAATTATCAGCACTAGGATGTGAGACATACGGCCGCTTAATGACACACCAGTGATGTAATGTTTGAGATCTGATATGTACGGCAACCATAATCTTCAATCCCATTATTCTCCACAGCACGTTCACCAAATTCCACATGTCCGTTTATTAAGCGTATTATAAAAAGAACACTCCACATTCCTTCATAGCAGGAATAAATACGTTCGAAATTTAAGGCGAAGCGTTTTGCTTATGACACCTAAAATATAATTTTAAAAATATAAACAGAACGAAACGCTGCGGATCAAATGGTGTTGGAGTTTTTTGTCTCCGATGAATAATATAAGAGATATTTATCGTTTTTTGGTGCGAAGCGGTATTTCATGCGTGAACCTGGGTCAACCGAAAATGACGCATATCGATAAACCCAGGTTCAGCCGCCCAAATCAGCTTCCATAGAAACCACATTGTCAACCGTGAATTTATAACTTGTTTAGTCTCGATCAGTCATGCCGAAGCGCTGCATGGCCGCGAATTGTTCGATCATTTCTTCAGGAAGCGTTCGATTATTCAGTTTTCCTCGGGAAGAGAAATTGAGTATCAATGGATACCTTAAGCGCGGCGTACAAGTGCAGAAAGGCCGGGTCCAATCCCGGGGGTCCGACAACCTACTCGCTTTTGTTTGGCGAGCATTTTGGACCTGGATGTTTTGACTAGGCGCTCGCAGTGAGAAATGCTCTTGGATATGGGTACAAATGTTCCCTGAATATTCTCCCAACTGCTATTCCTACCATATTCATGGTGAGCTGACTTTTTTTTGCAATGCATAAATAATCATATGGTTTACCCAGCTGGATAATTGCGCCCCCCCCCCCCCTCCCACTCCACACCAACCCAAGCAGTGAAAATATGTGGTGTATAAATATATATTTAGAAATCCATTCCTTTTGAATGGTTGATAATTTATCGGTGGTCCTCTGTTGGCCCATCGACTTGCCACTACGAGCGGCTTGCCGCCCGTTGACCGACGACAATCAGCTGGTCACCTTACCGGTGGGCCATCGGTGGCTGCCACCGGTGGTGCACAGCCGCACATTGGCCATCGAATAAACGATCCGGACGATGTTGACCACCAATCGCGGTGCGGAAGTGGCTCTGCTATATCCTAAGCATTACAGAATATATAAAATAAATGTATACCCATAATGCTGCTTTGTGATTCGTCGACACCACCATGAATGGATTGTATTGCATTATTAACAATATCCTGGCAAAATTTCGTAAGGCATTTACCTCCATCAACCTTATCCGCTCACGCAATGGGAGACCGCGTTGCGGTTTTCTCCGAGAGGTGGCGGCACAGAGCAATGCGGTCCAATGCTCGACCGGAAGTTATCAGGTTATGCGTTAACTTCGCGGTTTACGCGTAAATACAAGAGATTCATTTCCATTTTGATTCACTTCGACGAATAAAATTTCTCGCGCTACGTCACGCGGTCATGAGATATTTGATGGTGATGGAATTTAGGGTAAAGCTGTCACTGTCAATGCGCTGTGTGTAGCGAACGAGCATCTCCGAAATGCTGTGAAACGAGCAGACCGGCGACGGACAACTGGCCAAGTCGAGATCCAGGTATATCGTTTTCTAGGCCATTTTATCTACTTACAAGAACCTTAACACAATGAAGGTGGTGGTAGGTGCTACACCAGGAGACCTTGTGTCCTATGTGTCTCCCTCTTATGGGGGCGCAACCAGTGACAGGCAGGTGATGGAAAGGAGAAAACCACCAGAAATGTGTGACCAGGGTGATTCGGTAATGGCTTTGTCATGCAGGACTTATTTGCTCCCTGTGATGTCACCGTAAATATACCAACCTTTTTCAGTAAGAAGAATCAGCTGACAGGGAAAGTGGTGAAGAGAGACCGAAAGATCTCCAGCAACAAGGTGCACATTGAGCGGATAATAGGATTGGGAAAAACCTTCAAAATCTTGGTGGAACCTATGATCCACTGTGAGGTCCAAATTTCCTCTGACATTATCTTTGTTTGTTATATGTTTTGTAACTTTAGGCAGTGCATCGTCCCCACAACTGACTTAGGTGAAGTTTTTGTGAAGTGTGACTGTGTATGTTTTTAAGTCTATCCCACTCAGGGTGTGATATTATATGAATCTCAATGAAAGGTGATATTTAGTAGTCTTTTTATACCATTTGCCTTATAATGTAATCTATAATAACCCTACACGTGAATACTGTTGAAGAAAAAAATGTTTTTCTCCCTATTCATGTTTGTCCCTGAAAAACACCTCTTACTTTGAAATCATTGTAGTAATAAACTCATCGTCACGGGTAACTGGAACAATCTCCATACTCTAAGATGTAAACACCACAAGATGACAAAGTTGACTGTTCGTGCAAAACAACTGGCCCTGAATTTGGTAATAGTAGTAATGTTGGCTTTAAGGGTGAGCTGGTTGTTCTCATTGAGACAGGAGTGACAGGTTTGTCCCTGGTACTGTAGGGACACTTGACCTCAACAATCATGTCATCAGTCACAACCCCATCTGGTGAGCATGCGAGATAGGAGTGTGTTTGGGACACTACAATCCCACATGGCTTGACTTCGGTCCCAGTCAACTCTGCATATTCCTCAGAGCCACAGGCTCATTACGGATACCGTGGTCAATGGCTTTGACCCGAATCTGGTTGACGCGGGTCAGCGACTTCGCCATACGGACCAAGTCTGCTGTAAGGTCAGACGGCCGTACTTATCCATCAGTAATGATTTGCTCCAATGTTACCAACGATATAACTCGAAAGGTTTCAATCAAAAATAACGATGTTGCGCAACCTTCTATGGTAAACTGTGTGTAGTAGAATACCGGAAGCGGGCGAGGGACCGCATTTCTCCGTGGCGCCGCGTAGCGGATTAAAACTTGAGATCTCTCATTGAAAATAAGTAGCAAACGGGTGTGGGGGTTGGGGGGGGGGGTTGGGGGGGGTGCACTTAAGTGTATAGAGGTAGTATATATGTGCCGCGCGACGGGGTATATTTTTTCGGGCTCTCGACTTGTACGACGGGTTTTGGGGCCTCATACTTGTACGACGGGGTATGTTTTTCAGCTTCAATCTGTACGACGGGTTATACATTCGCATAATACCTTGTACGACGGGGTTTGCTTTTGGCCATTTTGACCTTGCACGACGGGTACTGGTTTTCGAGGTCCCGCGGCACACCCTTATCCAGAATAAGGCCAAGTGTCCCCCCCCCCCCCGGGGTTGCTTGCCACTGGTACGTTGCTCAAAATCTTTAAATGTATCAGCACAACAGAGTTATATGATATCTTGTCAATAAGGCTGCTTTTTACGGTTGTTTGGTTTTGTGAAAGCGGTACACAATTACACAATTGGGTGAAATAGTCGCTCGATACACTAGCGTCGTAGATGTTGTCACTCACCATCAGCAGAATGATAAAGGCAAAGACAAACTGCTATCAGCGAATGTGACGTTATGATGTCGTTCATCATAGAGAATGAGGACGTTGTCTGTTGTTGGTTGTGGTATTCACAGGCTGTAATGTGGCAGTAGTTGTGTCCATTTCGTGTTACCAATAAAGTCACCTTTGTTAAGAATCATGGTGACCAAAGAATATAGAAACACCACTCTTGTATAGCTCTTTTAAACCAAGTGGAGCTTGCGCTTCCTCTTGGTTCTCGAAGAGGGCATTTCCAATGTAGAAAATTCGATGATATAACCTTACCTTCACGATGTCAACTAGATTTAACAAGTAATAAGAAATCAGTATAATGAATCGCATTAGAGTCTCAGGAATCGCAACAACTTGTAAATATGCATAATCGCCTTAAATGTGCGAGGCGATTAACTTTTCCGACTAAATTCCATCATGGTGGCGAGATTGCGCAACTTAAGTCAGATGGAAACGGACTTGTTATGAAGTTGAATAAAGGAGAGGAAAAGGCAACTAGGTCGGAAAGTTATAAGGTATAAATCTAGTACAAACTGACTCACCTGTGAAATGTATTATCAGGCAGATGATGGTATGATAAAAACCTAGCAAATTCCACGCGGTCGTTTACGACAACGTCATGCTAGAGACCGTTTGTTGACAACCACCATAATTCGGAGTGGAATTTCGCCGAAAGTTAGAAATTAATAGAATATCTAGTGTTCTCCCGGATATTGGTAAAAAAACACCATAGCAATTAAATTCAGTCAATACACTCACTGTTGGTGGCTTTAATTCTTCTCAGTACGTATTTTTAACGTAATAAGTTAAGCATGTTTGTCAATCTACCGATAAACAGAGGGTTTTTCTGTTAGACCAACAAGGGAGTAACCGATCGACTGTTGGTCTGTTGGGCTACTCTTGTATGTTAACGAATACATGAAAAGTTGCTAGGAAGAACAGTCATTCATAGTTTCATACTACTAAAAGCACCGCTTCCTAATTGGCTTGTCGTTGTACCATCGCTATCTTATAGGAACCCCTTATGGAAAGTATTTTTAAGGTGCAAACGAATGATTTTGAGGAACACATTGTGACTGCTTAATAATTTGAGATAATGTTCACAAGGGTATTACCGCCATATTCGACGGGAGAAATCATTCAAATAAACGTTTTTGGACGTATTTAATCGGTCAATGCTATTGACATCATTGAATAAATTGTGTTAACAAAAGCTAAAAGGTGCGTAATTGGACCAACAGTATATGTATTTGTCTGGACATATTCCCTCATGTGTTTTGACAATGATCAAACGCTTTGAATCTCATCATTGCAAGTTCATCGGTGTTGCTTGACTAATTATTGAAATGATCGAAGAACAAAACTCGATTCCTAGTTAACTTGGCAGAAGCGCTGATGATGGCCTGAACATCTTAGTCGTTTCCCTACAATTTCTCCAATCCTCGGGTGAGCCTGGCCTTTTCCATGTGGAATCCCACTACATTGATTACTCTGCAGAAAAAAAGGTTGATAGCCTTTAGTTGAGCCGTCTACACACTTCATACCATTTGCAATATAGAAGCTATAGAACCAACATATGAAAGTAGCTACAATAATGTAGGTACCTACGTTCTACATCTATCACAACCATTGCTTCCATCTCCATCTAAGTATATGTCCCATACTTGGCACTGTACCATGGACTGTCTGCGCTCCCGTCACCCCTAGAACAAGTCCCCGTATTCTGCCTGAAGGGCTGCATCCAAACATTGCTGACGCTCCTGCCACATTTTCCGAAAATAAATTGGATGAGAATATGTTTTTGGTGACGGAAGAAGGTTCGAAGAGAGTAGCAAGCGTTAACCATGTGCTTGAAAACCCTCATGGTCTTTGAAATGAGAGCAGCGCTGTAGAGAATTCCCGCTGAGAGTCGCATGTTTCCTGCTGGAACTTTACCGACATCTCAAGGTGACCGCTACTTACGTGCCATCCTCCCACTCAGATGCAGCTAACCCAGTGGCACTGCAAAATCTGCACACACAAAGAGTAAATAGAGTCTGCAGTGAAGACCAAAAAAATTTCAGTAGAATCTGTCCTATTATTTTCAATCAAAGACCTCTCGTCATTGATGTCAACAGCATCTTCCACATCCGTCATGGTCCATCTTCTCCCCTTGTACAGCCTCCATCTCATCCCACTATGGAAAGGATGTTTCATGGTCTGAGATGATGTTGTTAATGTGGTGTTCACATGAGTATGCACAGCTTTATACCAACACATAGCTAATGTTAATCATATACTGACTGATGGCGAGTCCGTGCAACCTCCCATGGATATGGTTGGAACAGTAACAGCATTTGGGAGAACATTACGGGGACATTAGTATCTATATCTGAGCACATCTCTCACTGCGAGTGCCGGGTCAAAACATTAAGGTCCAAAATGCTCGTTACACAAAGATGAGTCGGTTGTCGGATCCGGACAATCTTCCCTTGTACGCCGCATTTGAGATATCCATTGCTTGCGAAATTTCTCCTCCTGAGGAAAACTGAATAATCGAACGCTTCCTGAAGAAATGTTCGAACAATTTGCGGCTTCTGTGGAAGCTGATTTGGGCGGCAGAACTTTGGTTCATCCTTCTGCGTCATTTCCGGCTGACCTATGTTCACGCACGCTTCGCACCAAAGAACGTTTAAAATCTCTTTTATCCCGACACAATTCGATCCGCAACAGGCACTTTAAGCAATTAAACATCCTAACGCAGAATGGCGCAAACGAGATACAACGAGTGACTTGGACAGGAGAAGGGGCCACAGTGCGATGCAATAAACAAATCTTCTGATTGAAATGACGCTTTGCGAAAACAATCAAATCATGCGCAACGTTTCGTGGGACGCAGACTGACATCTTGCTAAATGCTTAAATCGCGAGCGAGTAACTCAACCAGTTCCCTCGGCTCGGGAAACGGAATGCTGTCAAAAGGCGCTGTCCCAGAATAGCAATCTAACCCTCCCCACCCCCACACACTTTACACCGTCGTGATATCACCTAGTTGTGGAAAGTGACGTTTAAACCTCAATGGTTCACAGAGGACTAACGCTAGAAGGTTAGTTTCGTCTATTGAAAATTTTGCTAACGGCGTCTGGTCCACGGGTTTATCCTACCACGCTGTGCCTGTGGTCGAATTGGTCGCGTTGTTCATTTCAGTCCCGGCTACAAACCCAACGCACTCACCAACCGTGTGTCAGTTCAGATATCACCGCACATGGCTACAGCTGCCAAATACGGATTTTCATTTTAGATTTAACAGCAGCAACAACAAGTTGAGATTCACCTCGGACCGTGCGCGGCCATTCCTACTGAAAGATAGAGGTTGGTGTGTAGATATTGCTTTTCTGAAATTTGACGTATGATGCGTATTTCTAAGGATCGAAACTAGGTCCAGTAGAGAACGATTTATCTCTGCGACAGGGAACGCTGCAACGCGGTTAGGTAAAGAATTGAGTCTTTCTCTAGAAAACCGCTGATGTTCCGTTCTCATGCGACGCAATTGACCTATGTCTGCACGAGAAGGCAGCTCGCATAATGGTGAAATTGGACACTGAATTGGAAGTGATAATCTTGTAAGATCAATATAATGAGCTACGTGTTGTGGTATGGTTAGGCTAACTGCATAAACATTCGCTTTGGGCAACGGTATGATTTGTTTGTTGCGTTATGAATGTGGTATTACTGTATGTCGATTGGTTAGTTATACACGTGGTGAATGTGATGTTTTGAAAGAGAGGACTGAGTTTGAGCGATAATTTCAGGAAATTATTAAATTTTGCATAACTTTGTTCTGTACGTTCAGTAGTCATTTGCATATTTTTTGGTGAATAATTGCGAAGGCCGAGCTGATAACGCCCGTATCAATAATTTGACGATGATTTGGCGTTTCCAACAAACTTAGAAAGCGGCGCGATATATTCATATAAGCTTTTCTACGGCAAAACCGTAAAATATTGATTGGATGAAACGTCCGAAAAATGCATCGTTCGGTTGTTATATACCGGTAAGCCGCTTCGTTATGTCTTGCCCGCTTAAAAGTCTATGGATGGATTAATTCGTGGATTTGTTCAGAACATTGCCTGCAAAATCGATCCTGTCAGTAAACAACGGAACATTGCAACAGTTACGGTGGTTTGAATCGCGAAAGCGAAATAAAAGGCAAGAAGTTCATTTTCTGTTAACTTGTTACTGCTTTGTCTGCTGACGTCGTATGCGCTTGCCGATTGAAGTTGATCTAACAGTGAAAAAATATTGCTGTGTTCCATTCTCCAATGAACATTATTATAACTAGCATCTTAGGTGAGTGCTTTTTAGAGCCAGTGGGTGACCTCGTGCTGTACGTGTGTGGGGAAAAGTGACGCATCAACCTTCATATCTGGATTTTGCGAGTGGCTTTGTATATCGTTTGACTGACTTGATATCATCGAGTTACTATTGTTCCAGTGGTGTTTGTTGGCTTCGTGCAATGTGTGGTTGCATTACTCATAATTTGTTAAGTATCATGAATTTAAAAATTCCCACAATCATCGTCGAATTCAGCGCCCCATTGCATTTCATGCACAGCGAAAGTACATAAGGGTGCTGACATGCGTATGTGGTACTATCCCAAGAAATAAGGATGTTTCGAATCCCTGTTTTGTCAGTATGTCTTTCGGGGATATCTTTATCGGTTGTATTGCTTGCCTCTGGTACCACTCCCTGTCTGTTTCATGCGTTGGGAAAGGTGCTTGTTCTTTTTAAAATTTTGTCGCTCTGACTTTTCTCTTTGAATGGTGAATTCAAGTGATTTAAAACTTCTAAAATAAAACTTTTCTTGTTGGGGTACCGGTGGCATCTAGCTTTGTTTAGGTTAATGACCAATATGGGCAGATTTTGTCTATGATCTGACTAGGTAGGAGTTATTCTTTTATCGATCACGATTATTGAATTTAACAATGCTACGTTAACATAATCATAACCAAGCAGTAAAATCGGGAGAGACACCCAAACAAGGAAGCGGTTGAAAACAATAATGGTCAGGAGTGGTTAGTCTTCCGTCTTGAAGATGATGGGTGTGGCTACCTTCTTTGGTGCTAGATTTCTAACCAGTCCAGGTCGATTGATCAAGGGAAAATGGTCTCTCCTCTCCTTCTCAACATTGCTACTCTCCTCAATATTTGCATTAAACCCTATACTTAACCTTACCTCAATATTGCTGTCCATCGCTCCGACAGTAGGCTCCCATGTGACGCGAAAACCATTGACAGCTGGCTACATGTGACGGCTGTGATGTCATTTATGACTTGGGCCATAACATATCTCCCCCCTCCCCACTAACTTTCTCAGTCCTCTGCTTACTGGCCCCCTGTGGGTCCGGGGGAAGAATAGGCCCACTGTATCCTCCTGCATGTCGTAAAAGGCAACTAATAGGGGGCAACCTGTTGTCCGTGGGTTGCGACTTGTGTCGGGTGACAATGGGATCCATGTGGTTGAGTGGAGCGGTCCTTTTGTGGGCCATATCTGCAACACACAACTTTGGCCCGGATTTCGCCCAGACGAGAGGCTGGGATGGCCTGGCTTAGTTAATCGGCTGGTGGAGACTTGCCCTAGGATAATCGTGTCCATTTTTATCGTTTCCATCATCATTTTCATTTATCCTAGAAGGCGGCTGCTTAATCAGGTCACTCTTATCTATTAACCTTTCCTGTCATATAACACACTAGTGTTGGTGTGCCGTTAAACCCTATACTTTCCTTACCTTATATCTGCAACACACCACTTTTGCCCGGATTTCACCTAGACGAGAGGCTGGAATATTCTGGTGAAGTCAATCGGCTGGTGGTGACTTGCCA
The DNA here is from genome assembly GCA_034190875.2 of Urechis unicinctus. Classification (NCBI taxonomy): domain Eukaryota; kingdom Metazoa; phylum Annelida; class Polychaeta; order Xenopneusta; family Urechidae; genus Urechis; species Urechis unicinctus. The sequence goes on along the minus strand of CM067358.1, from coordinate 67,090,237 downwards.
TGGGATAATCGTTTTGCATTTATATCTATTGCATCGTCGCCCATGTGTTTTTCTTTTTTTTCCCCCATTTATCCTAGAAGGCGGCTGCTCAATGAGGTCAATCCCATACATTAATCTTTCTAGGTGCCATATAACACATGAGTGATGGTGTGCCGTTAAACCCTATACTTACCTTACCTTTGTGTCTGCAAACCCCTGAGAAAAAGTCCCTGCAGACTCTGCTACCCTCCTGACCGGTGCTATGACCGATCAAGTCAGGGTTCTCCCTTATTGTCCAATTCTGGCATTACGCCTAGCTCTGTCTGACAGTCCTTCCCTCAAGAATGCTTGGCTGCAATTGAGTACAGAGTCTGAATCGGATGCCTGATCTTGATATGAAGGAACTGTGGGGTTGGCAAGGCCCCCTTGGGCGGAATGGATATATTTCTCAATGTTTTTGACCTGTAGACAGGTCAGAGTCTGACATGAGTAAAACCTATCGGATACATCCTGCGCAATCATATAATTTACTCTCCTCTACTGTTTGATATCCATGAACCAAGTTTACTCCACACACCAAGCAAATGTAAAGCTAATGTGGAGTGCCGAGTCACATGAGATCGGCCCGTTGCTACTTAGCAGCCAATCCGCGCCCGCTTTCATCTGAACACGGTCATGTGACTCTAATACCGCCCTGCCGTCAGATATAAGATGTTTTGAACGGGCCATTTTATTGGAGATCTCTCTCTCTCTCTCTCTCTCTCTCTCTCTCTCTCTCTCTCTCTCTCTCTCTCTCTCTCTCTCTCTCTCTCTCTCTCTCTCTCTCATGTCTACTTTATTCGCTCCTGTGACTAACTCGAGTAAACTGCAAATACGTCTGGCCGTGGCAAAATCCACAAAGACAAAGGAACCTAATTGCCTTTGGCGCCAAAACAACAACAATTCGATTGTCGGACATTTTGAAACAAAGAAAAATTTTTGGAAGGTGTATTTGAAAAGAGACTGAGACACTGCTTTGCCAAAGAGGCTTTATAGGTTGGATCTTTGCGTTTCTTTTGCACTTCTTTGTCTACCTTCACACTTATTATTACTCTGCATTAATGTCCTTGTATCTCACTATTGATGTTTTTTATATTTTCATGTATTCTTCCACTTGCGCTTGCATCATTTTGTCACTGTCATCATCACAAATTGAATATAACACATCATCAATGCATCAAACCATCATCAACCATGACTAAAAAAAAAATCAAAGAAACACAACAACACCCACTCAAGATGAAGACATGGACTACACACTGGTACAAAACAAAAGAAAACACTCAACATCATCATCAAACACATCAATAAACTCCATCGCTCCTCCAACTTCCACAGACAATCTGCTAACATACACAATAACATCACCCGAAGTCAACATTGCAAAAATTCCAAATCCCATCCCACTCAAAAAAGACCTAATATCTCACATTGGTAACATCATAAAAATCATCCCCAGAAACAATCATCTCGCAATCACCATCAGTCAAGAACAAGAAAAACATCTACAAAAGGTCAAAAAACTAGGTCCCTACAAAGTCGAAATCCAAAAAACCTCAACTACCCCTCCCACACCTACAGGCACCAAAATAATAGTCCACGGAATCAACCCCGAAATTTCCCTCGAAGACATCAAAGAGCAACTTTCAGACCTTAGAATAGTAACAATAGCAAGATTAGGAAACAACCCAGACAACCATACCATAGTAATAACATTTGAAAAAAAACAAAAAGAAATTCCTTCCCAAATAACCATAGGCTTTTCCACCCACAATACCAAACTATATATCCCAAGACCAATCCGCTGCTTCAAATGTAATACTTTCGGACATACCTCAACATCCTGCACCAAGTCAATTACATGCCCAAGATGCGGGGGCGGACACGCAGTCACCTCATGCACCATAAAATATGAAGACAGAAAATGTACCAACTGCGGCGGCCCTCACTCATCAGCTTACAAAGAATGTCCAGCATATCACACCGCACAACAAAAATCAAAACCACTCAACACATTTCATACGCTGCCGCAGCACAACACTACAAACAGAAGCAAACACCTCCACGACAACTGAGACAACTACCAACCACTCCCGCCCCCGCATCCCACACAACCCCATTTGTACCCAGATCCTCTACTCCCTCCCCCACTCCTCGCAAACCCTCCCACACCACCCATCCCTCCCGCATCCCTCAGCCCAAACCCAACTCAACTCCTTCTAAACCCACATCACCTAGACAGCGCAACACTCCCACTCATTCACAAGACATTCCGGAAAAAAATATCATAACATATGTCATTGCAATCACCGCCATCACCAATTCATTCATCACAATACACAGAAAAACGCAAGCCATCATATCATTGTCACACGCACTCCTAGATATCTCACAGGAATACAACATAATACACCATGCACTCCAAAACACACAATCAGTAGTACACGAAGTTGAAGAAATGATCACTCAGTCACCTTCAATCGATTAACAAACACCCACACCCACACATACACATACACTAAATTTACATACACATAAACACCCAAACTCACCACTTGGCAGTGAAACGCAAGAGGAATAAACTCACAACAACCAGAACTCGACACACTCATAGAATTACATAACACACCAGACATTATATGCATTCAAGAAACACACTTAAAACCACGCCACAACACACCAATAGACCCAAACACATACACAGTAATCAGACAAGACAGACTCAACAAAGATAAAGGAGGCCTTCTCACACTTATCAAACCAGGTATTCCACGCCAAATCATCAATATAGATTCTCCTATCAACACCAAGCGATAAACATAACACATGAAAAAAACACAATACACCATCATAAACATACATGACACTAATAGTACCATCAACACAGATTACTACCATGCACTATTTAACAGACCAAACACAATAATCATGGGGGACTTCAATGCACATCATAGATTATGGGGACATTCAAATAACAATCAAAAAGGGGAAGCACTTGTACAACTCATAGATAATCACAACCTAGCACTATTCAATGACAAATCCACCACATTTATGGGGACCACATGCACATCAACGCTAGATCTCACACTCACCACAGCAGACATAGCACACAAATTTCACTGGGTTAACTTACAAGAATACATTAACAGCGACCACACTATTCTACAACTATCAACACAAGAACCGGTTTTAAAGATTTTGTGTTCAGGGCCTATGAGAGATGTGATGTGTTTGCTAATTTCGATGGGGTTGTATTTTGCTAGGTTCGTGGATGTACTGTATATGTTGATTCTCATGTTCTCTGACTGTGAGACTGAGGTGTCAGAATTCATGGACATGTTGGGTGAGATTGATTCTATTGAGTTAGACAGTTGTCTTCTACGTTTTTTGGGGGTGGATGTTACGAGTGTGTATTGCGAGTTGTTGAGGAGATTTTCCTCAGAGAGCAAGTGCTGTTGTTCAACATTAGTGTCAATTTCCGCACCGGCGGCTTCATACTTTTCGAGATAACTCGCCATGTTGTACAAAACAAAGTGCGAAGAAAAACATTCAAATTTCCAACATAAAATTGCCCGGCACGAGAGATGCTACTATCAATTTGTGAAAACAACAAAAATGCAGACGCCCGTCAGAAAAAATACTACTAATATCCGAAGCGAAAATTTTCGACAAAAGCGAACGCGCGAGAAGTGTGGTGCAAACTGGGTATTGGTGTGAAAAAAAAACAACAACAACGTGAAGGCATAGAATACACGGTGATTTAATGTGCGTTGAAATTCCAAAGTAGAAGTCGATTCCAATCCGGTTGCGTAATTGTCCAAACCGGTTTGGCGAGACACGCCCAAAGGCGGCTGGCGGCGGTGTCCTACTGTAGGCCGGCGGGCTGGCGGCGAGAAGCAGGTTCGAGAGAGAGAAGAGAGACGATTCCTAAGTGTCAAAAATCACTAAGCACAGCAGGTGGCCAAAGAAACCAAGATGAACACTATCACTCCAGTCGAGCTAACCAGACGAGCGACTAACAAACTCCCTTTGACGCGGCTTTAGGTGGCATGTTGACGAATCGAACAAGCACCAAAGAACGTTTAAAATCTCTTTTATCCCGACACAATTCGATCCGCAACAGGCACTTTAAGCAATTAAACATCCTAACGCAGAATGACGCAAACGAGATACAACGAGTGACTTGGACAGGAGAAGGGGCCACAGTGCGATGCAATAAACAAATCTTCTGATTGAAATGACGCTTTGCGAAAACAATCAAATCATGCGCAACGTTTCGTGGGACGCAGACTGACATCTTGCTAAATGCTTAAATCGCGAGCGAGTAACTCAACCAGTTCCCTCGGCTCGGGAAACGGAATGCTGTCAAAAGGCGCTGTCCCAGAATAGCAATCTAACCCTCCCCACCCCCACACACTTTACACCGTCGTGATATCACCTAGTTGTGGAAAGTGACGTTTAAACCTCAATGGTTCACAGAGGACTAACGCTAGAAGGTTAGTTTCGTCTATTGAAAATTTTGCTAACGGCGTCTGGTCCACGGGTTTATCCTACCACGCTGTGCCTGGGGTCGAATTGGTCGCGTTGTTCATTTCAGTCCCGGCTACAAACCCAACGCACTCACCAACCGTGTGTCAGTTCAGATATCACCGCACATGGCTACAGCTGCCAAATACGGATTTTCATTTTAGATTTAACAGCAGCAACAACAAGTTGAGATTCACCTCGGACCGTGCGCGGCCATTCCTACTGAAAGATAGAGGTTGGTGTGTAGATATTGCTTTTCTGAAATTTGACGTATGATGCGTATTTCTAAGGATCGAAACTAGGTCCAGTAGAGAACGATTTATCTCTGCGACAGGGAACGCTGCAACGCGGTTAGGTAAAGAATTGAGTCTTTCTCTAGAAAACCGCTGATGTTCCGTTCTCATGCGACGCAATTGACCTATGTCTGCACGAGAAGGCAGCTCGCATAATGGTGAAATTGGACACTGAATTGGAAGTGATAATCTTGTAAGATCAATATAATGAGCTACGTGTTGTGGTATGGTTAGGCTAACTGCATAAACATTCGCTTTGGGCAACGGTATGATTTGTTTGTTGCGTTATGAATGTGGTATTACTGTATGTCGATTGGTTAGTTATACACGTGGTGAATGTGATTTTTTGAAAGAGAGGACTGAGTTTGAGCGATAATTTCAGGAAATTATTAAATTTTGCATAACTTTGTTCTGTACGTTCAGTAGTCATTTGCATATTTTTTGGTGAATAATTGCGAAGGCCGAGCTGATAACGCCCGTATCAATAATTTGACGATGATTTGGCGTTTCCAACAAACTTAGAAAGCGGCGCGATATATTCATATAAGCTTTTCTACGGCAAAACCGTAAAATATTGATTGGATGAAACGTCCGAAAAATGCATCGTTCGGTTGTTATATACCGGTAAGCCGCTTCGTTATGTCTTGCCCGCTTAAAAGTCTATGGATGGATTAATTCGTGGATTTGTTCAGAACATTGCCTGCAAAATCGATCCTGTCAGTAAACAACGGAACATTGCATCAGTTACGGTGGTTTGAATCGCGAAAGCGAAATAAAAGGCAAGAAGTTCATTTTCTGTTAACTTGTTACTGCTTTGTCTGCTGACGTCGTATGCGCTTGCCGATTGAAGTTGATCTAACAGTGAAAAAATATTGCTGTGTTCCATTCTCCAATGAACATTATTATAACTAGCATCTTAGGTGAGTGCTTTTTAGAGCCAAGTGGCTTTGTATATCGTTTGACTGACTTGATATCATCGAGTTACTATTGTTCCAGTGGTGTTTGTTGGCTTCGTGCAATGTGTGGTTGCATTACTCATAATTTGTTAAGTATCATGAATTTAAAAATTCCCACAATCATCGTCGAATTCAGCGCCCCATTGCATTCATGCACAGCGAAAGTACATAAGGGTGCTGACATGCGTATGTGGTACTATCCCAAGAAATAAGGATGTTTCGAATCCCTGTTTTGTCAGTATGTCT
>CM067358.1:67077185-67084094 GCA_034190875.2 Urechis unicinctus | reverse complement strand
AAATGGACCAGCATCTTGATCATCCTGGAAAGTCATATGGTTATCGTGGTTCATTAATCGACCATAATTGATGGCCAGTTCGTAGCCATGGAGAAGGTGCATTTTAGGGTACTCCATCCGTAACCTAGTAGTGGTTTCATTACCAGACTGGGATGATGCAGTATTAAAAGGTGAGCTGAGCCCCAGGACGTTTTCATACAGCCGAGTTGCTCGGTGGTAGTAGACCGGACCAAAGGAGGCCAGGCACAGTGCTTGCTCAGCCTTGGCCAGGAGAATCAACAAGTCAGAATTTTGGTCCTGATCAATAGCTTTCAAATCATCAATGATATTTTTGGCACCTTCATATTCCTTCTGGTTAAGTTTAATCCGTACTGATAAATCCTGAGATACAAGACTGGTATATCCATCTGCAAGAACCTGTCTGACCAGATCTGCAGCTTTGGCGGTTTCATTGTTCAGAAAGTACAAGTATGCCAAGAGGTTCCGTCGTGCGGGAAGCAGATTGAATATAATCGGCTCCTTATCGAGGTAAGCTTGCTGTGTGGACACCAGCTTCGTCACACGCGTGCTCTTTTCTGGACATCTGAAGCAATCAAGTTCTGCAAAATTGGGAAGCTTGAGATCGTCCAAGTCCTTCGTTAATTTCATTTTATGACTATCTGTACAAAACATAAAAACAATATTTGTCACTGCACTCATAATTAATCGACAATCAAATACACCTTATCTGCAAACGAATAAGTTCTGGTTTACTCCTAAAACATGTAAAAAGTCCCGAGCAAATGTCAGAGGCCCGCACAGGTGACCACGGTCCCGCGCAGACGTCGAGAATTCCGCACATATGTTATATACCCGCACCGAACTTGGTGGGCGATAATATGCTATTGTAATCCTTACTCTAATAACTACAAATTCGTGAGGAATTAACTAGATTCGGCAGGAACGCCAACAGCATGTCGTCCAACGGCAAGCCTGGACGACAATCAATACGCTACCAACAATATAACACAAATAATATTATCTCTATACAAAAATATATATGAATATATATATATATATATATATATATATATATATAGAGATATATATCTATATCTATATATATATATATATCTATATATATATTTATGTATATAGTATATTTATATGTATCTATATATGTCTAGATCTGTATATCTCCTATATATATATTTATAGATATAATGTATATAATATATCTCTATATATAATATATATATATAAATATATATATCTGTATGCATATATATATATTCTGTATATAGGTATGTATATTTACATATATATTCGTATATATATATTATTATATATATATATATATATATAGCTATATATATATATATATATATATATATACGTATATAAACACACACACTTATAAATATACACATATATATATGCTCTTTATAGATAGCGCCTCATTGAAAGACATAAATATATACATATATATATATATATATATACATATATATATATAAAAACATGCATTTATAGACATATATTTATTTTTTTTTATATATATGTAATATGTATATTTATATATATATATATATATATTATATATATATATCTATAATATATCTATATATGTATATATATATCTCTAGATGTATATATCTATATATATAGTTATCTCTATGTTGTATCTCTCTCTATATATATATATCTACTCTCTTCTATCTTTATTTCTCTATCTATCTATATGTATCTTTCCCTCTCTATCTCTCTCATATATCTCTCTGTCTATATATCTATCTATGTCTGTCTCTCTCTATCTGTGTCTCTGTTTTATATACTCTATGTGCCTATCTATCTAAATATCTATCTCTGTGCCTCTCTATCTCCCCTCTGTCTATCTATATATGTATCTCTATCTCTGTCGCTCTATCTCTATCTCTATCTATATTATATCTATATCTCTCTCTCTCTACTCTATACACCGTCTATACACCACACCCACACTTATAAATATACACATATATATGCTATTTATAGATAGCGGCTCGGCGCTCGGAAGCTTGGCATCGAAAACCGAGCGCCTGTGTGTGATACATATATATATATGTGTGCGTGCATGTGTGTTTGTGTATATATACCCGCTTTGATTGCACGGGGACATCCAGTGCACACTGTCGCTGAGACAAAAAGACAATATATACACGGACCGAGAAGAGCTGGTAACGCGCACTATTATAAGCTGCCGCTTAGATGTTTTGACATGACCCCTTTGCCAAGTCAATATTGAGCCAACGAAAGTGATAAATGCCGCTAGTCGATTACTTAAGGTTTGGTCTTCTTATCACGAGGCCAAGTTCTAAATACTGACAAAATTTCATGTGCGTAAATACAGCCGTTTCAGAGATATCAGCGAGGAGAGAACTCGTAGCAAAAATCGCGATAGGTACTCTAAAATACATGTCATTATACAAAGTACAAAAGGTGAAAACAAGTATTTTTTTTCGCCTATTCCATGCTACGATAATTGCTTGTTACAACCATATAATTCATATGTTCGTAACTGCAGTAGTTATGGAGGAGATAGTTACAGAAAATGGGGGAAAAAATCGACGAAAAATCGATCCCATAAGCCTCCAACACTGCGCATGCGCGTCAAAATGGATCGGCAGTTGTGTCCCAACTTGATCTATCATTCCCCCAAAATTTCATGTTGATATGTTTAACCGTTCCGGAGAACCCGAAAAACCTTGACTGGAGAAAAAAAAAAAAAAAAAAAAAAAAAAAAAGTGAATAGGTTTCGTGTATTGTAACACTGTATCGTTTCTGTCCAAAAAAAAACTAGATTCGGCAGGAACGCCAACGGCATGTCTTCCAATGGCAAGCCTGGACGACCAGCAATACGGTATCAACAATATTACACAAACAAATGTTATCTCTAAACAAAATGAATTCTTGACCTATTAGTTTAGCAATCGGGTCTGTGATTGCGCCTTGTTAAGAAACCCTATGCGCCGGGGAGCTGGTAACGCGAACTATTTTTGGATAGATGTCACAAGCTGCAGCCCCTTAGATGTTTTCATATGACCCCTTAGCAGATGTTTTGACATGACCCCTAACCAAGTCAATACAAAAACCGAGGGAGAATGGCACTAAGCCGGTCTCAGTGGCTTGGTGGTTTACTGCTTCGCCTTTTGATCCACAGGCTGTGGGTTCGACTCCAAGGTGTGACAACCTGACTCGTGACTCGGATGATCACGTACAAATGGCGGTCCCATCTTTGAAAAGGGATGTAAAAGATCCTTTGAGGACAACGTGCTCCGTAGCAGTGACCAGTTTAGAGTAATTTACTCAATTGTAGTCGCACATAGCTTAGTTGCTAAATACGAATATGTTTTGATAAAAACACACACACCCACGTTAACTGGTCGATTACGTAAGGTTTGGCCTATTTTGAGTTGGCACAAGCGCCAACGGCATGTCTTCCAACGGCTAAGCCTGGACGACCAGCAATACGGTACCACCAATATACACAAACAATATTATATCTAAAAAAAATATATATGAATATATATATATATAGATATATATATATATATAGAGATATATATATATAAATATTATATATATATATATATATATATATATATATATATATATATATATATATATATTATATTATATCTGTCTATATATATATATATATTTATATGTATCTATCTATGTATATATGTATCTCTTATATATATCTATTATATATAGATAGGATATATATATATCTATATCTATTTATATCTATCTCTATCTCATATATATCTTATATCTGTATATATATCTATATATATTTATACATCTATCTTATATATATATATATATCTATTAGTCTATATACTCTATCTGTATATGTCTATCTTATATATGTATATCTATATATATGCTATATATATATCTATATGTATATATATATATATAATCTCATATATATATCTATATATATCTATATATATATATATATATATATATATATGATATCTATATATATATAGATATATATATCTCTATATATATCTATATATATATATATATATATATATATATATATATATATATATATATATCTATATATATATACGTATATAACACACACACACTTATAAATATACACATATATATGCTATTTATAGATAGCGGCTCGGCGCTCGGAAGCTTGGCATCGAAAACCGAGCGCCTGTGTGAATACATATATATATGTGTGCGTGCATGTGTGTTTGTGTATATATACCCGCTTTGAAAAAGACAATATATACACGGACCGAGAAGAGCTGGTAACGCGCACTATTATAAGCTGCCGCTTAGATGTTTTGACATGACCCCTTTGCCAAATCAATATTGAGCCAACGAAAGTGATAAAAGGTGCCGCTAGTCGATTACTTAAGGTTTGGTCTTCTTAAACAGCACCTGCTGTTAGCCTGCGCGCTAAGCTGCTGCAGTAGAAAACCTTGAAACTAATCGTCCTTTTTACTGTTTTTTGTTACTGTGAATGCTAAAAATACTGTTACAATCATTATCACGAGGCCAAGTTCTAAATACTGACAAAATTTCATGTGCGTAAAATACAGCCGTTTCAGAGATATCAGCGAGGAGAGAAACTCGTAGCAAAAATCGCGATAGGTACTCTAAAATACATGTCATTATACAAAGTACAAAAGGTGAAAACAAGTATTTTTTTCGCCTATGCTGCTACGATATAATTGCTTGTTACAACCATATAATTCATATGTGTTCGTAACTGCAGTAGTTATGGAGGAGATAGTTACAGAAAATGGGGGAAAAAATCGACGAAAAATCGATCCCATAAACCTCCAACACTGCGCATGCGCGTCAAACTAGATCGGCAGTAGTGTCCCAACTTGATCTATCATTCCCCAAAATTTCATGTTGATATGTTTTACCGTTCCGGAGAAAAGCCCGAAAAACCTTGACTGGAGAAGAAAAAAAAAGACATAATAATGCTTAAGTGAATAGGTTTCGTGTATTGTATTACACTGTATCGTTTCTGTAAAAAAAACTAGATTCGGCAGGAACGCCAACGGCATGTCTTCCAATGGCAAGCCTGGACGACCAGCAATACGGTATCAACAATATTACACAAACAAATGTTATCTCTAAACAAAATGAATTCTTGACCTATTAGTTTAGCAATCTGGTCTGTGATTGCGCCTTGTTAAGAAACCCTATGCGCCGGGGAGCTGGTAACGCGAACTATTTTTGGATAGATGTCACAAGCTGCAGCCCCTTAGATGTTTTCATATGACCCCTTAGCAGATGTTTTGCCATGACCCCATAACCAAGTCAATACAAAAACGAGAGAATGGCACTAAGCCGGTCTCAGTGTCTTGGTGGTTTACTGCTTCGCCTTTTGATCCACAGGCTGTGGGTTCGACTTCAAGGTGTGACAACCTGACTCGTGACTCGGATGATCACGTACAAATGGCGGTCCCATCTTTGAAAAGGTCTCTAAAAGATCCTTTGAGGACGACATGCTCCTTAGCAGTGACCAGTTTAGAGTAATTTACTCAGTTGTAGTCGCACATAACTTAGTTGCTAAATTCGAATATGTTTTGATAAATACACACACACCCACGTAACTGGTCGATTACGTAAGGCTTGGCCTATTTAGAGTTGGCACAAGCGCCAACGGCATGTCTTCCAATGGCTAATCTGGACGACCAGCAATACCGTACCAACAATATTACACAAATAATATTATCTTTAAACAAAAAAATAGAGATGAATATATATATAGATATATATATATATATATATATATATATATATAGATATAGATATATATATATATATATATATATATATATATATATATATATATATATATATATATATATATATATATATATATACACATGCATTTATATACATATATTTATTTTTATATTTATATGTATGTATATATGTATATTTATATATATATATGTATATATACATATATGTGTATATATATAAATATATATATATATATATATATATATATATATATATATATATATATGTAGATATATATATATATATATGTATATATATATATATATATATATATATATATATATATATATATATATATATATATACGTATATAAACACACACACTTATAAATATACACATATATATGCTATTTATAGATAGCGGCTCGGCGCTCGGAAGCTTGGCATCGAAAACCGAGCGCCTGTGTGAATACATATATATATGTGTGCGTGCATGTGTGTTTGTGTATATATACCCGCTTTGATTGCACGGGGACATCAAGTGCACACTGTCGCTGAGACAAAAAGACAGTATATACACGGACCGAGAAGAGCTGGTAACGCGCACTATTATAAGCTGCCGCTTAGATGTTTTGACATGACCCCTTTGCCAAATCAATATTGAGCCAACGAAAGTGATAAATGCCGCTAGTCGATTACTTAAGGTTTGGTCTTCTTAAACAGCACCTGCTGTTAGCCTGCGCGCTAAGCTGCTGCAGTAGAAAACCTTGAAACTAATCGTCCTTTTTGCTGTTTTTTGTTACTGTTAATGCTAAAAATACTGTTACAATCATTATCACGAGGCCAAGTTCTAAATACTGACAAAATTTCATGTGCGTAAATACAGCCGTTTCAGAGATATCAGCGAGGAGAGAACTCATAGCAAAAATCGCGATAGGTACTCTAAAATACATGTCATTATACAAAGTACAAAAGGTAAAAATAAGTATTTCTTTCGCCTATTCCATGCTACGATAATTGCTTGTTACAACCATATAATTCATATGTTCGTAACTGCAGTAGTTATGGAGGAGATAGTTACAGAAAATGGGGGAAAAAATCGACGAAAAATCGATCCCATAAACCTCCAACACTGCGCATGCGCGTCAAACT
>CM067358.1:67057185-67072185 GCA_034190875.2 Urechis unicinctus | reverse complement strand
TCATAGTCTGTGAGTTTGTGTGGCTGATAAATAATACGCCTCGGTCTAAGATCTTGCAGGAGTAACAGGTATGTTAGAAGTAATAGTAAACGACGACGAAAGGGGACGTAGTGGTCTTTAATGACTTTCTTCCCACCGCCCCACAGCATAATGAATATAAATAGCGCTACTGCACATAAACAGACATTTGTTATTATAACCAAAGAAAAAAATATGTACATAAAACAGACTGATACATTTTTCAGCAAATACATAGCATTAAAGACGATACATAGGAATCATGTGCATGATATGAACAGCTAAAGCATCGTAGGATGCTACAATGAACGACTTATAATGACGAACTTGGGATAGGGAGCAAGCAGGGACGAACGTTTGCTTGTTATGGCGGTATTTTCAGCCTTGATTTCATGGGTAGAATAGTTTTATTCAAATGAGAGTCACAATATATTACCTCAATGACGGCTCTTTCTGGGTTAAAAGCCATTTTAAAGCGGCATAGTCGGTATGCAATTTGAATCTCTTACCAAGGAGGTAAACGTGGAAGTGTTTTAACACAAATACGACGGCTTATAATTCCTGCTCAGTTGTGGTGTCATGCTATCATGCACCTGACTCAGACAAGCACCTATGCCTGTCTTGCTAGCATCAGTAGCCAGGACAAAAGGGGTTTGGCTTTAAGGGCATAGTCAGAAATGAAACGCCTATAAAATCCACTCAAGCCCCAAAACCCTCTGACTTGTTTTAGCTTCGTAGGGACTGGAGACATTTTAATTGCTTTGGCCTTAATTGGGTTGAGAGTATACCCTCAGGGCTCAAAGTGTGTCTCAGGAAATCAGTCTTTACAGCAAATGAACACTAGCGCGGGTGTAATTTTAGGTTAGCTTTACGCAAGCGTTCTGGGACCTCTTTGGTGTGCTTGAGATGTAGTTCGAAGGTGGGTGAGTAGATTATCACGTCATCGATGTACGCGGGCACATTGTGGTATTGAATACCTCCTAGGAGAGTACCCATAAGGGCTTGAAATATGGTATGTGCGTTACGATTTCCCTGCGGCAGTGTTTTGTTGCGATACTTGCAGGAAGATGATACAATCGAGCAATTTAAAAAAAAAAGGGCCTTGTCTCACCCACTGAATCCAAAACATCATCTGCACGTGGCACTCTAAGCACATGAGGAATTGGGGCGGCATTCAGGGCTCGGTAATCCACTACTAATCTAAACCCACCAGAGGCCTTCTTGACTAGAAGGACTAGCCCAAGGTCCGTCGTGCGCTTCCTGAATGAGTCGCTGCATTAACTGTTGTCTGACAATTTTTTTCCATCTCTTCCCTTTGACTAGCCGCCATATAGATATTTGTGGACTGGGGCAGAACCAGTGTAGGTATCTACTTTGCAGGAAATCATGTCAGTCAGTCCCAGTTGTTTGGTCTTAGGATTCACAAAGCAATCTGGGTAATGGCGCTGCGATTGCCATGTTAGAGATAAATCTGGATACATGGGTGATCATGCCAAGAAATGATCTCAATTCACCTGATGATTCTAGGGCTTGATATTCAAGTATAGCCTTGGCCTTCTCATGGTCAGCACTAACTTCTGATTCACTGAATAAACATCCAATGAATGATGTACTGGATTTTCCAAATTTGAATTTCTTCGGATATGATATCAAATTGTTTTCTTCCAGCCTCATGAAGACACATCTCAGTACAGATAGATGTTCATCTTTGGATTTGGCATACACCAAGATATGATCACTGATATTCAGGAGTCGAAATTCAGCCTTTCGTATTGAAGTAACCAATGTATCGCCCTATTAACATAACGCATATCAACACAGAAGCGAACATCCTCAGTGTGTGATTCTGGAACACACACTAGTTAAACCCAAGGAATCGGACCAACTATTGTTTATACGATGTCAATATCTTCCAGTTGTGGAATTTTCCGAGCTATATTCTGACGGAATAATACCGGGATGTGGCGATGAGCATGCGCCACAGAAGTAACTTATTGGTCGACTTGAGTTTTTCATTTTTCCTATACCTTAGAACAGATTGTTATATTTCTTGACAAGGGCATCTGATTCAGAGTCGGTGATCGTG
The DNA here is from genome assembly GCA_034190875.2 of Urechis unicinctus. Classification (NCBI taxonomy): domain Eukaryota; kingdom Metazoa; phylum Annelida; class Polychaeta; order Xenopneusta; family Urechidae; genus Urechis; species Urechis unicinctus. The sequence continues at coordinate 67,070,081 of CM067358.1, read as the reverse complement.
TTAACGTCACACTCATCAACAAGAAATTGCTTTGCTCATGAGAGATATGGCGTTTACCACGATGACGTATACATCCGCCAGAGCGATTCTATTCTTGTATTTGATGCGCGATTTGAATTTTCCTATAATTGGAAGAGGATTATAAGTCACATATAGGTATAACTTCACACCGGTTGACTTCAACGAAGAATAAATCAACAACAAATTTGCTGACTAGATTTCAAGGACCATAGATATTAGCTTTTGATCTCCAAATATCGCATTCACCATAGGAGGGCTTTTTCGATCATGCCCATATACAGCGAATATATCATCCGGCGGGTCATATAATATGAAAACTTTACAATCTCCAACAGCGACATATGGTTTCTGAATAGAAACTTTCAGCTGCTTCTCCAGGAGATAGACATTATTGGAGCCCTGATCTCCTTAAATGGCCACTACATGCAAACCAATTTCAGTCAATCTGTTAATGGACTCGAGCCTCAGAGGTTTAATTTGAGCCCCGGCCATTGGTCCATTGCTTAGCATGTAATCAATGGGTTGCTTCAGTTGTTCAATTAATCCTCTTGCCATTTAAACTAGGGTATGGTGGGGTAATCGGTCATTGTTGCAGTATATAAACCCCTGTACTAAATCATGACTTCTATCATCTGACAGACCTTCTCTAATAGACGTCTCATCAAATACAATGCATACATGTCTGGCCTTATTGGGTAAGTTTTGCACTCTGAACTTCGAGGCTAAAAGGTTACTGTATTGAACACTGTACTTTATTGATGGTTTGCACCACTCGCCCTAGAATATAAATAGATTGCAAGGATAATGTGCGGCTTAACAAGCGGCAAGTGTTTGTGATTTAATGTAGCAGAGACAAGGCAAGGGATTTATCTTTAAGAGACCATCTTGCACCTATTTTTTTCTCATTGACATTCTTAGCTGAGTCACAACAAATTGCAGTTGTGTTGCTGAAAAAATGTATGAGGTTCAAATAATGTTGTACAATATCTAGCGTGATTTCATTGAAAAAAGTTTACAATCCTTGATGAATGTAAATATATCTAAGTTTTAGCAATATATGTCGCCAAAAACAACCAGGGTTATATGGTACAGCTTCAACAAGTGGTTCCATCATCGACGGCAATAAATGGGATATATTGACTCATAAAAGTCTCCAACTTGGTCAACTTATTTTGTTTTTGTCTATAGCCTTTTTTAATGTGCTGATCGTAGTTTTACCTTCAGTCTTATGACATACGTCACATCAGTATTTATAAAATAGCTCATTTACATACTATAATTATTAATCTAGAAGTATCTTATACTAAGGTATTACCTAAGCTTCTATTACCTCCATTCTTAGTGCATGGATCAACTTGCTCTACTTTTCAAAATTTGAAAAAGGTGTTTCTTTGGAACAACTCGAGACTTCAGGAACAAGACTGTCATCTATTAAGTCAACTACATTCTCTGCACGCTTAGTGTCATCTGCAATGACTAGTCACGTGCAGACATAACAGACGGTCGAATTGCATAACTGTTTACTAAATTAATTAATGAATGGCTTGACAAATAATGGTCTTGCTAGAATGCTTAGATATTTAAATGTAAGTTGATATCAATGAGATGATAAAAACATCAAAAAACACAGGAATGGCATTCCAAACCAGGGAATTTTTATTATGGTTCATAAAGTGATTATTTTCAAAATGCTCACTACAATGAACACATATTGTGTATAAAGAACCAGGCTGTCTAAGAAACAAATCAGCGCCCCTGGTATTTTGTACCCATTTCATACCATAATAACTATGATTTTTCGTTAAGATAAATATACTTGCACCTTTCTCAACACCTAAGCAGCACACGCTTAAATATTGACACGGATACACATCGGCAATGCATAAGAAAACCATTCTCCTCAGCTCGCCGTTTTCAGTTAAAATGCAAGTTGCTCCCATCATGGTACAGTTTTGTTATATTAATATGGCCAGGTGATAGCCATGAGTTTACGTCATTAACTCGCGTATGCGTGTCAGGAGATAATTAGCGTGCTTTGTCTCAAGGTGATGGACTGATTATTTTGCGTGTTAGATCTTTTTGTTTACGGTTGCTTCCTGAGGGTTTTGTGTTCTGCTTCTGAGTGCCGAAACGTCTACGGCGAAATGCCGAAAAGTAACAAAGTTGGAGTAATCACGAACCTCGTTAGTGACATAATGGCGGCCATGTCCGCATAGCACAAAGGGTAACTGTGACCACTGATTTGCCTAAAGATGATACACCTTCAGTGTCTGAAATTTTTCAAACCAGCGACGGTGGAAGGTTGACACTAAATGTGTCTACCTTATCCATTAATAATATACTACCAGAATAAACTGTACCAAGAAGAAGGCGCCAACCAAGAAATCTTCTTCAGGACAACCGTTTCTCATGCAAACGAGATTGCCTCTGACATGCAGTTGTCAACGACCAGCCACGTCGTGTTAGCTTCAGATGGTCCCTGCTAAAGGTTGTGCGCCTTATTGAAGAAATCTTCAACAGCCTCAAAACGGAAGTAAAGCATAATGACATTTTGCTACAATAATCTCTGAAACCCTTATAGCTGGCCGGTCAGTTATCTTGCGTTTGCTGGGTGATCACATCACATCGGAAAGCGGGGAAGGGATGCAACCATCCACTGCAGATACCATGTCTATCCTCTCTGATGCTGTCACTTAACTGCCTGACAGTTCTCATCAATTGGATCTCGGCAGAAGGGGTGTGTTCCGGTCATCCTTCCTTATTATACGACAAGGGCATAGGTTACAGTGCACTGAATGCTGCTCGTGCTGCGATCCCCTCTGTGATTGAGGTTGCCGCAGCCACAGCGCCATTGGATGTTATATTAAAGACCACTGGTTGGCACGTTAGCAAAATACTATCGGAAACATGTTGAAACCTCAAATGTTTATCGGTACAACGTTTTGTCACATGTCGAATGACTCAACTGCATCTGAGCACAATGCCAGCAGTAGTTATGAACATTTAAACCGTTAATGCAACTCTATTTGTGTGAAATAGCTACATTTTCAGTTGTACAGAATAATGTTTCGCTTTAATTATGTTTAGTGCAGGAAATTAAATTTTTCCATTGGACTAAGTGTTTTATACTTGTTAGTGACCATTTGATTTTAAAGTCTCGCATGATCTCGATATGCAAACGAGGTGTGTAGAATGTTATATTAACGAGACTTACCTTATTATAGTTGAAGTTTGATTGTTAATCCCACCCTCGGGGTTGCATCTGGTTAACATGGCCCCTCTCTACTAAAAATGATTTCCTGACACGCATGCGCTCTCTCGTCTGATCTCTCGTGCATTTATGAGGTGTGTAAAATCACAATCAAACTTCAAATCGTTGAATTGCATATTAAACACAAAGCACAGCCAGTCGATATTAAAGGTTAAGCCCTCTATTGGATCAATAACTTTCTAACAAATAGAAACCATTAAAGATCCGAAAGAAAACGATTTCCCACAAGGTAGCGTCATATGCATCCTTCTCTTTGGTATTTTTATTAACGACATTTCCACCCCTCAAACCGCATCCTTATATACAGACAACAATATAATTTGTGCAATGGAGAATCCATATAATAGACTAACAAAAATAATTCAAAACACCATCCTAGCTATACAACATCTTGATATATCCATACATTTGCTGCTGCTGCTCATTAACTATCATATTTTGCAATGGTTAAATGTTTTGGCTCATTTATTATATGAAGACTTCTTAACACCATGCAAACGAACATAATGTTTTATTATACACAGCTGCATACAAGCCAATTCAATTATTTCAACACACATTGTAATAAACAAAAAAATATGTGTTTCATGTAAACGTACCATCAAATGTTATTCTCCATAGCATGAGAGATATTTTACAAGTTTGACGCAGATGAAAATAAAATCTCAGGGGTCGAAGGTCATGTGGGGATGATTTTTGGTTTGCTTGGAACCATCAAAATCAGATGGTCCATGTGTGATTTGGGGCGGTTAGCTCGCGGAAATGCTCCATCCCATAGGAAAACAGATATTTTGTAAGATTTTCTCAAATAACTCAGGTGTCAAGGGTCATGTTGGGGCTGATTGTTTATATGCAAGGAGCTATCAACATAAGAGAGGTCCATGTATAACTCGAGAGAAGGGCTGAAAAAATCAGGTAGGCACGTTCATTTGTCCCATATTCGTTTAACTGAACGTTTTCAACCGTTTTTCAAAACAAATATTCGTACTAATTCTCATCAATATATTGTTCATGTTTGTTTGTTTCTTCTATAATTTTTGTGTAGGCATCAACTTAATTAACCAAAACAATATGTAGCGTACATCGATACAGGTACATGATAACCGATTCCTAAAGAATAAAATCAGTGTTTCGTTACATTCATATCAAACCACAGAGCTAATGTAGACTTTAGAAACAGACAACGGGAACAAGTGAGTTGTGCTTCAATTTTAGCTAAAACGTTAAGACATACCGAGATGTTAAAGGTCAACTTCAACGATTTTCATCATTTCTGTATTTTGTGTTTCAAAATGAAGATTAATAACTCATTAACCAACGGGTACTCATAATTCATTGCACCGCTATGCATAACTACTAAAAATCCACCGATAAGGTTCCACTAGATTTGAAAAACAGATATGAGTTGTGCTTCAATTTTCTAAAACGTTAAGACTACCGAGATGTTAAGGGTCAACTTCAACGATTTTCATCATTTCTTTATTTTGTGTTTCAAAATGAAGATTAATAACTCATTAACCAACGGGTACTCATAATTCATTGCACCGCTATGCATAACTACTAAAAAATCCACCGATAAGGTTCCACTAGATTTGAAAAAACAGACAACGGGAACAAGTGACTTGTGCTTCAATGTTAGCTAAAACGTTAAGACATACCGAGATGTTAAAGGTCAACTTCAACGATTTTCATCATTTCTTTATTTTGTGTTTCAAAATGAAGATTAATTACTCATTAACCAACGGGTACTCATAATTCATTGCACCGCTATGCATAACTACTAAAAATCCACCGATAAGGTTCCACTAGATTTGAAAAACAGACAACGGGAACAAGTGACTTGTGCTTCAATGTTAGCTAAAACGTTAAGACATACCGAGATGTTAAAGGTCAACTTCAACGATTTTCATCATTTCTTTATTTTGGGTTTCAAAATGAAGATTAATAACTCATTAACCAACGGGTAAAATCATAATTCATTGCACCGCTATGCATAACTACTAAAAATCCACCGATAAGGTTCCACTAGATTTGAAAAACAGACAACGGGAACAAGTGACTTGTGCTTCAATGTTAGCTAAATCATTAAGACATACCGAGTTGTTAACACAGCGACTAACATTCAAATTACGTGTGTAACAATAAAAACACTACTCATTGTTTTTCAGAAGCCCCCGGATTATAGCCTCCCCAAAATCCCGTTGGCGAGTTTCCGCAGTACCCACATCTTCATTAACATTCAATTCAATGGTTGGCACTTTTGTCAAAGCGAGAGGCATGGGCTTGCTTGGATTTCTGTTGGTTTTTACGCAACGAACAGTTACATGATCGGAAATTCCTGGTGATAACATTATCCCTTCCAGGAGTTTCAGGGTTTTATTTTCGTCATCGAGAATATCGTCCTCGAGAAATAAAATGCACCTCGTACCACTTCGAGCCATATTCTCCACAGCCTTAGGAATGCTGCTACCAGGATCAATGTCATCGAAGCCTTCAATGCAGGCCAAGAAAATGTTCAGTCTATAGATCTCTTTCAGCGCACCCACCATTGATTCTATCAATGGCGAACAACTATCTTGTCCCACAATCATCACATGATATTCTACTGTGTCCTCGCTAGGAGGCACTAGCATATCAAACAACAAATGCATCACTTCCATGGGTTGTCCCTTGTTGGCATCATGTTGTTGCATCACTTCCATGGGTTGTCCCTTGGTGGCATCATGTTGTTGCATCACTTCCGTGGGTTGTCCCTTGGTGGCATCATGTTGTTGCATCACTACCGTGGGTTGTCCCTTGGTGGCATCATGTTGTTGCATCACTTCCATGGGTTGTCCCTTGTTCGCATCATGTTGTTGCATTACTGCCGTGGGTTGTCCCTTGGTGGCATCATGTTGTTGCATCACTACCGTGGGTTGTCCCTTGTTCGCATCATGTTGTTGCATCACTTCCATGGGTTGTCCCTTGGTGGCATCATGTTGTTGCATCACTTCCGTGGGTTGTCCCTTGGTGGCATCATGTTGTTGCATCACTTCCGTGGGTTGTCCCTTGATGGCATCATGTTGTCCGCTACAACGTACAGCATCGAAACAAACTTTACACGCTAGCGCTTCCCAGTCATCTGGAAAACCACTGAGAAGCTCGGACCGATGTTTTGTTCGTGAATGTGTGATAGCAAGATACTGGAAAGCAGACGATATATCACCTGTCCGGTGAAATAAATCGACTAGGTACCAGGCTACTTCAATATCTTCCGGATAGTGATTATGCAGCCCCTTCAATATAGGTTTTGCCTTATCATATAGTTGCACCAAGTGGTATAAAACAGCTTGCTGCTTTATCAAGCTTTCGTTGTTTCTGTCCGCAGCTAATTGGGCTTCAACGATGGAATGCAGTTTGTAGAATGCCAACGATTTCTTGCAAGCAGCTACAGCAAATCTAATCGCTTCTTGATACAGAATTTTTACATTTGCTATCTGATCTTGATTTTCTGCAAGGCTCTCTTGAAGTAGTCCCCATTGCTCATACAGATAACGTTTATCAGTACACGTACTGTTAGAAATGTTTTCTGCTTTGTAGAACAAATCTTTTGCTTTGTCCGGACAATCACGACTTATATAGACCCTGGCAAGATCTACAAGGTAGGTGACGCTAGTGTACATAACGAGTTCATTTGCCCTAAGCAGATTTTCTTCCGCCTTGTTCAGATAGTCAACATTCCCTTTACCTTCCACTTCCTTAGGGTTGTTGGTTCTAAGTTTCAGAAAGTATGGTGGTTTAGGGGATTCGGGTTTAGGAAATTCCCCGAGATCGTATTCCCTACTAGAACGGGACGTGTGTCGCGTTTTCTGGTTACCCCTGTTGCCCCTTTGTGCACGACTAGCAGGAGAGTACTCTGGTCTTCTACCTCTACGTCCACTTCTTAGAGACAGATGATCGAAGCCAGAAATTAGGTCATCTTCCTCTTTTGTCGGTGTGTTTCTCCGGGTATCGTTTGAACTCGGTCGATTGTGTTGGATAAACAATCTAACCTCTTCGTATTTACAACTATGAATCCAAGCTTTCCTGTATGCCAGACCCAAATGATGGTAGGCAACGTGCCTACCCGGTACCAGCTCTACACATTTTTCTAACAGCTCTATAACGTATTTGAAGTCACTTGCTTGCCGGGTTTCATGAAATCTACCCATCTGGGTCAGGACAACGCTGTCCTGTGGCTCGAGCGTAAAACCCTTATGGAAGCAGCCTTCCGCAGTCATGAACCTTGGGAGATCACAGCATCGGTCGGAGTTTTTTCCCATCATCTGATATCTTTTATATATTGCCCCTAAATCCATCCATGACCTTGCTGCCACAATTCGGAGCCATCGGAGGCCATCTTGTGGACCAAACACAATTCCGAAGCACCCCTGTTTAGTATTATTCGTAGTATTGCTGCTTTTTTCATAGGAGCATATGACCTCATTGAGCAGTTTCTTTGTCACCTTGAAGCATTCATCCGGATTAAATGGACCAGCATCATGATCATCCTGGAAAGTCATATGGTTATCGTGGTTCATTAATCGACCATAATTGATGGCCAGCTCGTAGCCATAGAGAAGGTACATTTTAGGGTACTCCATCCGTAACCTTGTAGTGGTTTCATTACCAGACTGGGATGATGCAGTATTAAAAGGTGAGCTGAGCCCCAGGACGTTTTCATACAGCCGAGTTGCTCGGTGGTAGTAGACCGGACCAAAGGAGGCCAGGCACAGTGCTTGCTCAGCCTTGGCCAGGAGAATCAACAAGTCAGAATTTTGGTCCTGATCAATAGCTTTCAAATCATCAATGATATTTTTGGCACCTTCATATTCCTTCTGGTTAAGTTTAATCCGTACTGATAAATCCTGAGCTACAAGACTGGTATATCCATCTGCAAGAACCTGTCTGACCAGATCTGCAGCTTTGGCAGTTTCATCGTTCAGAAAGTACAAGTATGCCAAGAGGTTCCGTCGTGCGGGAAGCAGATTGAATATAATCGGCTCCTTATCCAGATAAGCTTGCTGTGTGGACACCAGCTTCGTCACAAGCGTGCGCTTTTCTGGACATCTGAAGCAATCAAGTTCTGCAAAATTGGGAAGCTTGAGATCGTCCAAGTCCTTCGTTAATTTCATTCTATGACTATCTGTACAAAACATAAAAAAAATATTTTATTCCGCACATATGTTATATACACGCACCAAAGTGGGTGGGCGATAATATGCTATTGTAATCCTTAATCTTACATCTAATTCTTACAAATTCGTTAGGATCATGTGAGGAATTAATAATGCTTAAGTGAATTGGTTTCATGTATTTTATAACGCTGTATCGTTTCTGTAAAAACATTAATTTGTGTAATTAAATGATGTTTTTTAAAAACAAAACCCAACATATCCAAATCAATTATTCTTCAATAAGTGATGGCACACGACTATAATCTGACTACCAACCCACAGACCAACCCATTAACGTAAGCAAACAACCAACAAAACACCTTAACGAACCAAACGTAAACCAACCAACCAAACATACTCAACCATCTCCCTAAACAACAAACCAACCAAATTAAATCAACCATTCACTTAACCCGTCAAACAACCAAAGTGAGCCAACCACCTCACCAATCAAATAGCTAAACTCAACCAACCACTTAAACTACCAGCCAAAGTTAAACAACCAACCAACCAAACTCAACCAACCAACCTACCAAGTTTCATCAACCAACCAACCAAACTCAATCAACCATCTAACAAAACAAAACTAACCTCCTCACCAACCAACCAACAAACAAACCACCCAACTCAACCAACCAACCTGCCAAATTTCATCAACCAACCAACCAACCAAACTCAATCAACTACCTAAACAAGCAAAACTAACCTCCTAAAACAATAAACAAACAAACCAACCAAACTCAACCAACAAACCTACCAAATTTCATCAAACAAACAACCACCTAACCAAGCAAAACTAACTTCCTTACCAACCAACCAACAAACCCAACTCAACCAACCAACCAATCAACTTACCACACTCAACCAACCAACTGACCGACCAACCAACTGAAAATCCACCAACTTGATAAGAGGAGGTAAAAACAAATAAGAAACACCTTAACAACAGAACACTTGCTGCTTTAATAAACTTCAGCCTCGCACACCAACCCTCAACCCCGCAGTTGGTAATACCTGGTATTTCATCCATAAATTTACACTTTCACAATATTAAGCAGGAAATGTCATATGCGGTGATATTGTAAAAAGAAAAGCAATCAGCAATCAGTGTGAAGAGAATATCTGGTCACCAGTGCATTTGAAAAGGCTGGATGGATAACCGGGGTGGCAGGGGGAGGGTGGTGGGAGTATGGGACGTTTTGGGCACAGCAATGACACCTAGTGAAAAACTCACGGGTTCGATGCAAACATATATTGGTGTGCCAGTGGGTGATAACGATATGACAAACCTTCCGATTTCCCCCGACCCAGTGGCCGTGTAGCTCTACGGAGTGCCATCACTGCGTCCAACCAAACTATTTCAATATCTCAAAGCAATTCTTGTCGACGGTCGGTCGTCCTTGGATGTCACAGCACAGCAAACCCAAGCGGATTCCTACCGTGGATAATTCTTCATAACGTATTTAATGAGCAGATAAAATATGATCAGGAACAACAATGGCTGAGTTCGTCGAACTATTTACAGGCTTTATGTTGCGCGTTCCTCGCCTGAGAGTGTTCTTCAAAGCCTTCTTCGTGAAACCGGCTTACAGCTCAAGATTAATCACTCGGCAGTGTACATACACAACACGACTCACAGATTCGCACCCGGGAATTCAAGGTTTCGGTTTCAATGTCATAATGCAGCCTTGACAAGGTTTCGGTTTCACTGTCATAATGTTACCGTGACAAGGTTTCGGTTGACTGTCTTTTTCTCTCAATTTAATCCATGGATAGCGTAATTACGATTCCCTATCACTTCCACAGATCGACGGAATCTCCAAAATAATTTCTTAATTTCAAAGATGCGTTTCTTAACTCTACCCAGGCTTACTCGAATGTCTAGTTCAAAAGCGAATGGCTGTTATCTTCAACAACTTTAGCTAGGGCCAGCGTATGCAATGCTGCTATTTAAAGATCTCAGTTTCGCATCGAGGTTTTATCCAAGTGAACGAAGTTCAGCTGTACGATACAACTATGCACGTGATCATGACGTTGCACGCGTCTTCCATCCTTGCGCCAAACCAAGCTGTATGTATGTATGTGTATGTATGTATGTATGTATGTATGTATGTATGTATGTATGTATGTGTATGTATGTGTATGTATGTATGTATGTATGTAGGTAGGTAGGTAGGTAGGCAGGCAGGCAGGTAGGTAGGTAGGTGTATGTGTGTGTGTGTATGTATGTATGTATGTATGTATGTATGTATGTATGTATGTGTATGTATGTATGTATGTATGTATGTATGTATGTATGTATGTATGTATGTATGTATGTATGTATGTATGATGTATGTATGTATGTATGTATGTATGTATGTATGTATGTACGTACGTACGTATGTATGTATGGTTAACTCATCGACATACTCACCGCTAGTGGCAACTCTTAGGATAGTTATAAGCCCTATCATATAGTAACGTGGTTGGACATACATCGGCTTTAGACCAGCGATGTGTTTTTTTAACCTTTTTTTAGTTAAACAGCTGTTATCTATATTTATGGGGCTCAGACGCATTGCTTTAGTTCCACTTATTTGACTCGAATTGATTGATCATTATTTGTGTTAATGCTATGTCTTCTCGTTGTTACGATTGTTTTTGCTTTGGATTTGAAATGGTCACCGATCATGTTTGTTTATTCCATAGCCTTAAGCTAAAATATAGTGCTCAGAAAACCGAAGCTTAACTATTCGTTGTAGGGTAGTTACTTGTATAAAAATGTAGCCACTTTGCAACGGAATTATGCAAAACTAGCCAATCACATCGATGCAACTATAACCTCATTGTCAGGCCCTTGGCATCAGCAGGATGGGTTGATTTAGTCGATAGATTTTGTTCATACATAGGCCCCATCCTTTCTGAACCACTGAAAACATTATATACTTCATTAGTAGTGAGTATTCAAAGATAGGAGAGCTCATGTGTTTCACGTAGAAGCTTAGTAGAAGCTTTGCTGCGGAGGGCAACAATTCGTTATGATTTTCTAATACATGCATGATGACGACACAATCAATGCGCTCAAAAAGTGAAAATTCGGACAATTTCATATGAAAAATAATTGACGTAGAAGATGAGTGACAACAACGAAAAAATAGCGAGCTTCATTGGTATTACGGGTGCTAGCGAAGAGAGGGCGAGGTTCTTCTTAGAATCTGCAGCATGGGATCTTGACGTGTGTATTAATCTGTTGATTATTTATTCACAATCGTATGATGTTTGTTAGCGATAATAGGGGAAAACTCTGAGTAATAACTGATGTTGATAATGTAATTTCCAATTTATAAACGAACCTGTCAAATGTATTTACTATCATTTTTATGTCTGTGAATGGGACTCAGTAACAGTGACACACTTGAGCCACGTCTATTGGCAATAATGTTCAACCAGTTGAATTTGGCCAGTAACGCGGTAGAAGTTAGCCGTGCACGACGTTTATTAACGTCGTGCAAAGATCGTAACCGAATGCGCGTGAACGATACATGAGTTCCAATTATACACGATAATTACACAAATGTACATATGAAGAATAATTTTTCACATAAATGAATGTTTATTAACAAGTTGAGTTAGTTTACGGGTGAGATTTCGTCAAGGGCGATTTAATCCGGCCACACAAATTCTGAAAAGTTCATGTTTATTTTGAACGACAAGAACGGTTTCTGCGCGCATGCGCAGACAAGGTTCTTCGCAAGCGAACTTTTTCTTTCTGAATTTTATTATTTAAGTATATGTGTCATTTTGTCAATGATTATCTTTTGGAAATATCTACTTTGAAGGGCGATATGTATTTAACAATATCACATTGACATTTAAAAAAAGATAACACTTATTGATTCCCGCAGTCTGGAGGGGGCACTTGGCCTTGACCTGCGTAGGGGTGTGCCCGGGGATCTCAAAAACCTGTACCCTTCATACAAGGTAAAAATGGCAAGAGCATACCCCATCTTACAAGTATGAGGTCAACAAAACCCGTCGGGAGGCCGAAAAAAACCTACTCCGACACATGTATACTACCTCTATATACTTAAGTGCCCCCTCCACCGGGACCTGCAGCCACATGGCGAGTGAAACTGGAACTTCGTAATGTGACGTCATATCTCCAAAACTGGGGCTGCCGCGAATGAAAGTTGTGATTCTAAAAGTTTATTCGACTATTGCTAAATAATAACGAGACAGTGGATAACCAAAATAATCCGTTTAAGTGGATATTCATCTCATTTGTCGACATAAATATTTACGTAAGTACACAACTTGGTAGTAGCCCCGGAGTCGTGATATAAAAACACTTTCCACACGACCCACACATCTTCAGTCACGACGGTATATATTTATATTACCGTCGTTCGTGGCTAGGTAGAAGTAGA
>CM067358.1:67040207-67049563 GCA_034190875.2 Urechis unicinctus | reverse complement strand
TCTGCAAGAACCTGTCTGACCAGATCTGCAGCTTTGGCGGTTTCATTGTTCAGAAAGTACAAGTATGCCAAGAGGTTCCGTCGTGCGGGAAGCAGATTGAATATAATCGGCTCCTTATCGAGGTAAGCTTGCTGTGTGGACACCAGCTTCGTCACACGCGTGCGCTTTTCTGGACATCTGAAGCAATCAAGTTCTGCAAAATTGGGAAGCTTGAGATCGTCCAAGTCCTTCGTTAATTTCATTTTATGACTATCTGTACAAAACATAAAAACAATATTTGTCACTGCACTCATAATTAATCGACAATCGAATACACCTTATCTGCAAACGAATAAGTTCTGGTTTACTCCTAAAACATGTAAAAAGTCCCGAGCAAATGTCAGAGGCCCGCACAGTTGACCACGGTCCCGCGCAGACGTCGAGAATTCCGCACATATGTTATATACCCGCACCGAAGTTGGTGGGCGATAATATGCAATTGTAATCCTTACTCTAATAACTACAAATTCGTGAGGAATTAACTAGATCGGCAGGAACGCCAACAGCATGTCGTCCAACGGCAAGCCTGGACGACAAGCAATACGCTACCAACAATATAACACAAATAATATTATCTCTAAACAAAAATATATATGAATATATATATATATATATATATATATATGTATGTATATACATGTATATCTATATATTTATATATATATATTTATTTATATATCTATGAATGTTAATATATATGTATATATATATTTATATATATAGTATATATATAAATATATATATATATGTATGCATATATATAATATATATGTATATATGTATATTTACATATATATTCGTATATATATATTAAATATATATATATAAATATATCTATATATATATATATATATATACGTATATAAACACACACACACTTATAAATATACACATATATATGCTCTTTATAGATAGCGCCTCGTTGAAAGACATAAATATATACATAATATCTATATATATATATATATATATACATATATATATATATAAACATGCATTTATATACCGATATATTATTTTTATATTTATATGTATGTATATATGTATATTTATATATATTTATATATATCGATATATATGTATATATATGTATGTATATATATATATGTATGTCTACCATGTATTTATATATATATATATATATATTTATTTTATATCTATGTTATATATGTATATTACATATATGTATACATATATATATAAGTATATATATATATATGTATGTATATATATATACTATATATATATGTGTATATGTCATATCTATATATATATCTCAAATACTGTTACAATCATTATCACGAGGCCAAGTTCTAAATACTGACAAAATTTCATGTCCGTAAATACAGCCGTTTCAGAGATATCAGCGAGGAGAGAACTCGTAGCAAAAATCGCGATAGGTACTCTAAAAATACATGTCATTATACAAAGTACAAAAGTAAAAAACAAGTATTTTTTTTCGCCTATTCCATGCTACGATAATTGCTTGTTACAACCATATAACTCATATGTTTCGTAACTGCAGTAGTTATGGAGGAGATAGTTACAGAAAATGGGGGAAAAAATCGACGAAAAATCGATCCCATAAGCCTCCAACACTGCGCATGCGCGTCAAATTGGATCGCCAGTTGTGTCTCAACTTGATCTATCATTCCCCAAAATTTCATGTTGATATGTTTTAACCGTTCCGGAGAAAAGCCCGAAAAACCTTGACTGGAGAAGAAAAAAAAAGACATAAAAAAAAAAAGTGAATAGGTTTCGTGTATTGTATTACAACTGTATCGTTGGAAAGTAAAAAAACTAGATTCGGCAGGAACGCCAACGGCATGTCTTCCAATGGCAAGCCTGGACGACCAGATAATACGGTATCAACAATATTACACAAACAAATGTTATCTCTAATCAAAATGAATTCTTGACCTATTAGTTTAGCAATCGGGTCTGTGATTGCGCCTTGTTAAGAAACCCTATGCGCCGGGGATAGATGTAAACGCGAACTATTTTTGGATAGATGTCACAAGCTGCAGCCCCTTAGATGTTTTGATATGACCCCTGAGCAGATGTTTTGACATGACCCCTTAACCAAGTCAATACAAAGCCGAAGAATGGCACTAAGCCGGTCTCAGTGGCTTGGTGGTTTACTGCTTCGCCTTTTGATCCACAGGCTGTGGGTTCGACTCCAAGGTGTGACAACCTGACTCGTGACTCGGATGATCACGTACAAATGGCGGTCCCATCTTTGAAAAGGGATGTAAAAGATCCTTTGAGGACGACGTGCTCCGTAGCAGTGACCAGTTTAGAGTAATTTACTCAATTGTAGTCGTACATAGCTTAGTTGCTAAATACGAATATGTTTTTGATGCACACACACACACACACACACCCACGTTACTGGTCGATTACGTAAGGTTTGGCCTATTTAGAGTTGGCACAAGCGCCAACGGCATGTCTTCCAACGGCAAGCCTGGACGACCAGCAATACCGTACCAACCAACAATATTACACAAACAATATTATTTAAACAAACAAAAATACATAGATATAATATATATATATATATATATATATATATATATATATATATATATATATATATATATAGATATATATATATATATATATATACACACATGCATTGTATATCTCTATATGAGTATATTTTTATATTTATATGTATGTATATATGTCTATATATAGAGTATATATGTATATATATGTATCTATATATATATATCTGTCTATATCTATGTATATATCTCATATATATATATCTATTCTCTATATTTCTATATCTATGTATATATGTATATCTTTCATATATGTTTATATATCTATATTCATATATCTATATGATATATATATATGCTCTATATGTATATATGTATATATACATATATGTGTATATCTCTATAAATATATATATATCTATATATATATATATATATATATATATATATCTCTCTCTATATATATATATATATATATATATATATATATATATCTATATCTATATATATATATATATATATATATCTATATATATATATATATACGTATATAAACACACACACTTATAATATACACATATATATGCTATTTATAGATAGCGGCTCGGCGCTCGGAAGCTTGGCATCGAAAACCGAGCGCCTGTGTGAATACATATATATTAATGTGTGCGTGCATGTGTGTTTGTGTATATATACCCGCTTTGATTGCACGGGGACATCCAGTGCACACTGTCTCTTAGACAAAAAGACAGTATATACACGGACCGAGAAGAGCTGGTAACGCGCACTATTATAAGCTGCCGCTTAGATGTTTTGACATGACCCCTTTGCCAAGTCAATATTGAGCCAACGAAAGTGATAAATGCCGCTGGTCGATTACGTAAGGTTTAGCCTGTTTTGACATGACCCCCTACCCAAGTCAATAAACAGCCAGGCCTCTGGTGCTGTTAGCCTGCTGTTAGCCGCTAAGCTGCTGCAATAGAAAACCTTGAAACTAATCGTCCTTTTTACTGTTTTTTGTTACTGTGAATGCTAAAAAATACTGTTACAATCATTATCACGAGGCCAAGTTCTAAATACTGACAAAATTTCATGTCCGTAAATACAGCCGTTTCAGAGAGATATCAGCGAGGAGAGAACTCGTAGCAAAAATCGCGATAGGTACTCTAAAATACATGTCATTATACAAAGTACAAAAGGTGAAAACAAGTATTTTTTATGCTACGATAATTGCTTGTTACAACCATATAATTCATATGTTCGTAACTGCAGTAGTTATGGAGGAGATAGTTACAGAAAATGGGGGAAAAAATCGACGAAAAATCGATCCCATAAACCTCCAACACTGCGCATGCGCGTCAAACTAGATCGGCAGTAGTGTCCCAACTTGATCTATCATTCCCCAAAATTTCATGTTGATATGTTTGAACCGTTCCGGAGAAAAGCCCGAAAAACCTTGACTGGAGAAAAAAAAAAAAAAACATATATATATATATATATTATAGTGAATAGGTATCGTGTATTATATATATACTATACGTATATTTCTATAAACAAAAACTATAGGATTCGGCAGGAACGCCAACGGCATGTCTTCCAATGGCAAGCCTGGACGACCAGCAATACGGTATCAACAATATTACACAAACAAATATTATCTCTAACAAAATGAATTCTTGACCTATTAGTTTAGCAATCGGGTCTGTATATTGCGCCTTGTTAAGAAACCCTATGCGCCGGGGAGCTGGTAACGCGAACTATTTTTGGATAGATGTCACAAGCTGCAGCCCCTTAGATGTTTTCATATGATATGACCCCTTAGCAGAGGTCAATATAAAGCCGAGAGAATGGCACTAGGCCGGTCTATAGTCTTGGTGGTTTTATATCGATTTTTGATGGCACAGGCTGTGGGTCTATAGGTGTGACAACCTGACTCGTGTATGATACTGTACAAATCTATTTGATTATAAGGTCTCTAAAAGATCCTTTGACTATACCTGACTCGTGATCGGATATATATACATATGGCTAATCCCATATTTGATAAGGTATCTCTACATAGATCCTGGTGATTATATATGCTCCGTAGCAGTATAGTTTATATATAATTATACTCAATTATAGTTTACATATCTTTTGCTATATATGTATATATATATATATATATATATATATATATATATAATATATATACTATATATATATATATATATATATATATATATATATATATATATATATATATATATATATATATATATATATATATATCTATATATATATATATATATATATATATATATCTCTATCTATCTCTATATATATATATCTCTCTATATATATGTATATATATCTATATATCTATCTATCTATATCTATATATCTTATCTATATATATACGTATATATACACACACACCTTATAAAATATACACATATATATGCTATTTATAGATAGCGACTCGGCGCTCGGAAGCTTGGCATCGAAAACCGAGCGCCTGTGTGTATATATATATATATATATAATGTGTGCGTGCATGTGTGTTTGTGTATATATACCCGCTTTGATTGCACGGGGACATCCAGTGCACACTGTCGCTGAGACAAAAAGACAGTATATACACGGACCGAGAAGAGCTGGTAACGCGCACTATTATAAGCTGCCGCTTAGATGTTTTGACATGACCCCTTTGCCAAGTCAATATTGAGCCGACGAAAGTGATAAATGCCGCTGGTCGATTACGTAAGGTTTAGCCTGTTTTGACATGACCCCCTACCCAAGTCAATTAACCCAGCCAGGCCTCTGGTCGATTACGTTATTTGGCCTACTTAAACACGAACTGCTGTTAGCCTGCCGATAAGCTGCTGCAGTAGAAAACCTTGAAACTAATCGTCCTTTTTACTGTTTTTTGTTACTGTGAATGCTAAAAATACTGTTACAATCATTATCACGAGGCCAAGTTCTAAATACTGACAAAATTTCATGTGCCGTAAATACAGCCGTTTCAGAGATATCAGCGAGGAGAGAAACTCGTAGCAAAAATCGCGATAGGTACTCTAAAATACATGTCATTATACAAAGTACAAAAGGTGAAAACAAGTATTTTTTATGCTACGATAATTGCTTGTTACAACCATATAATTCATATGTTCGTAACTGCAGTAGTTATGGAGGAGATAGTTACAGAAAATGGGGAAAAAATCGACGAAAAAAAATCGATCCCATAAACCTCCAACACTGCGCATGCGCGTCAAACTGGATCGGCAGTTGTGTCCCAACTTGATCTATCATTCCCCAAAATTTCATGTTGATATGTATAACCGTTCCGGAGAAAAGCCCGAAAAACCTTGACTGGAGAAGAAAAAAAAAAATATAATAATGCTTAATATGAATAGGTATACGTGTATCGTATTATACTGAATCGTTTCTGTAAAAAAAACTAGATTCGGGAACGCCAACGCCAACGGCATGTCTTCCAATGGCAAGCCTGGACGACCAGCAATACGGTATCAACAATGTTACACAAACAAATGTTATCTCTAAACAAAATGAATTCTTGACCTATTAGTTTAGCAATCGGGTCTGTATTGCGCCTTGTTAAGAAACCCTATGCGCCGGGGAGCTGGTAACGCGAACTATTTTTGGATAGATGTCACAAGCTGCAGCCCCTTAGATGTTTTCATATGACCCCTTAGCAGATGTTTTGACATGACCCCTTAACCAAGTCAATACAAAGCCGAGAGAATGGCACTAAGCCGGTCTCAGTGGCTTGGTGGTTTACTGCTTCGCCTTTTGATCCACAGACTGTGGGTTTGACTCCAAGGTGTGACAACCTGACTCGTGACTCGGATGGTCACGTACAAATGGCGGTCCCATCTTTGAAAAGGTCTCTAAAAGATCCTTTGAGGACGACATGCTCCGTAGCAGTGACCAGTTTAGAGTAATTTACTCAATTGTAGTCGCACATAACTTAGTTGCTAAATACGAATATGTTTTGATAAACACACACACACCCACGTAACTATATATATATATATATATATATATATATATATATATATATATATATATATATATAGAGATATATATATATATATATATATATATATATATATATATATATATATATATATATGATATATATATATATATATATGTGTTTATATATATATATATCTCTCTCTATATATATATATATATATATATATATATATATATATATACGTATATAAACACACACACTTATAAATATACACATATATATGCTATTTATAGATAGCGGCTCGGCGCTCGGAAGCTTGGCATCGTAAAACCGAGCGCCTGTGTGTGAATATACATATATATATGTGTGCGTGCATGTGTGTTTGTGTATATATACCCGCTTTGATTGCACGGAGACATCCAGTGCACACTGTCGCTGAGACAAAAAGACAGTATATACACGGACCGAGAAGAGCTGGTAACGCGCACTATTATAAGTTGCCGCTTAGATGTTTTGACATGACCCCTTTGCCAAGTCAATATTGAGCCAACGAAAGTGGTAAATGCCGCTGGTCGATTACGTAAGGTTTTGACATGACCCCCTTCTTAAACAGGCCTCTGGTCGATTACCTGCTGTTAGCCTGCGCGCCTAAGCTGCTGCAGTAGAAAACCTTGAAACTAATCGTCCTTTTTACTGTTTTTTGTTACTGTGAATGCTAAAAATACTGTTACAATCATTATCACGAGGCCAAGTTCTAAATACTGACAAAATTTCATGTGCGTAGTAAATACAGCCGTTTCAGAGATATCAGCGAGGAGAGAACTCGTAGCAAAAATCGCGATAGGTACTCTAAAATACATGTCATTATACAAAGTACAAAAGGTGAAAACAAGTATTTTTTTATGCTACGATAATTGCTTGTTACAACCATATAATTCATATGTTCGTAACTGCAGTATTTATGGAGGAGATAGTTACAGAAAATGGGGAAAAAATCGACGAAAAATCGATCCCATAAACCTCCAACACTGCGCATGCGCGTCAAACTAGATCGGCAGTAGTGTCCCAATTTGATCTATCATTCCCCAAAATTTCATGTTGATATGTTTAACCGTTCCGGAGAAAAGCCCGAAAAACCTTGACTGGAGAAGAAAAAAAAAGACATAATAATGCTTAAGTGAATAGGTTTCGTGTATTGTATTACACTGTATCGTTTCTGTAAAAAAAACTAGATTCGGCAGGAACGCCAACGGCATGTCTTCCAATGGCAAGCCTGGACGACCAGCAATACGGTATCAACAATATTACACAAACAAATGTTATCTCTAAACAAAATGAATTCTTGACCTTATAGTTTAGCAATCGGGTCTGTGATTGCGCCTTGTTAAGAAACCCTATGCGCCGGGGAGCTGGTAACGCGAACTATTTTTGGATAGATGTCACAAGCTGCAGCCCCTTAGATGTTTTCATATGACCCCTTAGCAGATATTTTGACATGACCCCTTAACCAAGTCAATACAAAGCCGAGAGAATGGCACTAAGCCGGTCTCAGTGGCTTGGTGGTTTACTGCTTCGCCTTTTGATCCACAGGCTGTGGGTTCGACTCCAAGGTGTGACAACCTGACTCGTGACTCGGATGATCACGTACAAATGGCGGTCCCATCTTTGAAAAGGTCTCTAAAAGATCCTTTGAGGACGACATGCTCCGTAGCAGTGACCAGTTTAGAGTAATTTACTCAATTGTAGTCGCACATAACTTAGTTGCTAAATACGAATATTTTATATATAAACACACACACCCACGTGTATATATATATATATATATATATATATATATATATATATATATATATATATATATATATATATATATATATATATATATATATATATATATATATATATATCTATATATATATATATATATTATATATATATATATACGTATATAAAAACACACACACTTATAAATATACACATATATATGCTATTTATAGATAGCGGCTCGGCGCTCGGAAGCTTGGCATCGTAAACCGAGCGCCTGTGTGAATACATATATATATGTGTGCGTGCATGTGTGTTTGTGTAAATATTCCCGCTTTGATTGCACGGAGACATCCAGTGCACACTGTCGCTGAGACAAAAAGACAGTATATACACGGACCGAGAAGAGCTGGTAACGCGCACTATTATAAGTTGCCGCTTAGATGTTTTGACATGACCCCTTTGCCAAGTCAATATTGAGCCAACGAAAGTGATAAATGCCGCTAGTCGATTACGTAAGGTTTGGCCTTCTTAAACAGCACCTGCTGTTAGCCTGCGCGCTAAGCTGCTGCAGTAGAAAACCTTGAAACTAATCGTCCTTTTTACTGTTTTTTGTTACTGTGAATGCTAAAAATACTGTTACAATCATTATCACGAGGCCAAGTTCTAAATACTGACAAAATTTCATGTGCGTAGTAAATACAGCCGTTTCAGAGATATCAGCGAGGAGAGAACTCGTAGCAAAAATCGCGATAGGTACTCTAAAATACATGTCATTATACAAAGTACAAAAGGTAAAAATAAGTATTTCTTTCGCCTATTCCATGCTACGACAATTGCTTGTTACAACCATATAATTCATATGTTCGTAACTGCAGTAGTTATGGAGGAGATAGTTACAGAAAATGGGGGAAAAAATCGACGAAAAATCGATCCCATAAACCTCCAACACTGCGTATGCGCGTCAAACTGGATCGGCAGTTGTGTCCCAACTTGATCTATCATTCCCCAAAATTTCATGTTGATATGTTTAACCGTTCCGGAGAAAAGCCCGAAAAACCTTG